>CM068367.1:929166713-929540920 GCA_034769895.1 Magicicada septendecula
AGGTATGCAGGTGTCTTCACGAATGAGAAGCTCAGACATATCAAACCCAAAGAACTACATTTGGTGTATCGAGGACGAGGAACCAAACAACGCAGGTGGAGATTGTGTCCTAACGACGTAAGTAACAATCGTGATTACTAATTGTTAACAAACAATTTATTGCTGTGTGTATGTGTGTGTGTGTGTGTGTGTGTGTGTGTGTGTGTGTGTGGTTTCAACTCCCTGTACTTAACACTTTAATAATTGAATTTGTATGTGCGTGATAAATGTATCATTAATTCTAGTTAGTATTTACAAAGTTTCGATGAATAATATTTGGTTCGATTAGAAATTATTTGAAAGTACATTAACTTATGAAAATGAAGCATACTTGAAAAAGTTTACTTACTTAACGCATTGATCCTTTCTTTCCACTGACTGTGCGTGTGCGTGTGATAATTTAATAATTGAATATTTATCGTATCAGTGATTCTAATACCAACTGTATTGTTATGTTACAGATAACTTCCATGCGGACTGTATCTACAAGCACGAAATTATTATTTAAATCTGATATCTGTTTTTATTAAAATCTTACAATGTCAAATATTAATATTGTATTTATTTTATAACAGTGTTTGTGATATATATATTTAATCAATGTACAAAAAATGTATTTTGAATAATTGTATTACAATGGTCTGTAAACCTTATTTAAGTTTGTGTACAGTGGTGTGAATATATATATTTAATCATTTTAAACAAATTATGGTTTATTTTAATTTATTTCGCTATAAACCTCTGAACATGTGAGCAATTATTTGTAAAGTACATTAACTTATGTGGAATGGTGCACCGGAAGATTCAAATCATACCTTATTGACGCTGTCAACGATTTGAATAAGGGAATTTCTGCCGACGTCTGCAGCAATACACATTACATTAAAACTAGTACGATTATATTATTCATTGATGTACAAACAATTTACATAGTACACACAATCCTTATTGACAGATAGTTACTTACATTCAAATGTGAGAGAGATATAGAGAGAGAGAGAGAGTGAGTGCGAGAGAGAGATCGTAATGTGTTTGTACGTTAAGATTATGAGAAGCTAAAGTCAATGACCGCTAATATGTACATTCACCTGGCTGTGAGAGAGACGTTACATAAACACAGAGAGAGAGGGGGGGGGAGGGAGGGAGAGAGATAGAGAGAGAGAGAGAGGGAGGGAGAGAGAGAGAGTTGATAACTTGATATCGTGGTCGACAACTGCGTCTGCTCATACTAAATGTGTGTGTGAGACAGAGAGAGAGGGAGAGAGAGAGAGTTGATAACTTGATATCGTAGTCGACAACAATCATATAGTTTTAATGTTGAGAGAGAGAGAGTTGATATCGTAGTCGACAACAATCATATAGTTTTAATGTTGAGAGAGAGAGAGAGAGAGAGAGAGAGAGAGAGAGAGAGAGAGAGAGAGAGAGAGAGAGAGAGAGAGAGAGAGAGAGAGAGAGAGAGAGAGAGAGAGAGAGAGGGGGAGAGAGAGAGTTGATAACTTGATATCGTGGTCGACAACAATCATATAGTTTTAATGTACACTATAATGCGTCTGAGAGAGAGAGCATGCAATGTGTCTTCGAGCTGAGGTCGACGTTTTTGACAGAGAGAGCGAGGTTACATGAACACACAAAGAGAGAGAGAGACGCAGTAGTAATCTACTAATTGTGTGTGTGAGAGAGAGAGACAGAGACATAGAGAGAGAGGGAGGGGAGAGAGAGAGAGAGTTGATAACTTGATATCGTGGTCGACAACTGCGTCTGCTCATACTAAATGTGTGTGTGAGACAGAGAGAGAGGGAGAGAGAGAGAGTTGATAACTTGATATCGTAGTCCGACAACAATCATATAGTTTTTAATGTTGAGAGAGAGAGAGAGAGAGGAGAGAGAGAGAGAGAGAGAGAGAGAGAGAGAGAGAGAGAGAGGAGGAGAGAGAGAGAGAGAGAGAGAGAGAGAGAGGGAGAGAGAGAGAGTTGATAACTTGATATCTTGGTCGACAACAATCCTATAGTTTTAATGTACACTATAATGCGTCTGAGAGAGAGAGAGAGAGAGAGAGAGAGAGAGAGAAGAGAGAGAGAGAGAGAGAGAGAGAGAGAGAGAGAGAGAGAGAGAGAGAGAGAGAGAGAGAGAGAGAGAAGGAGAGCATGCAATGTGTCTTCGAGCTGAGGTCGACGTTTTGACAGAGAGAGCGAGGTACATGAACACACAAAGAGAGAGAGAGACGCAGTAGTAATCTACTAATTGTGTGTGTGAGAGAGAGAAACAGAGAGAGGGGGAGAGAGAGTTGATAACTTGATATCGTAGTCGACAACAATCATATAGTTTTAATGTACACTATAATGCGTCTGCTCATATAGTTTGAATTTCCCACCACAGAAAAATGTTGCCAGACCTGATCTATACACTATAATAATACAAAGGTTGGTAACCCTGATTATATAGTTTTAATATACACTATAACACACACATCAAGTTTGAACCCCCACCCACCACCACCTACCACCCTTGATATGCAAATCAGCTTAATTAAAAAATAAAAAATTATATTCGCGGAAATTCGCGGATGCTGTGGTCCATTGAATATAACGTAAACATAATGAAAGCATTATATCAGAAAACATAAGCAGACAAAAGAAGTGAATTTTTTCTAGACAATAATTAATGTTAGGTATATATTAAAGATTATTGTTCTATGTATTATCCTATTAGCCTATATATTGTCTTGTGTAAAACTTTGTTACATATAAATCAAAATATTACGTGCGTGCGTGCGTGCATGATGTCCGTAATTAAAACATCAGAGCAGGTTTAGTGTAAATGAGGGTACACTGTGGACAAAAATTTTCAACATTTCCTATTGAGCGTTGCTTAGAGTAAAGCTGCGAATCTACAGTGTATGTTTCACAGAACAAACACGCGAAAAAGAAGGAGCGCTCCGAAGTCACTCATGGACCCTCAGCATCTTGCAGAGGGTTCATTCCCTAAAGACGAAAAGTCTGTCTATGAATCGTTCCTCTGTAAACACGTGCAGTTACATTGCCCAGCGATCCACAGGAAGCAAATTGATGTCCATTTTTTCGGCTTGCACGCGTTATGTTGGTATGGGTTTCGGCACTTTCCATTTAAAAAAAGCGTGCAAATGTAAGAAAATAAACATGAGTGAGGCCAGAAATTAACGTGAATTGTGTGTGTGTGTGTGTGTGTGTGTGTGTGTGCGTGTGTGTGCGTGTGTGTGTGTGTGTGTGTGTGTGTGTGTGTGTGTGTGTGTGTGTGTGTGTGTGTGTGTGTGTGTGTGTGTGTGTGTGTGTGTGTGTGTGTGTGTGTGTGTGTGTGTGTGTGTGTGTGTGTGTGTGTGTGTGTGTGTGTGTGTGTGTGTGTGTGTGTGTGTGTGTGTGTGTGTGTGTGTGGTGTGAATTTTTAACTTATTTAAAAGAATAATTAGGCCCATACTAAATTCAATAAACAAATATTATATTTAAACAGATAGCACAAAAATATTGAAAACATTATTCGCAGAAAAACAAAACATATTTAACAAATGTAGATTTACATAAGAGTCTTATTATAGTATCACATTACACACAATTATCACAATAAAAAGTCTTCTTTTTGTTGCTTACACCGGCACACTTTGTGTGAAGCCAAACTTTACATCGAAGACACTGAATCATTTCTTCGTGCCTTTCTTCGGCACATAAACGACAGAACCAGTTCTCTTGCACTGTTTCGTCAGAGTCCTGAAATATTCGGCGTTTTGTTTTTTTAGAAGATTTTGAAGAGTTTGCTGGTCGAACTTTTTTTTGAAAACTACTCGTCTCTAGATCATTTTTGTATGGGGTGCTGGTAATTTCTAAGGAAGGGGCAAGCTTTCTGGATCGTTTTCTCTTTCTTTGTTTAAGGACTGAAACTGGGGAGATTTCTGCAACAGACACTTTGTGTTTTGAAGTGTTATGCTCAGTTGTTGGTAATGTCGAATTGGTGTCAAGATTAGAAAGGGACGTGTTGCTGTTTTGGAGAGAGGTTGAAGACGACACAGTCGGGTAAGAGGAACCAGTTGCTTCTTTAGATATTTCTTCTGACTCCTGTTTCTCAACTCTCTCTTCTAGAAGAGATTGAAGTGTAGTTTGAACGAAGTCACTGTCTTGAAAAACAAAGGGATCAAAGGGGCATATGCCAGTTTTGCCAAATCCGTTAACTGCGTTTTGTATTGTCGCTGTTTTTCCATATGAGTGTCCTAAAATTTCAGCTACTCTACTTTGTGTTATGTTGCAGTCAGGATTTCTGCGAAGCCACGTATCTGCTGCTTGGTTGTAAAAGGTGGACAGAGGTTTAAAAAATGAAACGTCAAGGGGTTGAAGTTTATGGGTTGTATGCGCAGGAAGGCAGTTTCGTCCATGTTAAAAATTTGGGAAGCCCTAAAATCATTTTTGTCAATTACATTTTTAAGTTGATCAAAAAATACCGTGACAACATCTTTATTGACCCCAAAGGCTCTTGCTGCTGATGTTGGCTCTGGTTGCCGTAAAGACAGTTCTGGATGGCGGGCCATGAACCCATAATACCATTTTTTTTCAGCTTTTCCATTTTTAAATCTATGCTGCAAACTGTTGGCCTCAGCTATTTGAAAAGCTAATCTTTGCAAATCAGCCCGAGTACATCCAAAAAGGTTGGATTCCATAAATAAAATGTGTTCAACTAATTCTTTTTCTATTTCTGAAGGAAGGTCTACTGGTCGTCCAAAGGTTTTTAAATTTCCGCATGCAATTTTGTTCTTACCCTCCAATCTTCGTTTTAGCGTTGGTTTTGGAACACCGTACCTCCTACAGATTTCGTTTATTCCAGCGTCCCCGTTTCTAAATGAATCAATAGCCCGATCCATATCTTCCTCCGACCAAAGCCCATACTTGGTTTTTGGCATCTGCATTAAAGATACAGCTATGATTAGAATTTAAATAATTAAAAAAAAACAGATTTAGAGAGTATGTTAAGACCTTTATACAAAAGGTGATATTTAAGGACGATAAAGTGACAGGAAAATTTGATGTCCTTTATATGCTCATTAAAAACAAAAGATTACTACAACAACAAAATCAAAAAATTTAGTTGAAAACAAAATGGCTTGACTTTAAACAACGTTGTATATTAACCCACTTTTTCAGAAAATATTTACAGTAAGGTGACAGTAGATTTTTGAGTCTAATGAATAACCCTTTACTTCTGTACTTTCCAGGGAAATAAAAAACAGTAGTTTTACTTATAGATGAATTACTGTAAACTAAAATATCTACAGCAGTTTTAAGTATTTATTTTGCTGAAAAAATATATTTAGTATCATGATCTTAAATTGGACCGGTATTATTTAGGAGAATGTTAGTGGTACAATTTAGGAGAATGTCAATGGTACAATTTAGGAGACGTAGCCATCTTGGACGCCACGTAATTTCTTTCCACAATGAAGTAACTATTTCTTAAAACAAACATGGTGTATTACTGGCAATTAAGTACAGAATCTCTGACTATACATTAATAAGTAATTACACATACCTTTTGTTCTGTAGAATCTTCAGTTCCCTTGACGAAAATTAGATGTCGAGTAGTCAAAACATAAAAACATTCACTGCGGACGAACAAGATCTCGTTGATGACACCAATACGGAAGGTGGACAAGGACACTGTAGTACGCATTCTAGCCACTTGGCCGCGCCAAATAACACACCGTTGTCGAAATATCGTAACGGTACAATATAGGAGCCGGTACAAATTAGGAGCCTTTCCCCTACTTGAATTATGTAAATAATAAATTCTTGCAAACTTGGTAATAATCTGACATTAAAATACATTCTCACGGGCAAACAAAAGCAAATCATGTTTTTTAAAAGATTCCCATATACATCCAAAGACGCCGTAAATATCAAACTTTATACAAAATAAACAAATAAACCGAAACATTTAGTTTTATTTCTACATTGGACTATGAAATTTAAAACTATCGAAATATAGTATAATATATTATTTAATTTAAATAAAAATATATTTTTGTTAAAAAAGTTTTCTTTTTCTTTTTATTGAATAAAGAAAATGAACAAAGAAATTTATGATAAGCAATCAAAGTCGTTCTATGCCATCATCCACACTAATGATAAACAACTAAGCAGTTCCCTGTTACTCTGCTCTTTAACTATTTTCCCATTTACAGTAGTTTACGTACACTTAGCCTATATTCCAATATGTGTTGTATTGCTGATGGTACTGTTGTGTAACACGTGTCTGTGACACATTCACAAGTAAATATTTTAAAGAATTTTGTATTATTAGTAATAATATTCATGAATATACGTGTAACGAACAGTTTCTGACAGTAAGGTTTAGATATATAGGCAAATACTAGATAGATAGTCTGAACTCAGAGTAACCATACCATTCTTAATCATGAAAAATGTAATTGTGTTAAGAGTTTCTAAGAAAATAATTTAAAATATGTTTAAAAATTACCTTTTCTCATTGTCCAGTATTAAACAATTTCTAACCTGCTTGTAAGTTTTATGCAAAAATGCTGGACGCAGATAAGCGGTGCCTATGGTATTAAAAGAATGTCATATCCTGCCTCATCCCTTACTCCGTGCTGGCTTTTGATGTTATATATTTTTAATTTTAGAGCATGGAAAGAATTTGTTTAATTAATTTTACTTCAGAATTTTGCGCTGTATTTAATAGCTACTTGCCGTCCTTGCAATGTACTAAATCAAATACACCTTCATTTTACAGTTTACGTCTTCTTAAATAATGTTTTTAAGATAATTATTTTAAAATACTTTAAAAGAATCTTTAATCAAAGAATATTAATAAGATGTATTTCAGAAACTAAAGATTTGGTTTCTGGTCCTTGGTCACCTGTTTTTATAATCCACTGAAATTTCTTGTTTTGTGTGACGGCCGATGTCTAAAAATTTTTCATGAACAGTAATTGAAATTACATAAACTACAGTGTATACTAACAGGTTAGAATCATAGTGGCGTGAGTCAAGTAGGCTATTGAGTAAATTAGTGTTTCTCATGTTGTTTCATGAAGGATATAATAATAAAATGCGTGTCATAGTTTTATCATTTTAATCTGAAAACCTTCACTAAATACACAATTCATGTCTCACAATAGTCTCACATTTTCTGTTAAGTTGATTTTGGTATCCCTGACTTTTACCCCCGTATGATACTAACCGGCTCATACGGTAACTTTAAACCTGTTGAAGTTATAAGATTCTAAAGATTCAAGACTATCAGCCATAAGATTTACTCAAGCTGCAAATTTCTCACTACAAAACAAGAAGGAATTATTCGTCGTTCCTTGTGATCATCGTTGACATTTGTATCATTGAAGAGACAAGACGATATACTTATTTTAAGATGTAGCGTCGCAATGGAAGTCCAGTGAAAATGAATGAGACACGTTGTAAGTTACGTAACGTTCAGTTTGCCAGTATCGGGCTTATGTCACGAATTTACCACAAAAATTACCTAAACACATGTAGAATAAATTATATTAGATAAACAAGAATAAAACATATAAGTTTTTGAGTTGTTAAATGAAATAAGTAGGGAACTATCCAGATAATTTGCTGTAGTCGACTGAAAAAAAATGTACAATTATCATGTAATATTGATTTGTTTAAATAAGAAAACTAATTTAAAAGCTAAACAATAACAGCCGGGGTTCGTTATTATAGCTACAGAAAAATAGAAATACTATTACCGTCAATCGTTGGTAATACATTAAATTGATACACTTTGTGTTTTTACAAACGCACGTACGAATATAGACGAGCGTGACGAACATGTAATCCGTTTCAATTACCGAACCTGTGACAAAATGTTTTATTGAAATAAACGTAATTCCTCTTTTGCGAATTTTTTAATTTCTGTAAACTGACTTTTTGTGCATACTCAGTTTTTATTTCATTCAGTAAATTGTTGTAAGCAACTTTGAATACTCGGTTTTTACTTCCATGTTCCATAAGGAAATGGAAGTATGGTGATGGCAAAAAAATCGTGGTCGAGATTATTGCAGATTCTGATTGTACCACCCTCAAAACATGTAAAAACGTCATTTTTCGAAAAGTGTCAGTGTGTGTGTGTCTGTCTGTCAATAGATTTTTATCTATGGCAAACGATAACAGCCGCAAATTCAAACAGAATCAAATAATGTTTTGCATACATCCCTGATTTGTAGAGTACTCAAGACCTATTGTTTTCGGTGAACATCGGTGAAGGGAAAGGGGTAGTTTACCAGCAACTTTTTTTTATCTAGGGTAATTTTTTTTTCTATGGCAAACGATAACAGCCGCAAATTCAAACAGAATCAAATAATGTTTCGCATACAGCCCTGAATTGTAGAGTTCTCAAGGCCTATTGTTTTTGGTGAATATCGGTTAAGGTAAAGGGGTAGTTTACCTACAACGTTGTATGTTTTAACAAGGGTATTTTGTATGGCAAACAATAACAGCCGCAAATTCAAACATGGCAAACGATAACAGCCGCAATTCAAACAGAATCAAATAATGTTTTGCATACAGCCCTGAATTGTAGAGTTCTCAAGACCTATTGTTTTTGTTGAAGATCTGTTTAGGGAAAGGGGTAGTTTACCTGCAACGTTTTATGTTTTGACATGGGTAATTTTTTCTATGACGAATGATAACTGCCGTAAATTCAATCAGAACCAAATAATGTTTTGCAAACCTTCCTGAGCTATAGAGATCTCAATGTCTGTTGATTTTGGTGAAGATCGGTTAAGGGAAAGGGGTAGTTTACCTGCAACATTTTTTGTTTTAACAACAGTAATTTTTACTTCCATGTTCCTTAAGGAAATGGAAGTATGGTGATGGCAAAAAAATCGTGTTCGAGATTATTGCAGATTCTGATTATACTACACTCAAAACATAAAAATGTCATTTTTCGAAACGCGCGCGCGCGTGCGTGCGCGTGTGTGTGTGTGTGTGTGTGTGTGTGTGTGTGTGTGTGTGTGTGTGTGTGTGTGTGTGTGTGTGTGTGTGTGTGTGTGTGTGTGTGTGTGTGTGTGTGTGTGTGTGTGTGTGTGTGTGTGTGTGTGTGTGTGTGTGTGTGTGTGTGTGTGTGTGTGTGTGTGTGTGTGTGTGTGTGTGTGTGTGTGTGTGTGTGTGTGTGTGTGTGTGTGTGTGTGTGTGTGTGTGTGTGTGTGTGTGTGTGTGTGTGTGTGTGTGTGTGTGTGTGTGTGTGTGTGTGTGTGTGTGTGTGTGTGTGTGTGTGTGTGTGTGTGGCAAACGATAACAGTCGCAAATTCAAACAGAATCAAATAATTTTTTGCATACAGTCCTGAATAGTAGAGTTGTCAAGACATATTGTGTTTGGTGAAGATCGGTTAAGGGAAAGGGGTAGTATACCAGCAACTTTTTTTTTAACAAGGGTAATTTTTCCTATGGCAAACGCAAAAAGCCGATCAAATACCTTTTTGCATACAACCCTTAATTGTAGAGTAATCGCGACCTGTTGTTTTTGGTGAATATCGGTTAAGGGAATGGGGTAGTTTACCTGCAACGTTTTTTTTTATCAAGGGTAATTTTTTTCTATGGCAAACAATAACAGCCGCAAATTCAAACAGAATCGAAAATGTTTTGCATACAGTCCTGAATAGTAGAGTTCTCAAGACCTGTTGGTGTTTTATATGACGAACGATAACTACCGCAAATTCAAACAGAATCAAATAATGTTTTGCATACCTTTTTGAATTATAGAGAACTCACTGTTTGTTGATTTTGTTGAAGATCGGTTATGGGAAAGGGATAGTTTACCAGCAACGTTTTATGTTTCAACAAGGGTAATTTTTTGTATGACGAACGATAACTGCCGTAAATTCAAAAATAATTAAATAAGTTTTTGCGTAAGACGCTAAATTGTAGAGAGTTCAAGGCCTGTTGATTTTGGTGAAGATCGGTTATGGGAAAGGAGTAGTTTACCTGCAACATTTTATGTTGTAACAAGAGAAATTTTTTCATGACGAACGATAACTGCCGTACTTTCAAACAGAATCAAATAATTTTCCACATATGTGCCTGAGTTGAAGAAGACTCAAGGCCTATTGATTTTGGTGTAGATCAGTTACGGGGAAAGAGTAGTTTACCGGAAACATTTTTTTGTTGTAACAAGATTAAAGTACTTAATTTTGATAAATAAAGTAACCTGATAAGAAGATCTTAATAATTCACTGTAGAAACGTAGATGAAATATCTATAAATGAAGAGGCTAACTGAACGGGGTGGGGGTAATTTCTATAATTGAAAATTATAGTTAAAGCGGGAGGGGATAATTTTTATGTGTGTACTACGTTATCGACAACAAAGTAGTAGTTTTTTGTTAAAATACCTTCCCGGTCTGTCTGGCCGTAGTCCAATGTTTTCTGCAAAACCAGACGTTTCGGCAGTGCCGTCGACTGCCATCATCAGTGAAAATCGAGTGCGATAACGTGTGGTGATATACGTTAGTGACCACAGTACTGTGGTTAAGGCTGAAGCAATAAGTGGAAAGAAGTAGTTTCTATGGAAAGATTTCATTTCGTAAATGATTTTAAAAATAAATCTTAGAACATGGAAGTCATGTATGGTTCTCCATACCGATATTTTCTATGACGAACGATAACTGCCGCACATTCAAACAAAATCAAATATTTTTTTTCATACGTTCATCAATTGTAAAAGACTGAAGGCCTGTTGATTTTGGTGAAGAGTGGTTAAGGGAAAGGGGTAGTTTACCAGCCACATTTTATGTTTAAACAAGAGTAATTATTTCTATGACGAATGATAACTGCCGCACATTTAAACAGAATCAAACAATTTTGTGCATACCTTCCTCAATTGTAGATAACTCAAGGTCTGTTGATTTTGTTGAAGATTGATTAAGGGAAAGGTGTAGTTTACCTGCAACATTTTATGTTGTAACAAGAGAACGTTTTCCATGAAGAACGATAACTGCCGTAAATGCAAACAGAATCAAATAAGGTTTTGATGCATCCCTGAATTGTAGAGTACTCAAGACCTATTGATTTCTGTGAAGATCAGTTAAGAGAAAGGTGTAGTTTACCTGCAACGTTTTATGTGATAACAAGGGTAATTGTTCTTATGACAAACGATAACTGCCGTAAATTCAAACATAATCAAATAATGTTTTGCATACTTCCCTAGATTGTAGAGAACTCAATGCCTGTTGATTTTGGTAAAGATCGGTTAAGGGAAAGGAGTAGTTTACCTGCAACATTTTATGTTGTAACAAGAGAAATATTTTCATGACGAACGATAACTGCCGTAAATTCAAACAGAATCAAATAATTTTTAACATATGTACCTGAGTTGTAGAGGACTCAAGGCCTATTGATTTTGGTGAAGATCGGTTAGGGTGAAAGGGTAGTTTACTAGAAACATTTTTTGTTGTAACAAGAGTAAAGTACTTAATTTTGATAAATAAAGTATCGTGATAAGAAGATCTTAATAATCCACTGTAGAAACGTAGATGAAATATCTATAAATGAAGAGGCTAGTTGAACGGGGTGGGGGTAATTTTCTATAAATGAAAATTATAGTTGAAGGGGGAGGGGATATTTTTAAATGTGTACTACGTTATTGGCAACAAAGTAGTAGTGCGTTGTTAAAATTCCTTCCCGGGCTGTTTGGCCGTAGTCCAATGTTTTCTGCAAAACCAGACGTATCGACAGTGCCGTCGACTGCCATCATCAGTGAAAATCGAGTGCGATAACGTGTGGTGGTATACGTTAGTGACCACAGTACTGTGGTTAAGGCTGAAGCAATAAGTGGAAAGAAGTAGTTTCTATGGAAACATTTCATTTCGTAAATGATTTTAAATATAAATCTTAGAACATGGAAGTCATGTATGGTTCTCCATACCGATATTTTACTTCCATGTTCCATAAGGAAATGGAAGTATGGTGATGGCAAAAAAAATCGTGGCCGAGATTATTGCAGATTCTGATTGTACTACCCTCAAAACATGAAAAAAAGTCATTTTTCGAAAAGTGTGTGTGTCTGTGTGCGTGTGTGTGTGTCCGTCTGTCTATCTGTAGATTGTTTTCTATGGCAAACGATAATAGCCGCAAATTCAAACTCAATCAAATAATGTTTCGCATACAGCTCTGAATTGTAGTGTTCTCAAGACCTGTTGTTTTTGGTGAAGATCGGTTAAGGGAAAGGGGTAGTTTACCTGCAACGTTTTATGTGATAACAAGGTTAATTTTTTCTATGACGAACGATAACTGCCGCATATTCAAACAGAATCAAATAATGTTTCACATATAGCCCAGAATTCTAGAGTTCTCAAGACTTTTGGTGAAGATCGGTTAAGGAAAAGGGGTAGTTTACCTGCAACGTTTTATGTTTTAACAAGGGTAATTTTTTTCTATGGCAAACGATAACAGCCGCAACTTCAAACAGAATCAAAAATGTTTCGCATATAGCCCTGAATTGTAGAGTTCTCAAGACCTATTGTTTTTGGTGAAGATCGGTTACGGAAAAGGGGTAGTTTGCCAGCCACATTTTATGTTTTACAAGGGTAATTTTTTCTATGACGAAGGATAACTCCCGCAACATTCAAACAGGATCAAATAATGTAATGCATGCATCCCTGATTTGTAGAGGACTGAAGGCCTATTTATTTTGGTGAAGATCGGTTAAGGGGAAGGGGTAGTTTACCGGCAACATTTTATGTTTTAACAAGGGTAATTGTTTCTATGCCGAACGATAACTGCCGTAAATTCAAACAGAATCAAATACTTTTTGCACACCTTCCTGAATTATGGAGTATTCAAGGCCTGTTGATTTTGGTGAAGATCGGTTACCAGAAAATGGTAGTTTACCTGCAGCGTTTTATGTTTAGAAAGGTAATTTTACTTTTATGACGAATGATAACTGCCGTATATTCAAAGAGAATCAAATAATGTTTTGCATACCATCCTGAAGTTGTAAGTACTCAAGGTCTGTTGATTTTGATGAAGATTTTTTAAGGGAAAGGGGTAGTTTACCTGCCACCTTTAATGTTTTAACAAGAGTAATTATTTCTATGACGAACGATAACTGCCGCACATTCAAACAGAATCAAATAGTGTTTTGCAAGCGTCCCTGAATTGTAGACGACTCAATACCTGTTGATTTTGGTGAAGATCAGTTAAGAGAAAGGGGTAGTTTACCTGCAACGTTTTATGTGATAACAAGGTTAATTTTTTCTATGACGAACGATAAAGATCTCAAGGCCTGTTGGTTTTGATGAAGATCAGTTAAGGGAAAGGGGTAGTTTACCTGCAACATTTTATGTTGTAGCAAGAGAAATTTTTTCATGACGAACGATAACTGCCGTAAATTCGAACAGAATCAAATAATTTTTTACATATGTGCCTGAGTTGTAGAAGACTCAAGGCCTTTTGATTTTGGTGAAAATCGGTTACCGGGAAAGGGCAGTTTACCAGAAATATTTTTTGTTGTAACAAGAGTAAAGTAGGCCTACTTAATTTTGATAAATAACGTATCCTGATAAGAAGATCTTAATAATCCACTGTAGAAACGTAGATGAAATATCTATAAATGAAGAGGCTAGTTGAACGGGGTGGGGGTAGTTTTCTATAAATGAAAATTATAGTTGAAGGGGGAGGAGATATTTTTAAATGTGTACTACGTTATCGGCGACAAAGTAGTAGTTTGTTGTTAAAATTCCTTCCCGGGCTGTTTGGTCGTAGTCCAATGTTTTCTGCAAAACCAGACCTTTCGGCAGTGCCGTCGACTGCCATCATCAGTGAAAATCGAGTGCGATAACGTGTGGTGGTATACGTTAGTGACCATAGTACTGTGGTTAAGGCTGAAGCAATAAGTGGAAAGAAGTAGTTTCTATGGAAACATTTCATTTTGTAAATGATTTTAAATATAAATCTTAGAACATGGAAGTCATGTATGGTTCTCCATACCGATATTTTAAAATTACTGTATTGTATTTTCTTTTTAGCATTGTAGGCTATTACATAGGCTTTATGATCCTTCACTCAAGACGCGCGGTGTGGTGTACGAAAAGCCTAAATGCTCTAACAACTAACATCCTTGGACGCATTCACTATGTGCACACTGTGGATTTAAATTAAACGATACACAATTTTTGTAACTATAATAATAAAGTTTCGTGTTTTTAAATGAACTACGTGTCATTACGATGTGATTTAAATTCACTTAGTATTTAGTTACATTGTTTATTTTGAGTCAGATCTATAATGTAACTTGTCGACTCGATGCCCCTTCCATAAACACACACACACACACACACACACACACACATTTTTGTGCACTGCCAAAAGTTTGTTTCAGGAACTTCTTCCTTCAACTTTTACGCTCCGATACTTCTTCATTTCTTCTGATTTCGTTGAACACTAAAACAAAAGTTTTAACTTTTTACTCTCTTTAAAACTGTAAGAAAGTCTGTATAAATTTAATATTTAATCAACTGCTATTAAATAATTCTGCTGTTTATTTGTGATCTACCCGGTACAATGTTGCAATTTAGTTGATAGTTAAATAAAAAAAGAAAACAATGACACTTCACGTTTAATGAGAGTCGAATCCTGTACCAGTAACAACTATCTAAAACTATGAATATAAACTAACTATAATAAAACTGTACGAACTACTGCATCCTTTACTGTCTCTAAATAATTTATGTGAAAAACGCGTTTTACAAGATTTAACTCGAATGCCCAGTTCGTCGGGAAAACGTTAGGATAGCGAGGATAGTGTGGTTATTTTTCTTATAAGAATTATTATTCAATAAGTATCACGGCAGACTGGATATAGGCCTAATTTGTATTCCTTCACTGGATTCGCTATGGTTATGGTTTTCGAATTTATTGTTTTTATACCATCTGCGGTCCAATTCTCTCTAGGTTGTATCAACAGATTTTTGGGTATCTACGTTTTCTATAAATACGGTCTTAATAAAGCAGAAAATATTGGTTTATTAGGTCAGGGAACACGGTCGGTCATGTATAAATTAACGCGCATTTTCTAAAGAAAGAATATCGTTGTTGCTATTTTTAAGATTGTTAACATATTTGCAGTATTCTTAACATAATAAATTATTGTTTAATTATATACATAGTTTGTATGATTATAAACAACTTACAGTTCAAGATAATTGTATAACAAATTTTTAAATTAATTTCTTATTAATGTAACTTCATTCGTCAGGCCAAGGAGAGGTAGAACGATGTAAATTGAACATTCAGGTCTCGGTACGCAGTAGACAAACACCTCGTTGCGAGGCTAACAAAATTTTCATTCACTTCTCACATGCGCATATCAGTTTTGTGCAGTGTTTCATAGCGTGAACATCGCCTGCACTGCAACAAGACTGGCGAGAACAACAACGGAAGCATGTGTGTGACAGAGAGGGAAATAATATGGAAGTGAGACAGTGAACGTCATAGCGTTGTCTCCCCTCTCTTCTCTGTAGATAGCTTAGCTATAATTGAAAGTGGGGGTAATTCATGCATTGGGTCGGCGCAGATGTCTGTTCAGGAAAGGCTTGCGGGCTATACGAGGGCTGTTCAGAAACGTTCCGATAGGGTATTAAAGGAAACTAAGTATACATTTACAAAATAGTTTTATTGCTGTTTAAAGTACACACCTTAAACTACTTTTCTACATAGTTTCCGTCATTTTTTTTTTTTTAATTTCTCGTAGCGAGCCATCAGGCGTTGTACCTTCGTCGTAGAAATTGCCTACTTGTGATTTGAGCCATATATTAACAGACTGTTTGACATCGTTGGCCACCAAGGAAAGATTTCTCATGCTTGAAAAGGTGATATTCGCTTGGTGTGAGGTCTTGCTTGTAAGGCGGATGATCGAATTATTGCTGCCAGCCAAATTTTGTGAGGAGGTGTTGCATTGCAGCGGCAGTGTGTGTGTGTGTGTGTGTGTGTGTGTGTGTGTGTGTGTGTGTGTGTGTGTGTGTGTGTGTGTGTGTGTGTGTGTGTGTGTGTGTGTGTGTGTGTGTGTGTGTGTGTGTGTGTGTGTGTGTGTGTGTGTGTGTGTGTGTGTGTGTGTGTGTGTGTGTGTGTGTGTGTGTGTGTGTGTGTGTGTGTGTGCGCGCGCGCGCGCGCGCAGTGCCATGATTCATCGTAATGTCCCGGTTAAGCATCCTAAGTCACTTACTCTGGATCGGACTAAGCAAAAACGTCGTTTCCATCATGGTACCATTGAATCGCTTACTGCTTCTTCCCCATAAATATCGAAAATCTGATGTGGATTTCAATTGTTTTAATGCCTTTTGCATTCAAGAACGGAATCACATACCTACTATCACACGCGGCGAGCGTCTAATTTCTTCGACATTATAAATACGTCCAACGAATTTTACTCAGTGCACAGTTGTTTACGAATGGCGTTGTTGGCTTGCCAGCGAATCAACAAACTGACCGCGCATGCGCAACAGCGTGACGCCATCGATACAATGACAATATTTAAATATCGGTATGGAGAACCATACATGACTCCCATGTTCTAAGATTTATGTTTAAAATCATTTACGAAATGAAATGTTTCCATAGAAACAACTTCTTTCCACTTATTGCTTCAGCCTTAACCACAGTACTGTGGTCACTAACGTATACCACCACACTTTATCGCACTCGATTTTCACTGAAGGTGGCAGTCAACGGCACTGCCGAAACGTCTGGTTTTGCAGAAAACATTGGACTACGACCAAACAGCCCGGGAAGTAATTTTAACAACAAACTACTACTTTGTTACCGATAACGTAGTACACATATAAAAATTATCCCCTCCTCCGGCAACGATAATTTTCATTTATAGAAAATTACCCCCACCCCGTTCAACTAGCCTCTTCATTTATAGATATTCCATCTACGTTTCTACAGTGGATTATTAAGATCTTCTTATCAGGATACTCTATTTATCCAAATTAAGTACTTTACTCTTGTTACAACAAAAAATGTTTCAGGTAAACTGCCCTTTCCCCGTAACCGATCTTCACCAAAATCAATAGGGCTTCAGTCTTCTGCAACTCAGGCACATATATGTAAAAAATTATTTGATTCTGTTTCAATTTACGGCAGTTATCGTTCGTCATGAAAAAATTTCTCTTGTTACAACATAAAATGTTGCAGGTAAACTACCCCTTTCCCTTAATCGATATTCCCCAAAATCAACAGGCCTTGAGATCTCTACAATTTAGGGAAGTATGCACAAACTTATTTGATTATGATTAAATTTACGGCAGTTATCGTTCGTCATAGAAAAAATTAACATTGTTATCACATAAAACGTTACAAGGAAACTACCCCTTTCTCTTAACTGATCTTCACCAAAATCAAAAGTTCTTGAGTTCTCTAAAATTCAGGAAGGTATGCAAAAAATTATTTGATTCTCTTTGAATTTACGGCAGTTATCGTTCGTCATAGAAAAAATTACTCTTGTTAAAACATAAAGCGTTGCAGGTAAACTACCCCTTTCCCTTAACCGATCTTCACCAAAATCAAATATCCTTGAGCACATAAAACTTCAGGAAAGTATATAAAATATTATTTGATTCTCTTTGCATTTACGGCAGTTATCGTTCGTCATACAAAAAATTACCCTTGTTAAAACATAAAACGATGCAGGTAAACTACCACTTTCCCTTAACCGATCTTCACCAAAAACAAAAGGTCTTGAGAACTCTACAATTCAGGGCTGCATGCAAAACATTATTTGATTCTGTTTGAATTTGCGGCTGTTATCGTTTGCCATAGAAAATACCCTTGTTAAAACATAAAACGTAGCAGGTAAACTACCCCTTTCCCTTAACCGATCTTCACCAAAACAATAGGTCTTGAGTACTCTTCAAATAAGGGCTGCATGCAAAAAATTGTTTGTTTCTGTCTGAATTTGCGGCTGTTATCGTTTGCCATAGAAAAAAAAAATCTACAGACACATAGACAGACAGACACACACATAGATAGACAGACAGAGACACACACAGACACTTTACGAAAAATGACTTTTTTCATGTTTTGAGTGTAGTACAATCAGAATCTGCAATAATCTCCAACACGATTTTTTTTTGCCACCACCATACTTCCATTTCCTTAAGGAACATGGAAGTAAAAACGGAACTTATTTTCCTGAATAGCCTCGTGTTTTAGACACTTTAAAAGTGAAAATTAACGTGAATTTGGTAACCCCAATTTCTTAAAACAGGAACCATTGACGTAGTCACAAGAAACAATAGGTACTATGTAATTTTAAAAAAACTATTACATTAAATTATTATTTCAAGAGTTACTTTTGATTGGAGTTTGAAGATCTTCTGGAAAAATTGTCAACAGCAAACTGTTCAACAACTAAAGTTTCTTTAACTAATAGAAACACAAATATGGAACTAAGCAAGTAACCTCTACTCGTCATTTGTCAAGAAAACATTACAGATGAAAATTTGGAAATCTAACCCGGCAGTAATGGAAGTGTATGTATGCAGTGAATCAAGAGAAAAACGGAACATATGTTAGCCTGCTTTTATGCTTCGTATTGTCACAGAATCTATTGAAGTGTAATTCACGGAACAGTGTAATAGAATTAATAATAAGGAGCATACTCAAAGCTGTAGAAATAAAAAATATCGGTATGGAGAACCATACATGACTTCCATGTTCTAAGATTTATATTTAAATCATTTACAAAATGAAATATTTCCATAGAAACTACTTCTTTCTACTTACTGCTTCAGCCTTAAAACCACAGTACTGTGGTCACTAACGTATACCACCTCACGTTTTCGCACTCGATTTTCACTGAGATGGAAGTCGATGGCACTGCCGAAAAGTCTGGTTTTGCAGAAAACATTGGACTACGGCTAAACAGCCCGGGAAGGAATTTTAACAAAGAACTACTTCTTTGTTGCCGATAACGTAGTACACATAAACAAATTCTCCCTTCCACCTTCAACTATAATTTTCATTTATAGAAAATTACCCCCCCCCCCGTTCACCTAACCTCTTCATTTATAGATATTCCATTTACGTTTCTACAGTGGATTATTATGAGCTTCTTATCAAGATACTTTATTTATCAAAATGAAGTACTTTACTCTTGTTAAACCATAAAACGTTGCAGGTAAACTACCCCTTTCTCTACCCCGATCTTCACCAAAATCAATAGACCTTCAGTCCTCTAAAATGCAGGGATGCATGCAAAAAATATTTGATTCTGTTTCAATTTGCGGCAGTTATCGTTCGTCATGGAAACATTTCTCTTGTTACAACATAACATGTTTCAGGTAAACTACCCCTTTCCCTTTACCGATCTTCACCAAAATCAACAGGCCTTGAGTTCTCTACAAATTAGGAAAGTATGCAAAATATTATTTGATTTTCTTTGAATTTACGGCAGTTATCGTTCGTCATAGAAAAAATTACTCTTGTTAAAACATAAAAAGTTGCTGGTAAACTACCCCTTTCTCTAAACCGATCTTCACCAAAATCAATAGACCTTCAGTCCTCTACAATTCAGGGCTGTGTGCAAAACATTATTTGATTCTGTTTGAATTTGCGGCTCTTATCGTTTGCCATAGTAAATACCCTTGATAAAATATAAAACGTTGCAGGTAAACTACCCCTTTCCCTTAACCGACCTTCAACAAAATCAACAGAACTTGAGTTGTGTATAACTCAAAAAGGTATGCAAAAGAGTAGTTGATTCGGTTTGAATTTACGGTAGTTATCGTTCTTCATAGACAAAAATTACACTTGATAAGAAAAAGGTTGCAGGTAAACTACCCCTTCCCGTTAACCGATCTTCACCAAAAACAAAAGATCTTGAGTACTCTACAAATCAGAGCTGTTTGAAAAAAATTAGTTGATTTTGTTTGAATTTGCGACTCTTATCGTTTCCCATAGAAAATACCCTTTTAAAACATAAAACGTTGCTGGTAAACTACCCTTTTCCCTTAACCGAGCTTCACCAAAACAACAGGTCTTGAGTACTCTACAAATCAGGGCGGTATGCAAAAACTTATTTGATTCTGTTTAAATTTGCGGATCTTATCGTTTGCCATAGAAAATACCCTTTTAAAACATAAAACGTAGCAGGTTAACTACCCATTTTCCTTAACCGATCTTCACCAAAAACAAAAGTTCCTGAGAACTCTACAATTCAGGGCTGCATGCAAACAATTATTTGATTCTGTTTAAATTTGCGGCTTTTATCGTTTGCCATAGAAAATACCCTTGTTAAAATATAAAATGTTCCTGGTAAACTACCCCTTTCCCTTAACCGATCTTCACCAAAAACAACAGGTCTTGAGAACTCTATAATTCAGGGCTGTATGCAAAAGAGTAGTTGATTCTGTTTGAATTTGCGGCTGTTATCGTTTGCCATAGAAAAAATATCGGTATGGAGAACCATAAATGAAATCATTTTCGAAATGTAATATTACCATAGAAACTACTTCTTTCTACTTACTGCTTCAGCCTTAACCACAGTACTGTGGTCACTAACATATACCACCTCACGTTATCGCACTCGATTTTCACTGATGATGGAAGTCAATGGCATTGCCGAAACGTCTGGTTTTGTAGAAAACATTGGACTACGGCCAAATATCCCGGGAAGAAATTTTAACAAAAACTACTTCTTTGTTGCCGATAACGTTGTACACATATATATAAAATATATGCATAAAATTAATGGCTTGTATAAGTTAATGATTGATCTCCATTAAGTAGTGCTCAAGTTTCCAAAGTTTTAATGTTATGATGTCCGTAATTAAAACATCAGAGCAGGTTTAGTGTAAATGAGGGTACACTGTGGACAAAAATTTTCAACATTTCCTATTGAGCGTTGCTTAGAGTAAAGCTGCGAATCTACAGTGTATGTTTCACAGAACAAACACGCGAAAAAGAAGGAGCGCTCCGAAGTCACTCATGGACCCTCAGCATCTTGCAGAGGGTTCATTCCCTAAAGACGAAAAGTCTGTCTATGAATCGTTCCTCTGTAAACACGTGCAGTTACATTGCCCAGCGATCCACAGGAAGCAAATTGATGTCCATTTTTTCGGCTTGCACGCGTTATGTTGGTATGGGTTTCGGCACTTTCCATTTAAAAAAAGCGTGCAAATGTAAGAAAATAAACATGAGTGAGGCCAGAAATAACGTGAATTGTGTGTGTGTGTGTGTGTGTGTGTGTGTGTGTGTGTGTGTGTGTGTGTGTGTGTGTGTGTGTGTGTGTGTGTGTGTGTGTGTGTG
This sequence comes from Magicicada septendecula, assembly GCA_034769895.1. Lineage (NCBI taxonomy): Eukaryota > Metazoa > Arthropoda > Insecta > Hemiptera > Cicadidae > Magicicada > Magicicada septendecula. Next base: position 929,188,057 of record CM068367.1, read on the forward strand.
TGTGTGTGTGTGTGTGTGTGTGTGTGTGTGTGTGTGTGTGTGTGTGTGTGTGTGTGTGTGTGTGTGTGTGTGTGTGTGTGTGTGTGTGTGTGTGTGTGTGTGTGTGTGTGTGTGTGTGTGTGTGTGTGTGTGTGTGTGTGTGTGTGTGTGTGTGTGTGTGTGTGTGTGTGTGTGTGTGTGTGTGTGTGTGTGTGTGTGTGTGTGTGTGTGTGTGTGTGTGTGTCTTACCTGCCTTTTTATTGCTGTAGGCATAATAATAAAATGGAAACGTAAATATTACATAACTGAGATATGCGTACCTGCCACGAACGATATATTATTTTATACATGGAGGAGTTCAGTGACATACACACGTACAGAAGTCATCTTCAAAAATACTAGAAGTCGTCCACGCTTTTATGTTGGCAGTGTAACTTACAGGAAGTTTTTTGATGCTTTTAAAACATCTAGGATGCAAACTTTTCCCGATAACTAAAAGTTTCCTTTTTTCGGTTCCCGTCATGTTCGCACAAACAAAAACTGTAACTCTTTGTTTAGAGAGCTTCCCACCAACGCACTTTTCATTTTTAAATTTGAAAGTCTTATCTGGAGTTAATTTATAAAAAATTCCGGCTTCATGTCCATTAAAGATGTCTTCATCTTTATATGATCGTCTAATTTCTGGCCAAGTGTTATGCACCCAATCGCCTGTAACGTTCAGACCTACGCATTTTGCCTCACCACAAATTTTTGCAAAGGAAATCGAGTGTCGGGCCTTAAATCGATCTAGCCATCCATTGGAGCACACAAAATGGCTGGCGCCGGCAGTCCTGTTACAGTGCTTATCGCTTGCATACAATGTATGTCTGTAGCCATGGGCTAGCGCGCGCGCACATATATACGTTTATATGAAATTTAGAGTAAAATATCTAAGAAATATTTGACGCTATAACAGAGTAGTACAATATTTAGTGATGTAACCTCTCTATGCTTTTAGTATTGATTTTGTTTCCTTTTTTTTTTTTTTTTGAAAGAGAGGTTACAAGTTATTTAGAACTAGGCGAGAGCCTAGAAAAGCTAAAATTGGGCTGGGTCCAGTTTGATGGGACTCTGAACTTAAGATAACAACAATTTATTGTTCTTGGCCAGTACAACCTATGAGCTTCTAAAGGCCAGATAAATAAGTCTTTTGATCGTTAAATATAATTTCATTAATATGTGCCTTGCCCAAAAGTTGAACAAGGAATAATAACTATTAACAGCACTAAGTATTGAATAATTATTAATAGTTGAACCATCATTGACTAACAAAATCATGGGATGTTACATAAATAACAAATTGTAATTATAGAATAATACAATTAAAAAATTGGCACATAGTTTCGACCTGCAAGTAATCACTTTTTATAACGAGGCATAAATATACAGAAATATACACAGGCATAATCAACATGACAAGTAACAATTATACAAAACAACACACACATATAATTAACATCAACAACGTTTATATTTAAATCACCCATCACATGTTCACCCTGGTCATCAGCGCATATAATAATCTTGTTCAACACCCATAACCCCCTTACTGTTTAATTAATAGGTGACTAAAACCCCCTCCCCAAAACTTCAATTAAAATATCCCAGGAGTGGAGCAGATATGCCCCCAAGTTTTAACAAGATAAGTGTTAACTGAATGTTCTCTGTAAGCCATGCGGCCCGCGCACAAATCCCATGCCGATATTTAATAATCAATTAAATCCCATCAATTACTATAATGAAAAGTAGCATCACAAGGTCAACATGGATGTCCGGTTGCCTAACTGCATTTTATGTTTCTTTTTTACCTTCAAAACAAAATATAGAAAAATAGTGGAATTTGACCACCATGAGTATTCATAACTGACATTGATCAATCTTGTGTAGTCTTATGGTTAACTAATTGTTATAGGGAGCAATTACAATTATGGTTACAAAATTTGCTATGGTAAAATACAATCTGTGACAATGGTAAATTTTAAAGTGTGCAAATTATCTAAACAGTAGAACAGAATTTGTAATACAGAATATAAGTCATAAGAGTATTAAGTCAGCTCACAGTGTTACAAAACTTGACTACCGGCAGGGTCAGGCATTGGACGGGATCTAGCAAGATCTGACATAGACAGGCTTGCAGTGGACGTCTCCAACGGGAGTCGACCACGGTTTAAAACCACCCCCAGATCATGAATGAATAATAAAATACGTGTCCACATGGAGCAACATCGTTAACATAACCATCCCAACATGCTTACAACAGAAATAGAATGAGATACAACTCTATCTACCGAACTCCCCTCGACCCGGGCGGTGCGTGACCCCGGCCGAGTTTTCACTCTCAGAACGAGATATACATGATAGTAATTGAGGAGGCGTAAGCCTTACAAAATACAATTAAAATATTCCACCCATTGTCCGTAACTAACTGTCCACACTGGAACGTTTCATGAAAGTCTCACCGAGTACTTCGGCCACAAGGTTTAGGTTAAAAATGGTTAAATGTCACCTGGTTTGAAGGGTGCATGTTGAGGGCTCAGTAGTGGGTGTCCAGTCCATCCTTCCGGCTGACACAGCTGACGAAGGTTTTAAGTTACATCGTCGGAGGCAGTTGTTCGGCCATCCTTCCAGAGCGGGGCAGATTCCCGGCTACCCCGGAAACCCTGCACAATTATATCTGGGATTACTCATAGGTTCATGAAACACACACACTACCACATTTACCCACTGACATAGCATGGACTGTCCGGTTTATAAACTCGAAAAAATTGCCTAAGTCAAGAATCCCATTGAATGTGGTAAATCACTTCAAAAATAACTTCATTAAATATGTTACTATAGAATATGTCTAAATATAGTCACTCCATAATGATGATAATTTTAATTAACCTTTATGCAAAAGTTTTCATGACGCACTTACAGGAATTGGCAACTTTTAACAAGTTCGTGACATATACAGATATCAGAAAATTACTGACTGACTTATCAGAAAATTAAATCTTAGTTTAGTTAATTTAGTAGAAGCATTACTGGATTAATATAAACATAATTATATCCTTAACGTTACAGTGAATTAACCAGGGTTGAGATAAAGCATACATAAAACAATTATAACCGGAAACTCGCCATGCGCTAAGGGTACACTGCAATATATATCTCAACGCATCCACTTTAATATTAAATCAAACCAATTTGTTTTTATAAATAATTAAAATACATATTTTAATGGACTTACCGGAGGTCACGTAGCTTTCTACTTATTCATAGAAGAAGCTGGGAGACGAAAACTGTTCAATCTACTCTGCCAGCCGGGGACTAGAATGTGAAGCGCTGAAGCTAAAGTCGTACTGAATAAACCAGCTGTTGAAAAACCCGTACGTGCATAGATAGGGCGCGCGCGAGTCGGGCGGGCAAGGGGCAGCAGCATGACAAAGTGCAACTGAACGTCCCAAAGGACAACTTCTTTCTCGTCGACAAATACGTAATTTCTTTAATAAATCACAATATAGACATCGGAACATCGCCGCGTTTTCCAAAACGCGGCACACCCCCACCCCAAAAGGGCAACCCGGTTGCCTCACCTTCAAACTCGGGAAGGTATCCTGCAGTGTACTCCCAACAAAAACTCTGGTGGACATCGTGGGTGAGTTGGCCAGGCAGACTTGCTCTCAGGAAGACCACCAATCCCCATGCGACCCTCTCCGCCACGCCAACCCCACGGGACCGCCCCAACACGTCACCCTCTCCGGTGACCACCAATTACTCCCACCGGTCCCACTCACATGCTCGTCCTAGGACTAAGCAAGGCATCTCCCACCTTGGCATGTGAGCGACCGTACTACCTCTCGTCCCTCTCTCGGACCGACCAGCCACATGCACCCACAAGGCATCTCCAACCTTGCCATATGGCTGGCCCACTTCCCTACACAAGGGCGGACGGCCCCGCTTAGCCAGACAGAGAGGACCGCACCTAGGGCACACGAACATTAATCCAATCTCAACTCAACAAATTCACCATAACTCGAGGGGGTTTTACTTCTCTACAGCACCGTCTACACAACTTTCTCTCGCAACAAAAAATAACACCAGGAAAACCGGAGAATGCGGCATGGCTCGGACCCTATAATGAACAACATCAACCTCAACAACTATTAACAATCAGCAACAGCACACCATCACTCCATCTAACCTTTAACACAGGGGAAACTGACGATCTCGAGGACCACAAGCTAAGTCTCTCTCTAACTCCGTTTGATAGATTTTTTTTTTTTTTTTTTTTTTTTTTTACTAAGGGGAGTGGTAGGAACATTGGGAAGATGAAATGGGGCAAGGATCATTAAAGGGCAATAGCTAGGACTGAGGGTAAGGACCTGGCTACCTCCGGAAATAAGGAAGAATGGAGGAAACCAAGGCTCGCGTGGGCAGGGGCGCAACCCTGAAATAGATGACCACCACTGGGAATGTGGGGGACATCTACCCGCTACCCGTTAACCGTTTCTTCTCACTTTTCTGTGACGGACTTTAGTGACTCGGTCCTTTCGTACACCACTCTCTGAGGGATTATTTCGTGTTGAGCCGTACTGATTTGTTTCCTCGGAATCAGGATCAAGGCAACTTACCTCACTACTTTCATTCTGCTTTGGATTATGCTCGTCGTCTAACTCCTCTGCTACAATTTCTTCCTTTTCTACAACTTCCCCTTCTTCGTACACATAATCCAAATCAACATCATGACACTGCACCTCCTCAGCATCTTCCAGTTGCTCCTCTGGTCCATCTTCAACCGCATCTTCCCTCAGCTCTTCACCAATTTCTTCATGACACTCATCGCCAGCCGCTTCACAAACTTCTTCACTAACCTCTTCTCTGATCTCGTTTTCCCCAACACATTTATCATCAACATCATCGCCATCACTTCCACTACCACCATCTGAACACTGCACATCCTCATCCTCCTCTAGTTGCTCACCTGGTCCACCTGAAACTTCTTCCCGTTCCTCGGAATCCTCAACAATACTTACAGAAGGCGTCTGCACATCCTCACCCACTACATCATTCTCACTCACACACTCCACAACGCTGCCACCAAATTTCTCCTCAACTTCTACCTCCTCTACTTCTACCACACTTGCAGCATGGACATCCCCTTGTCCATCCGCAACCTCAGAAACCCTCGCAGCCCGGACATCCCTGTGTCCATCTGCAACTTCAGACTCTACAGTCTCCCTAACGCCTACAACTATACTCACCTGCGCAGCATCTGCAGACCGCTCTTCTGACTCTTCTGTCGATTCCACTCTTTGACCACCCTCAGCAACCACAACGTCCTCAACCTCTTCCACCCTGGAATCCAGCCGTCCAGGCTCATGTGCAATGACTGAATTAATTTCTACTGGCGATGGTAAAGCGACACTCTCAAATGACTTCTCATATTCCTGCGTAGACGATGACGATATTACCGGATCTGGATCCCTCACGAACCGAGATGTAAATACCGGAACAAATTCTGCGGCCTCTGGATTCAACCATGACGTCCTCCTGGAGTCCGGTAATTCAGTATTAACTGTCGCGCTCTTATCCTCCTGTATTGTTCCCACGGAGTCATACCGCTCTTCTACTTCCGCTTCCTTTTCTTCATCTACTACTCTCTTGGGCACTTGTAATTCCTCTGGAACCTTTAAAGTTTCCTTTTTCTCCGAATAGGGATAACGCCTTGGTACAGGCTCCCTACTTGCCGCTGTCTGTTCCCTAACATAATTTCTTTTTCCCCTGTTAATTTCATGTTTCCTTGTTTTCTGTGCTGTAGCTGTTGTTACCGTCTTCACACTTGCCACCCCCTTGTAGCCTCCATTACTTCCGGAATATTCAGGCTTTCTAAGCGTCTCTTGGGTTTTCCTCCAACCTCCATGTTTGTCTTCTTTGGCTCTTCCTAATGAACCACTGGAGTATTGGACATCTTTAGCAGCTCTTCCCCAGGACTCGTCATTCGCCTGGACAGTCCTGGCATGCGCACACCACCGGTCCAGGTCTGCAAAAGAACGTGGAGGCTCTGCGAAAACCAGCCGGGATCTCTCTTGGGGAGTCAGACCCTCTCGTATTACCTGTATGACTTCTGTCTCGGGCAACCCCAGTCTTAATATACGGGCAGCTTTCCTTACATCATGCACGAAGTCCCCCAATGCCTCTCCGTTGGCCTGTGGACGATAGAATAACTTAAACTTCAACTGGTCTCGTCGTCGACGGGATATGAAGAAGTCCAACACCTCCGCATGGAAAGCATCAACACTGTCACCCCGACGCAGGGCCTTGGTGACCAGATCAGCCAACGTACTCCGGCAATACGGGTATATAAGATACAAGACCTCCCCATCGGACACCCCCGGGAAATCTGCCACCTGCAGGACCAGGTCCAAGAAAACCAACAGCTGATCCTCATCAAATCCATCCACCACCGGAAATTTCTGGAGAACGCCTGTAAGAGGGTGGGGCAACTCCTGATAGCATACCGCCGCCAGAATTGCACAATGCAAAACAAACAATCATAAAACAAATTCCCACTAAACACCTAACACAAACACAACCTACAAAAACATTTTAACAAGAATCGGAAAAACTCAAGTACTGTACTTCCTTTGAGTAGACCCCCGGGCTCCTAGCGCTGCGAAAACCTGCCCCGCTCCGGAACTAACTCTCCGTCAGTCGCCAGACTCAAGAAAAAACAACATCAGACACTAACACCAAAACACAATCCACACCACCTAACACTAACCACAATATACGACATTTCGACTACAACATTGTCACCATTACAATCGGACGATCCCGACTTCCAGTCGGGCCATACCGCATCCCACTAACTGCACGCGCAATTACTTTCAAAAATTAAAAACGGGAACCCATCCCCCACGCGCTCTCCGGCAATGTCCAATTTCAAAACAACAACCCAACTACAACACGTGCCCATGGCGGCCTCAGATTTACAATTCAAAACATTTAACAATAATTCATAAAAAAATATATATGCTTCTACATTTCATGTTAACTATTAAGTGCCATTTTATTTGCCAGACTATCTCCAAGTTGCAAGCCCCATCACACCAACGGACCCAAGGGTTCAGGCCTAGAATGAACCACGCTCCGGCTACCATTTGTAACCTCTCTATGCTTTTAGTATTGATTTTGTTTCCTTTTTTTTTTTTTTTTGAAAGAGAGGTTACAAGTTATTTAGAACTAGGCGAGAGCCTAGAAAAGCTAAAATTGGGCTGGGTCCAGTTTGATGGGACTCTGAACTTAAGATAACAACAATTTATTGTTCTTGGCCAGTACAACCTATGAGCTTCTAAAGGCCAGATAAATAAGTCTTTTGATCGTTAAATATAATTTCATTAATATGTGCCTTGCCCAAAAGTTGAACAAGGAATAATAACTATTAACAGCACTAAGTATTGAATAATTATTAATAGTTGAACCATCATTGACTAACAAAATCATGGGATGTTACATAAATAACAAATTGTAATTATAGAATAATACAATTAAAAAATTGGCACATAGTTTCGACCTGCAAGTAATCACTTTTTATAACGAGGCATAAATATACAGAAATATACACAGGCATAATCAACATGACAAGTAACAATTATACAAAACAACACACACATATAATTAACATCAACAACGTTTATATTTAAATCACCCATCACATGTTCACCCTGGTCATCAGCGCATATAATAATCTTGTTCAACACCCATAACCCCCTTACTGTTTAATTAATAGGTGACTAAAACCCCCTCCCCAAAACTTCAATTAAAATATCCCAGGAGTGGAGCAGATATGCCCCCAAGTTTTAACAAGATAAGTGTTAACTGAATGTTCTCTGTAAGCCATGCGGCCCGCGCACAAATCCCATGCCGATATTTAATAATCAATTAAATCCCATCAATTACTATAATGAAAAGTAGCATCACAAGGTCAACATGGATGTCCGGTTGCCTAACTGCATTTTATGTTTCTTTTTTACCTTCAAAACAAAATATAGAAAAATAGTGGAATTTGACCACCATGAGTATTCATAACTGACATTGATCAATCTTGTGTAGTCTTATGGTTAACTAATTGTTATAGGGAGCAATTACAATTATGGTTACAAAATTTGCTATGGTAAAATACAATCTGTGACAATGGTAAATTTTAAAGTGTGCAAATTATCTAAACAGTAGAACAGAATTTGTAATACAGAATATAAGTCATAAGAGTATTAAGTCAGCTCACAGTGTTACAAAACTTGACTACCGGCAGGGTCAGGCATTGGACGGGATCTAGCAAGATCTGACATAGACAGGCTTGCAGTGGACGTCTCCAACGGGAGTCGACCACGGTTTAAAACCACCCCCAGATCATGAATGAATAATAAAATACGTGTCCACATGGAGCAACATCGTTAACATAACCATCCCAACATGCTTACAACAGAAATAGAATGAGATACAACTCTATCTACCGAACTCCCCTCGACCCGGGCGGTGCGTGACCCCGGCCGAGTTTTCACTCTCAGAACGAGATATACATGATAGTAATTGAGGAGGCGTAAGCCTTACAAAATACAATTAAAATATTCCACCCATTGTCCGTAACTAACTGTCCACACTGGAACGTTTCATGAAAGTCTCACCGAGTACTTCGGCCACAAGGTTTAGGTTAAAAATGGTTAAATGTCACCTGGTTTGAAGGGTGCATGTTGAGGGCTCAGTAGTGGGTGTCCAGTCCATCCTTCCGGCTGACACAGCTGACGAAGGTTTTAAGTTACATCGTCGGAGGCAGTTGTTCGGCCATCCTTCCAGAGCGGGGCAGATTCCCGGCTACCCCGGAAACCCTGCACAATTATATCTGGGATTACTCATAGGTTCATGAAACACACACACTACCACATTTACCCACTGACATAGCATGGACTGTCCGGTTTATAAACTCGAAAAAATTGCCTAAGTCAAGAATCCCATTGAATGTGGTAAATCACTTCAAAAATAACTTCATTAAATATGTTACTATAGAATATGTCTAAATATAGTCACTCCATAATGATGATAATTTTAATTAACCTTTATGCAAAAGTTTTCATGACGCACTTACAGGAATTGGCAACTTTTAACAAGTTCGTGACATATACAGATATCAGAAAATTACTGACTGACTTATCAGAAAATTAAATCTTAGTTTAGTTAATTTAGTAGAAGCATTACTGGATTAATATAAACATAATTATATCCTTAACGTTACAGTGAATTAACCAGGGTTGAGATAAAGCATACATAAAACAATTATAACCGGAAACTCGCCATGCGCTAAGGGTACACTGCAATATATATCTCAACGCATCCACTTTAATATTAAATCAAACCAATTTGTTTTTATAAATAATTAAAATACATATTTTAATGGACTTACCGGAGGTCACGTAGCTTTCTACTTATTCATAGAAGAAGCTGGGAGACGAAAACTGTTCAATCTACTCTGCCAGCCGGGGACTAGAATGTGAAGCGCTGAAGCTAAAGTCGTACTGAATAAACCAGCTGTTGAAAAACCCGTACGTGCATAGATAGGGCGCGCGCGAGTCGGGCGGGCAAGGGGCAGCAGCATGACAAAGTGCAACTGAACGTCCCAAAGGACAACTTCTTTCTCGTCGACAAATACGTAATTTCTTTAATAAATCACAATATAGACATCGGAACATCGCCGCGTTTTCCAAAACGCGGCACACCCCCACCCCAAAAGGGCAACCCGGTTGCCTCACCTTCAAACTCGGGAAGGTATCCTGCAGTGTACTCCCAACAAAAACTCTGGTGGACATCGTGGGTGAGTTGGCCAGGCAGACTTGCTCTCAGGAAGACCACCAATCCCCATGCGACCCTCTCCGCCACGCCAACCCCACGGGACCGCCCCAACACGTCACCCTCTCCGGTGACCACCAATTACTCCCACCGGTCCCACTCACATGCTCGTCCTAGGACTAAGCAAGGCATCTCCCACCTTGGCATGTGAGCGACCGTACTACCTCTCGTCCCTCTCTCGGACCGACCAGCCACATGCACCCACAAGGCATCTCCAACCTTGCCATATGGCTGGCCCACTTCCCTACACAAGGGCGGACGGCCCCGCTTAGCCAGACAGAGAGGACCGCACCTAGGGCACACGAACATTAATCCAATCTCAACTCAACAAATTCACCATAACTCGAGGGGGTTTTACTTCTCTACAGCACCGTCTACACAACTTTCTCTCGCAACAAAAAATAACACCAGGAAAACCGGAGAATGCGGCATGGCTCGGACCCTATAATGAACAACATCAACCTCAACAACTATTAACAATCAGCAACAGCACACCATCACTCCATCTAACCTTTAACACAGGGGAAACTGACGATCTCGAGGACCACAAGCTAAGTCTCTCTCTAACTCCGTTTGATAGATTTTTTTTTTTTTTTTTTTTTTTTTTACTAAGGGGAGTGGTAGGAACATTGGGAAGATGAAATGGGGCAAGGATCATTAAAGGGCAATAGCTAGGACTGAGGGTAAGGACCTGGCTACCTCCGGAAATAAGGAAGAATGGAGGAAACCAAGGCTCGCGTGGGCAGGGGCGCAACCCTGAAATAGATGACCACCACTGGGAATGTGGGGGACATCTACCCGCTACCCGTTAACCGTTTCTTCTCACTTTTCTGTGACGGACTTTAGTGACTCGGTCCTTTCGTACACCACTCTCTGAGGGATTATTTCGTGTTGAGCCGTACTGATTTGTTTCCTCGGAATCAGGATCAAGGCAACTTACCTCACTACTTTCATTCTGCTTTGGATTATGCTCGTCGTCTAACTCCTCTGCTACAATTTCTTCCTTTTCTACAACTTCCCCTTCTTCGTACACATAATCCAAATCAACATCATGACACTGCACCTCCTCAGCATCTTCCAGTTGCTCCTCTGGTCCATCTTCAACCGCATCTTCCCTCAGCTCTTCACCAATTTCTTCATGACACTCATCGCCAGCCGCTTCACAAACTTCTTCACTAACCTCTTCTCTGATCTCGTTTTCCCCAACACATTTATCATCAACATCATCGCCATCACTTCCACTACCACCATCTGAACACTGCACATCCTCATCCTCCTCTAGTTGCTCACCTGGTCCACCTGAAACTTCTTCCCGTTCCTCGGAATCCTCAACAATACTTACAGAAGGCGTCTGCACATCCTCACCCACTACATCATTCTCACTCACACACTCCACAACGCTGCCACCAAATTTCTCCTCAACTTCTACCTCCTCTACTTCTACCACACTTGCAGCATGGACATCCCCTTGTCCATCCGCAACCTCAGAAACCCTCGCAGCCCGGACATCCCTGTGTCCATCTGCAACTTCAGACTCTACAGTCTCCCTAACGCCTACAACTATACTCACCTGCGCAGCATCTGCAGACCGCTCTTCTGACTCTTCTGTCGATTCCACTCTTTGACCACCCTCAGCAACCACAACGTCCTCAACCTCTTCCACCCTGGAATCCAGCCGTCCAGGCTCATGTGCAATGACTGAATTAATTTCTACTGGCGATGGTAAAGCGACACTCTCAAATGACTTCTCATATTCCTGCGTAGACGATGACGATATTACCGGATCTGGATCCCTCACGAACCGAGATGTAAATACCGGAACAAATTCTGCGGCCTCTGGATTCAACCATGACGTCCTCCTGGAGTCCGGTAATTCAGTATTAACTGTCGCGCTCTTATCCTCCTGTATTGTTCCCACGGAGTCATACCGCTCTTCTACTTCCGCTTCCTTTTCTTCATCTACTACTCTCTTGGGCACTTGTAATTCCTCTGGAACCTTTAAAGTTTCCTTTTTCTCCGAATAGGGATAACGCCTTGGTACAGGCTCCCTACTTGCCGCTGTCTGTTCCCTAACATAATTTCTTTTTCCCCTGTTAATTTCATGTTTCCTTGTTTTCTGTGCTGTAGCTGTTGTTACCGTCTTCACACTTGCCACCCCCTTGTAGCCTCCATTACTTCCGGAATATTCAGGCTTTCTAAGCGTCTCTTGGGTTTTCCTCCAACCTCCATGTTTGTCTTCTTTGGCTCTTCCTAATGAACCACTGGAGTATTGGACATCTTTAGCAGCTCTTCCCCAGGACTCGTCATTCGCCTGGACAGTCCTGGCATGCGCACACCACCGGTCCAGGTCTGCAAAAGAACGTGGAGGCTCTGCGAAAACCAGCCGGGATCTCTCTTGGGGAGTCAGACCCTCTCGTATTACCTGTATGACTTCTGTCTCGGGCAACCCCAGTCTTAATATACGGGCAGCTTTCCTTACATCATGCACGAAGTCCCCCAATGCCTCTCCGTTGGCCTGTGGACGATAGAATAACTTAAACTTCAACTGGTCTCGTCGTCGACGGGATATGAAGAAGTCCAACACCTCCGCATGGAAAGCATCAACACTGTCACCCCGACGCAGGGCCTTGGTGACCAGATCAGCCAACGTACTCCGGCAATACGGGTATATAAGATACAAGACCTCCCCATCGGACACCCCCGGGAAATCTGCCACCTGCAGGACCAGGTCCAAGAAAACCAACAGCTGATCCTCATCAAATCCATCCACCACCGGAAATTTCTGGAGAACGCCTGTAAGAGGGTGGGGCAACTCCTGATAGCATACCGCCGCCAGAATTGCACAATGCAAAACAAACAATCATAAAACAAATTCCCACTAAACACCTAACACAAACACAACCTACAAAAACATTTTAACAAGAATCGGAAAAACTCAAGTACTGTACTTCCTTTGAGTAGACCCCCGGGCTCCTAGCGCTGCGAAAACCTGCCCCGCTCCGGAACTAACTCTCCGTCAGTCGCCAGACTCAAGAAAAAACAACATCAGACACTAACACCAAAACACAATCCACACCACCTAACACTAACCACAATATACGACATTTCGACTACAACATTGTCACCATTACAATCGGACGATCCCGACTTCCAGTCGGGCCATACCGCATCCCACTAACTGCACGCGCAATTACTTTCAAAAATTAAAAACGGGAACCCATCCCCCACGCGCTCTCCGGCAATGTCCAATTTCAAAACAACAACCCAACTACAACACGTGCCCATGGCGGCCTCAGATTTACAATTCAAAACATTTAACAATAATTCATAAAAAAATATATATGCTTCTACATTTCATGTTAACTATTAAGTGCCATTTTATTTGCCAGACTATCTCCAAGTTGCAAGCCCCATCACACCAACGGACCCAAGGGTTCAGGCCTAGAATGAACCACGCTCCGGCTACCATTTGTAACCTCTCTATGCTTTTAGTATTGATTTTGTTTCCTTTTTTTTTTTTTTTTGAAAGAGAGGTTACAAGTTATTTAGAACTAGGCGAGAGCCTAGAAAAGCTAAAATTGGGCTTTGTCCAGTTTGATGGGACTCTGAACTTAAGATAACAACAATTTATTGTTCTTGGCCAGTACAACCTATGAGCTTCTAAAGGCCAGATAAATAAGTCTTTTGATCGTTAAATATAATTTCATTAATATGTGCCTTGCCCAAAAGTTGAACAAGGAATAATAACTATTAACAGCACTAAGTATTGAATAATTATTAATAGTTGAACCATCATTGACTAACAAAATCATGGGATGTTACATAAATAACAAATTGTAATTATAGAATAATACAATTAAAAAATTGGCACATAGTTTCGACCTGCAAGTAATCACTTTTTATAACGAGGCATAAATATACAGAAATATACACAGGCATAATCAACATGACAAGTAACAATTATACAAAACAACACACACATATAATTAACATCAACAACGTTTATATTTAAATCACCCATCACATGTTCACCCTGGTCATCAGCGCATATAATAATCTTGTTCAACACCCATAACCCCCTTACTGTTTAATTAATAGGTGACTAAAACCCCCTCCCCAAAACTTCAATTAAAATATCCCAGGAGTGGAGCAGATATGCCCCCAAGTTTTAACAAGATAAGTGTTAACTGAATGTTCTCTGTAAGCCATGCGGCCCGCGCACAAATCCCATGCCGATATTTAATAATCAATTAAATCCCATCAATTACTATAATGAAAAGTAGCATCACAAGGTCAACATGGATGTCCGGTTGCCTAACTGCATTTTATGTTTCTTTTTTACCTTCAAAACAAAATATAGAAAAATAGTGGAATTTGACCACCATGAGTATTCATAACTGACATTGATCAATCTTGTGTAGTCTTATGGTTAACTAATTGTTATAGGGAGCAATTACAATTATGGTTACAAAATTTGCTATGGTAAAATACAATCTGTGACAATGGTAAATTTTAAAGTGTGCAAATTATCTAAACAGTAGAACAGAATTTGTAATACAGAATATAAGTCATAAGAGTATTAAGTCAGCTCACAGTGTTACAAAACTTGACTACCGGCAGGGTCAGGCATTGGACGGGATCTAGCAAGATCTGACATAGACAGGCTTGCAGTGGACGTCTCCAACGGGAGTCGACCACGGTTTAAAACCACCCCCAGATCATGAATGAATAATAAAATACGTGTCCACATGGAGCAACATCGTTAACATAACCATCCCAACATGCTTACAACAGAAATAGAATGAGATACAACTCTATCTACCGAACTCCCCTCGACCCGGGCGGTGCGTGACCCCGGCCGAGTTTTCACTCTCAGAACGAGATATACATGATAGTAATTGAGGAGGCGTAAGCCTTACAAAATACAATTAAAATATTCCACCCATTGTCCGTAACTAACTGTCCACACTGGAACGTTTCATGAAAGTCTCACCGAGTACTTCGGCCACAAGGTTTAGGTTAAAAATGGTTAAATGTCACCTGGTTTGAAGGGTGCATGTTGAGGGCTCAGTAGTGGGTGTCCAGTCCATCCTTCCGGCTGACACAGCTGACGAAGGTTTTAAGTTACATCGTCGGAGGCAGTTGTTCGGCCATCCTTCCAGAGCGGGGCAGATTCCCGGCTACCCCGGAAACCCTGCACAATTATATCTGGGATTACTCATAGGTTCATGAAACACACACACTACCACATTTACCCACTGACATAGCATGGACTGTCCGGTTTATAAACTCGAAAAAATTGCCTAAGTCAAGAATCCCATTGAATGTGGTAAATCACTTCAAAAATAACTTCATTAAATATGTTACTATAGAATATGTCTAAATATAGTCACTCCATAATGATGATAATTTTAATTAACCTTTATGCAAAAGTTTTCATGACGCACTTACAGGAATTGGCAACTTTTAACAAGTTCGTGACATATACAGATATCAGAAAATTACTGACTGACTTATCAGAAAATTAAATCTTAGTTTAGTTAATTTAGTAGAAGCATTACTGGATTAATATAAACATAATTATATCCTTAACGTTACAGTGAATTAACCAGGGTTGAGATAAAGCATACATAAAACAATTATAACCGGAAACTCGCCATGCGCTAAGGGTACACTGCAATATATATCTCAACGCATCCACTTTAATATTAAATCAAACCAATTTGTTTTTATAAATAATTAAAATACATATTTTAATGGACTTACCGGAGGTCACGTAGCTTTCTACTTATTCATAGAAGAAGCTGGGAGACGAAAACTGTTCAATCTACTCTGCCAGCCGGGGACTAGAATGTGAAGCGCTGAAGCTAAAGTCGTACTGAATAAACCAGCTGTTGAAAAACCCGTACGTGCACAGATAGGACGCGCGCGAGTCGGGCGGGCAAGGGGCAGCAGCATGACAAAGTGCAACTGAACGTCCCAAAGGACAACTTCTTTCTCGTCGACAAATACGTAATTTCTTTAATAAATCACAATATAGACATCGGAACATCGCCGCGTTTTCCAAAACGCGGCACAGTGACGTTAAAACCGGGAATTTTTATAATGTTAAAGATATCAGTTTGACCGGACTTATGACAAAATAACGCTACACCAGAGTTGACGTAACAGCCGAGGCCGTAATAACCAAGTTCCACTGTATATATAAAGATATTAACTCAAACATAATTTACATTAAAATGAAAAAATTATAATTTTATTGCCTGGCAACAAAATTATTTTATTTTTAACAATTACCATTGTTTCAAAAAGTTTAAATAAATTTTCAAGTACTTTACTCTTGTTAAAACGTAAAAGGTTGCAGGTAAACTACCCCTTCCCCTTAACCGATCTTCACCAAAATCGAAAGCCCTTGAGACCTCTACAATTAATGGCAGTATGCAAACAATTATTTGATTCTGTTTGAATTTGCGGCTGTTATCGTTTGCCATAGAAAATACGCTTGACAAAAAAAACGTTGCAGATAAACTACCCCTTCCCCTCAACCGATCTTCACCAAAAACAACAGGTCCTGAGCATTCTACACATCAGGGCTGTATGCAGAAAATTATTTGATTCTGTTTGAATTTTCGGCTGTTATCGTTTGCCATAGAAAATACCCTTGTTAAAAAAACGTTGTAGGTAAACTACCCCTTTCCCTTAACCGATCTTCACCAAAAATATCAGGTCTTGAGAACTCTACAATTTAGGGCTGCATGCAAATAATCTTTTGATTCTGTTTGAATTTGCGGCTGTTATCGTTTGCCATAGGAAATACCCTTGTTAAAACATAAAACGTTACAGGTAAACTACCCCTTCCCCTTAACCGATCTTCACCAAAAACAATAGGTCTTGAGAACTCTACAATTCAGGGCTGCATGCGAAACATTATTTGATTCTGTTTGAATATGCGGCTGTTATCGTTTGCCAAAAAAAAAATTTCCCTTGATAAAAAAAACCGTTGCAGGTAAACTACCCCATTCCCTCAACCGATCTTCACCAAAAACAATAGATCGTGAGTACTCTACAAATCAGGGCTGTATGCAAAAAATTATTTGATTCTGTTCGAATTTGCGGCAGTTATAGTTTGCCATAGAAAAAAATCTACAGACACACACATAGACACACAGACACTTTTCGGAAAACGATTTTTTTTCATGTTTTGAGTGTAGTAGAATCAGAATCTGCAATAATCTCGAACATAATTTTTTTTGCCATCACCATACTTCCATTCCTTAAGGAATATGGAAGTAAAAATTATAATTTTATTGCCTGGCAACAAAATTATTTTATTTTTAACAATTACCATTGTTTGAAAAAGTTTAAATGAATTTTCAAGTACTTTACTCTTGTTAAAACGTAAAAGATTGCAGGTAAACTACCCCTTCCCCTTAACCGATCTTCACCAAAATCAAAAGACCTTGAGTCCTCTACAATTCAGTGACGTATGCAAAACATTATTTGATTTTGTTTGAATATGCGGCAGTTATCGTTCGTCATAAAAAATTACCCTTGATAAAAAATGTTGCAGGTAAACTACCCCTTCCCCTTAACCGATCTTCACCAAAAAAAATAGGTCTTGAGTACTCTACAAATCATGGTAGTATGCAAACAATTATTTGATTCTGTTTGAATTTGCGGCTGTTATCGTTTACCATAGAAAATACCCTTGCTAAAAAAATGATGCAGGTAAACTACCCCTTTCCCTTAACCGATCTTCACCAAAAACAATAGGTCTTGAGAACACTGCAATTTAGGGCTGTATGCAAATAATCTTTTTATTCTGTTTGAATTTGCGGCTGTTATCGTTTGCCATAGAAAATACCCTTGTTAAAACATAAAACGTTGCAGGTAAACTACCCCTTTCCCTTAACCGATCTTCACCAAAAACCATAGGTCTTGAGAACTCAATACTTTAGGGCTGTATGCGAAACATTATTTGATTCTGTTTGAATTTGCGGCTGTTATGGTTTGCCAAAAAAAAAATTACCCCTGATAAAAAAAAATCGTTTCTGGTAAACTACCCCTTTCCCTCAACCGATCTTCATCAAAAACAATAGGTCGTGAGTACTCTACAAATCAGGGCTGTATACAAAAAATTATTTGATTCTATTTGAATTTGCGGCTGAAAAAAAAATCCATAGAAAAAAAATCTACAGATAGACACACAGACAGACACACACACACACACACACTTTTCGAAAAACGACTTTTTTTCATGTTTTGAGTGTAGTACAATCAGAATCTGCAATAATCTCGAACACGATTTTTTTTGCCATCACCATACTTTCATTTCCTTAAGGAATATGGAAGTAAAATTACCCTTGATTAAAAAAAACCGTTGCAGGTAAACTACCCCTTTCCCTTGACCGATCTTTACCAAAAACAATAGATCTTGAGAACTCTAAAATCAGGAGCGTATGCAAAAAATTATTTGATTCTGTTTGAATTTGCGACTGTTATCGTTTGCCATAGAAAAAAATCTACAGAAAGACACACACACAGACACTTTTCGAAAAATGACTTTTTTTCATGTTTTGAGTGTAGTACAATCAGAATCTGCAATAATCTCGATCACGATTATTTTTGCCATCACCATACTTCCATTTCCTTAAGGAACATGGAAGTAAATATCGGTATGGAGAACCATACATGACTTCCATATTCTAAGATTTATATTTAAAATCATTTTCAAAATGAAATATTACTATAGAAACTACTTCTTTCTACTTACTGCTTCAGCCTTAACCACAGTACTGTGGTCACTAACGTATACCACCTCACGTTATCGCACTCGATTTTCACTGATGATGGAATTCGATGGCATTGCCGAACATCTGGTTTTGTAGAAAACATTGGACTACGGCCAAATATCCCGGGAAGGAATTTTAACAAAAACTACTTCTTTGTTGCCGATAACGTTGTACACATATATATAAAAAATATGCATAAAATTAATGGCTTGTATAAGTTAATGATTGATCTCCATTAAGTAGTGCTCAAGTTTCCAAAGTTTTAATATCATGATGTCCGTAATTAAAACATCAGAGCAGGTTTAGTGTGAATGAGGGTACACCGTGGACAAAAATTTTCAACATTTCCTATTGAGCGTTGCTTCAATAGTCTTTAGGGAATGAACCCTCTGCAAGATGCTGAGGGTCCATGAGTGACTTCGGAGCGCTCCTTCTTCTTCGCGTGTTTGTTCTGTGAAACATACACTGTAGATTCGCAGCTTTACTACTGCGATAATCTCGAACACGATTGCAGATTCTGATTGTACTACACTCAAAACATGAAAAAAAGTCATTTTTCGAAAAGTGTCTCTGTGTGTGTCTGTGTGTTTGTCTGTCTGTAGATTTTTTTTTGGCAAACGATAACAGCCGCAAATTCAAACAGAATCAAATACTTTTTTGCATACAGACCTGATTTGTAGAGCACTCAAGACTTGTTGTTTTTGTTGAAGATCGGTTAAGAGAAAAGGGTAGTTTACCAGCAACGTTTTTCTTTTAATCAAGGGTAATTTGTTTATATGGCAAACAATAACAGCCGCAAATTCAAACACAATTAAATAATATTTTGCATACACCCCTGAATTTTAGAGTTCTCAAGATCTATTGATCTTGGTAAAGATCGGTTAAGGGAAAGGGGTAGTTTACCGGCAACATTTTATGTTTTAACAAGGGTAATTTTTATATGACGAACGATAACTGCCGTACATTAAAACAGAATCAACTACTCTTCCGCATACCTTTTTGAATTATATAGAACTCAAGGTCTGTTGATTTTGTCGAAGATCGGTTAAGGGAAAGGGGTAGTTTACCTGCAACGTTTTATGTTTTAACAAGGGTATTTTTTAGGCAAACGATAACAGCCACAAATTCAATCAGAAGCAAATACTTTTTTGCATACAGTCCTGATTAGAGTACTCAATATATGTTGTTTTTGGTGAAGCTCGGTTAAGGGAAAGGGGTAGTTTACCAGCAACGGTTTTTTATCAAGGGTAATTTTTTTCTATGGCAAACGATAACAGCCGCAAATTCAAACAGAATCAAATGATGTTTTGCATACCGCCCAGATTTGTAAATTTCTCAAGACCTGTTGTTTTTGGTGAAGATCGGTTAAGGGAAAGGGGTCGTTTAATAGTAACGTTTTTTTAATCAAGGGTAATTTGTTTATATGGCAAACAATAACAGCCGCAAATTCAAGCACAATTAAATAATATTTTGCATACGTCCATCAATTATAAAGTTCTCAAGACCTATTGATTTTGGTAAAGATCGGTTAAGGGAAAGGGGTAGTTTACCTGAAACGTTTTATGTTTTAACAAGGGTATTTCCTATGGCAAACGATAAAAGCCGCAAATTTAAACAGAATAAATAATTTTTTGCTTACGGCAATGAATTGTAGAGTTCTCAGGACCTGTTGTTTTTGGTGAAGATCGGTTAAGGAAAAGCGGTAGTTTACCTGCAACGTTTTATGTTTTAAAAGGGTATTTTCTATGGCAAACGATAAGAGTCGCAAATTCAAACAAAATCAAATAACTTTTTTTGTACAGCCCTGATTTGTAGAGTACTCAGTTCCTGTTGTTTTTGGTGAAGATCGGTTAAGGGAAAGGGGTAGTTTACCTGCCACATTTTTTGTTTTAAAAAGGGTATTTCCTATGGCAAACGATAACAGCCGCAAATTCAAAGAGAATCAAATGATGTTTTGCATACCGCCCTGATTTGTTGAGTTCTCAAGACGTATTGTTTTTGGTGAAGATCGGTTAAGGGAAAGGGGTAGTTTACCAGCAACATTTTATGTTTTAACAAGGGTATTTTCTATAATAAAATAAAATAAAATAAACCTCCGCTCAACAGTCCGTTAAGGACCAAGGCGTACCGCGCGGCTTTTGTGTTAGTGTGACGGTGTATGGCTAGTACTACGCGCCACCAGCCGCTAGTTGCGGTATTCACAGCCAGGAGGCGGCGCTGTTATCTCAGCGCCTACTCAGTTTGCCTCACGACGCTGAGTGCACGCCGTACGGAACCTCCGCCGGGAATTGAACCCGGGACCACGAGCGCATCAATCGCCCGCGTTAGCCACTAGACCACCTGGAGGCTCCTAGGGTATTTTCTATGGCAAACGATAAGAGTCGCAAATTCAAACAAAATCAAATAATTTTTGCGTACAGCCCTGATTTGTACATTACTCAAGACCTATTGTTTATGGTGAAGATCGGTTAAGGGAAAGGGGTAGTTTACCGGCAACATTTTATGTTTTAACAAGGGTAATTTTTATATGACGAACGATAACTGCCGTACATTAAAACAGAATCAACTACTCTTCCGCATACCTTTTTGAATTATATAGAACTCAAGGTCTGTTGATTTTGTCGAAGATCGGTTAAGGGAAAGGGGTAGTTTACCAGCAACGTTTTATGTTTTAACAAGGGTATTTATTAGGCAAACGATAACAGCCACAAATTCAATCAGAAGCAAATACTTTTTTGCATACAGTCCTGATTTGTAGAGTACTCAATATATGTTGTTTTTGGTGAAGCTCGGTTAAGGGAAAGGGGTAGTTTACCAGCAACGGTTTTTTATCAAGGGTAATTTTTTTCTATGGCAAACGATAACAGCCGCAAATTCAAACAGAATCAAATGATGTTTTGCATACCGCCCAGATTTGTAAATTTCTCAAGATCTGTTGTTTTTGGTGAAGATCGGTTAAGGGAAAGGGGTCGTTTAATAGTAACGTTTTTTTAATCAAGGGTAATTTGTTTATATGGCAAACAATAACAGCCGCAAATTCAAGCACAATTAAATAATATTTTGCATACGTCCATCAATTATAAAGTTCTCAAGACCTATTGATTTTGGTAAAGATCGGTTAAGGGAAAGGGGTAGTTTACCTGCAACGTTTTATTTTTTAAAAGGTAAGTTCTATGGCAAACTATAAAGTCGCAAATTCAAACAAAATCAAATAAATTTTTTGTACAGCCCTGATTTGTAGAGTACTCAGTACCGTTGTTTTTGGTGAAGATCGGTTAAGGGAAAGGGGTAGTTTACCTGCCACATTTTTTGTTTTAAAAAGGGTATTTCCTATGGCAAACGATAACAGCCGCAAATTCAAAGAGAATCAAATGATGTTTTGCATACCGCCCTGATTTGTTGAGTTCTCAAGACGTATTGTTTTTGGTGAAGATCGGTTAAGGGAAAGGGGTAGTTTACCAGCAACATTTTATGTTTTAACAAGGGTATTTTATATGGCAAACGATAAGAGTCGCAAATTCAAACAAAATCAAATAATTTTTGCGTACAGCCCTGATTTGTACATTACTCAAGACCTATTGTTTATGGTGAAGATCGGTTAAGGGGAAGGGGTAGTTAACCAGCAACGTTTTTTTTATCAAGTGTAATTTTTTTCTATGGCAAACGATAACAGCCGCAAAGATCTTTTGGTTTTGGTGAAGATCGGTTAAGGGAAAGGGGTAGTTTACCGGCAACATTTTATGTTTTAACAAGGGTAATTTTTTTATGACGAACGATAACTGCCATAAATTCAAACCAAATCAACTACTTTTTTGCATACCTTTTTGATTGTTTATGATCAGTTAGGGGAAAGGGGTAGTTTACCAGCACGTTTTATGTTTTAACAAGGGTAATTTTTTATATGACGTACGATAACTGCCGTAAATTCAAAGAGAAGCAAATACTTTTTTGCATGCGGTCCTGAATTGTAAAGAAGTGAAGGTCTAACTTCTAAAACTTCCGGGCTGAAAGGCCGTGGTCGATTGCTTAAAATACTGCTAAACGTTTAGGCCGCACCACCGGTGGCCATCTTTAGTAGCGAAAAATCGTGTTCGAATAGATGACACGCCGAACACGTCTCCCAATGAACTGGGAACAAGCAACAGTGAGTTTTTTTTTTTTTTTTTTTTTTTTTTGCTCTGGGCTTTGCGGTTATGGGCGGAGAGGGCGCGCGCCGTGCCGGTTGTGCCTGAGGTTTAGGCCTAGCCTGCATTTTAGGCTGTCTAGGTTGGGGCTGCATAGCTGGCTGCCGTGGCTTCGGGAGGGGCCCCTGCGGCCTTTGCTTCCGCAGGAGCTCCGCCTTATACACCGGACAGTTTACGTTGCTTGCTGCATGGCCTTGGCCACAATTGATGCAGCGGAATTTGGTCTTGTCTGCCACAGTGCAGGCCTGGGTTGAATGTCCCAGAGAACATCGTAGACAGGCTGGGGCATTGCGGCAGACGTCAGTGTGGTGGCCGAACCTCTGGCACCGGTGGCACTGCGCGAGCTTACCCTGGGGACGACTGGTTTCCACCCTGACGCGGAAGCCAAACAGCCGCGTCAGGTGGAAAATTTTGTCTGCAGCCTCGCCCTTCTCGAGCTGGAGACGGACGAGCGGGAGAGGGACTCGGGTCTCTGAGTGAGTGAACAGGCGGAAAATTGCCTGCACCGGGTACCCGAGGTCGCGGAGTTCCATAAGGATCTCCTGTGGATCGGTGTGCGCGTCAAGCCCTCGCAAAATGACAGACAAGGGCTTGACTCGCTTAGGAGTGAAGGTGTGATATTGGAGGTTGTGTGCTTGGAGGAAGGCCTCGACCAAGCGATGGTCCTCGAGCTGGCGGACGACAATCCTGACCGTATCACCGCCAAGCAGCTTCAGGTCAAGCTTGTCGGCCGACAGGCCGTGGGCCGCGATCAGCCGTCTGTATAAGGCGGCGACATTGGATACGCTATGGACGTACAGGGGCGGCGCACGACCAACAGCGGCAGCAGCCGGAGCTGCTGTCGAAGCAGTCGGAACCGCGACCTGTGGGCCCTGAGAAGGTCCAATGTCCATGGCCGAGGTCTGTGAGGAAGTGGATCCAGGTGCGTGGGTCCTCTTGGGCTTCTTAGCCGGGCGATTACGCCGACCAACGGTCGCGAACTCGCCCGACTCGTCTGCCGGCAGAGGGGGAAGCGGGTGAGGGAGAGGATCGTCCGTCTCCATCGCCCGAGGCGATTCTGGCGAGTCGCCCAGATGGGGCAGCAAGGCAGGGCCGAGCGACTCGGCACTTGAGCCGTTGCCTGTGGAAGGCATGCTGGCCAGGTGCGACGGCTGCCGGGCAGAGACTGCTAGGCAGTCACTGCCAGACGCCAGGGATCTCGGGTCCGGCCGAAGCCGGATTACCCGCGCGTCTTCCTTGCTCACGACGATGCGGGAGGAGCTGGGCTAACGACCAGCTTCGTTGAATACCAGTCCTTACCAAGACTGGTGTCCACTGGCCCCTTTACCCCGGCGATATCCTAGCTCGCTTACCACTGGTGGGGGCTTGCAAGGATCGTCCGGGGCAGCGCTACCTAACACTCGTGAGCAAGTTAGGAATTACACACTGATACGGCACTCACCAGGTGAGCCCAGAGCAATCCTCTTCTTTCCTGTCCGGCAAGATGTTGTTTCCGGCGCAGGTGGTCCTTACAAGGGCAAACTTCGGCTAGCTTCTTCTTCTACCGGCTACTAAGTTCACCGGCAGCAGCTGGCTAGGTTCCCACGAAGAGAAGAGATATTCCTCGTGGGAAGGCGAGGTGGCCGAAGGCAGCAAAGCCGTAGATGGTCCAGCGAGAGAGCTGAGAGAGCAGTCTAAGAAGAGCAGTCCTGATCAGTCCGAAGCTGGAGCAGAAGTGACGTGTTCGATCGGACGTCGTCTCTCGTGCGTGATCATCGATCACAGTGAGTTATTTTTTTTTTTTTTCGCTCTGGGCTTTGCGGTTGTGCGTCGCAGAGACGAACCGCACGGGAACTGAGTTCCGAGCTACCATCTGGAGCTCCTGCCTCGTGGCCCTGCCCAAGTAGGGCGCGTGCTCTATAGCAGGCCGATTCTCGGCTGTTGTGCTAGCCTACGCTAGCGCAGTATACACCGAGGGCGTTTCCACGAATCACCTGGGCGTATACGGTACCTTCCCAGCCCAGTCACTAGAGGATTGCCTGGGAACCTCGCCGCACGTGCATAAAATTTGCGTGCAAGCCGCCTGAAAGTGTCGTCTAAGGAGCGGACGCCAAGTCCTCTCCTTAGAAGGCGAGATGAGAAGCGACGGGGGACTTTGGCCGCTAGCCGAAGCCCCCTGTCGAGGACGCTCTGCAACTTCTTTTTATGCATTGCGGCGAGGTAACCCCAGACCGGGTAGGCGTAGGTAATGACCGGCAGCAGATACGCGCCGACGATCATCCTACCCAATTTCCTGGTCATGGCTGAGCTGATCAGGAGTGGAAACAGTGCGCACAGGCGAGTGGATGCTCGCTTAAGAACTGTCTGTGCGTGGGTACGCCAGGTGAGCCGACGGTCAAGGTGTAAGCCGAGGTACTTGACCTCGTTGGACCAGCGCAAGTACGTTCTGCCGATACGTAGTTGCCTAACGGGGTTCTTCCGTCGCTTGGAGAATTCGACGGCTGCACTCTTGGTGGCGTTGAGTTGCACTCTCCAATTCTCAGTCCAGTCCACGAGCGTGTCGAGCTGGCGCTGCAGTCGTAGGACGGCCCTTTCCTCATGACGATCGGCCGTAAATACGGCCGTGTCGTCAGCGAAGAGGGCCATCTGGACTCCAGGCTGTCTCGGCACGTCGTTGACGTAGATCGAGAACAGAAGGGGGCCTAGAACACTACCTTGAGGGACGCCGGCTGTGATTCGTCTCTCGGAAGAGACAGAATCGCCAACTCTCACGCAGAAGGTCCTCTCCGTCAGAAAGCTAGCAACCAGATGGAGGTAGCAGTCCGGGAGCTGGACTTCCCTAAGTTTGAATAAAAGGCCATCATGCCATACGCTGTCGAAGGCTTTCTCAACATCTAAGAAACAGCCAACGGTCCGTTCTCTCCGACACCCGGCTTCCGTGATGCTTTCCACCAGTCTCATCAGTTGATGAGTGGTCGAATGCCCCACACGAAAGCCGAACTGTTAGGGGATCAGCACGTCAAAGTTGGTTAGATGCTCTCGTACACGACGCTGTACGAGGCGCTCAAAAACCTTGGACGTAGCGGAAAGTAGGCTGATAGGCCGGAGGTTTTCCGAGCGGGTGGTATCCTTTCCCTGCTTCGGGATCACGATAACCGTCGCCTTTCTCCATTTCTTGGGAAAGTAGGCCAGTCTAAGACACGCGTTGAACAAATCAGTCAAGAATTGAACTCCAGGCTCGGGAAGAAGTCGTAGAGCGGTGTTGGTAACACCGTCCGGGCCTGGAGCCTTTCTTGGCTGAAGTTCAGCGAGCCGATCTGAGACCTCTTCCAAAGAGATGGGTTCGGGCTCCGCCGTGATCGGAAGAGACAGAAAGTCTTCCACAGCCATCTCGACTTGTTCGTCGAAGTCCCAGTCCATGGGCGGGTTGGGAGCGAACTGACGCTCGAAACACAAGCCCAAGTACTCGGCCTTCTCCTCCGGGCGACCCAGGAGTCGATCGAACGGTCCAACAATGGCGGGAAGTGGAGGTCGGCGCCTCCGTCCCGTCAATGCGGTAGGTATTCTGTACGGGTGAGATTGCGGGTCCGCATCCCCCGTTCGGGCCACGTCGAGTTCCCAACAGCTACGTCGGAACGCCTTCAGACTGCCACGCAGTCGTCCGGTGAGCCGATTGTATGCTGCCTTATCGGCCGGATCACGGGTCCTCTGCCAACGTTTCCGGAAGTAATTCCTCTCGCGAGCGAGAAGAGAGACTTCCTCAGGGATGCGTTGGTAGTCAGGCGTGAAGCCAGCTCGCGTACGTGAAGACACGCCTATAGCCGAGATGATTGCCTCTTCGATTCCCGCAACTGCTTCGTCTAGGAGGCGAACGGAATCGAGTGGGGCCGCTGGCGGCAATCTACGGCACAAGGCCGGGCCGTAGCGATCCCAATCGATAACCTTCTGCTTGTCAGAACGTGCATAGGCGTGCTGGGTAGCGACGTGGACCAAGATAGGGTTGTGGTCGGATGTCAGCTCCGTAAGTGAGAATACCTCGACCGGACAGACAATTCCTTGGGTCACCGCGATGTCCAGAACATCAGGAGCCGCGTTAGGCAGTGACGGAAAGAACGTGGGTTCCAGGCTACGAGCGAGAGATCTCGTCTAAGGGCTCGGTTCATAGAAGACCTATGACTTCGCAGGCTTCCACCAAGAGCATGAATCTCTCAGTTGGGTCAGCAGTTTCCAGGCGGGCTCGGATGGACCTGAAGGTAGGTGCGACTTTCGGGAGGTCGTAGCTAGACAGAAAGCCGCGGACGAACTGTGCGTCATTGGAACTGACGGACTGGGTGGTTTGCCTGGAAACTGAGGCCGCATAAGAGCGACCAGGTGTTACGGCAGATCGGGTCATGGTGGAAGCCATAGGACCAGGGCCAGACGGTTTTGGATCAGCGGCAGGAAAAGTACGCTGTTGCGCTTCGTCGGACTTATACCGGGAAGCAGGACTTTTCTTGGGTTGTGGGCAGGCAGGAGCTCGGGGCCGAGCATCCGGTGTGGGTATCCCTTTGTTCCTGGGTTTGATGCCTGCTCGCGGAAATCGCGGAGGTGGCAGGGGCGGCGAGGCTACCTCTGGTTCAGAGGCGGGAGTAGGAGGTTCCGCGGAGGTGGAGGGTTCATTCTCCGGCTCCAAAATCGAGATAACAGTTACTGGGCGTGTCTCTGCTGTGACTGGTTTCCACCCGGACGCGGAAGCCAAACAGCCGCGTCAGGTGGAAAATTTTATCAGCAGCCTCGCCCTTCTCGAGCTGGAGACGGACGAGCGGGAGAGGTACTCGGGTTTCTGAGTGAGTGTACAGGCGGAAAATTGCCTGCACCGGGTACCCGAGGTCGCGGAGTTCCAAGAGGATCTCCTGAGGATCAGTGTGCGCGTCAAGCCCTCGCAAAATGACAGACAAGGGCTTGACTCGCTTAGGAGTGAAGGTATGATATTGGAGGTTATGTGCTTGGAGGAAGGCCTCGACCAAGCGATGGTCCTCGAGCTGGCGGACGACAATCCTGACCGTATCACCGCCAAGCAGCTTCAGGTCAAGCTTGTCGGCCGACAGGCCGTGGGCCGCGATCAGCCGTCTGTATAAGGCGGCGACATTGGATACGCTATAGACGTACAGGGGCGGCGCACGACCAACAGCGGCAGCAGCCGGAGCTGCTGTCGAAGTAGTCGGAACCGCGACCTGTGGGCCCTGAGAAGGTCCAATGTCCATGGCCGAGGTCTGTGAGGAAGTGGATCCAGGTGCGTGGGTCCTCTTGGGCTTCTTAGCCGGGCGATTACGCCGACCAACGGTCGCGAACTCGCCCGACTCGTCTGCCGGCAGAGGGGGAAGCGGGTGAGGGAGAGGATCGTCCGTCTCCATCGCCCGAGGCGATTCTGGCGAGTCGCCCAGATGGGGCAGCAAGGCAGGGCCGAGCGACTCGGCACTTGAGCCGTTGCCTGTGGAAGGCATGCTGGCCAGGTGCGACGGCTGC
This sequence comes from Magicicada septendecula, assembly GCA_034769895.1. Classification (NCBI taxonomy): domain Eukaryota; kingdom Metazoa; phylum Arthropoda; class Insecta; order Hemiptera; family Cicadidae; genus Magicicada; species Magicicada septendecula. Next base: position 929,216,420 of record CM068367.1, read on the forward strand.
CGGGCAGAGACTGCTAGGCAGTCACTGCCAGACGCCAGGGATCTCGGGTCCGGCCGAAGCCGGATTACCCGCGCGTCTTCCTTGTTCACGACGATGCGGGAGGAGCTGGGCTAACGACCAGCTTCGTTGAATACCAGTCCTTACCAAGACTGGTGTCCACTGGCCCCTTTACCCCGGCGATATCCTTACCACTGGTGGGGGCTTGCAAGGATCGTCCGGGGCAGCGCTACCTAACAGTCGTGAACAAGTTAGGAATTACACACTGGAAATGCGGCACTCACCAGGTGAGCCCAGAGCACTCCTCTTCTTTCCTGACAGCCAAGATGTTTCCGGCGCAGGTGGTCCTAATAAGGTCAAGCTTCGGCCAGCTACTACTTGTGCCGGCTACTTAATTCACCGGCAGCAGCTGGCTCCTTGGTCCGTTTTCCCACGAAGAGAAAGGCAGTGGTAATCCTCGTCCAACGGCGAGGTGGGCGAATGCAGCAAAGCAGCTTCCAGTCCAGGCAGGAGAGAGAAGTCCGGAGAGAGGTCTGTCCTGTTCAAGAGCTGGTCCAGAAGTCACACAGTGAGTTATTTTTTTTTTTTTTTTTCGCTCTGGGCTTTGCGGTTGTGCGTCGCAGAGACGAACCGCACGGGAACTGAGTTCCGAGCTACCTTCTGGAGCTCCTGCCTCGTGGCCCTGCCCAAGTAGGGCGCGTGCTCTATAGCAGGCCGATTCTCGGCTGTTGTGCTAGCCTACGCTAGCGCAGTATGCACCGAGGGCGTTTCCACGAATCACCTGGGCGTATACGGTACCTTCCCAGCCCAGTCACTAGAGGATTGCCTGGGAACCTCGCCGCACGTGCATAAAATTTGCGTGCAAGCGACATCTGTCGGTGTGCGTTGGCTTCCTCTGAAGCCGAAGTGTTGGTTGCGGTATGTGAACGACACTTTCGTGGTCTGGAGCCATGGGGATGAAGAGTTGGAACGCTTCCTTGGACATCTGAACGCTGTGCACCCTCGCATACAGTTTACGATGGAGCGCGAGAGTGGTGATCAATTGGCTTTTCTGGATGTGTTGGTCCTGAAAAGGACCGATGGCAGCTTGGGACATAAAGTTTATAGGAAGCCAACGCACACCGACAGATATCTGCACAAGACCTCCAATCATCATCCTAGGCAGAAGAGGGCGGTGCTGAAGACTCTGGTAGACCGGGCAAGAAGAATCTGTGAGCCCCAGTATCTCGAAGAAGAGTTTCGGCATCTCGAGAAAGCACTGCAGTTCAACGGCTATTCTGCTGCGGAGGTTAGGAGAGCTGCCCGGCCGAGAAGATCTGGTAGGCCGGTCGAGTCGGTGTTGCCTGAGGTTGTTGGCTCTGCTGTCTTGCCCTACATCCGTGGCGTGACTGACCGCATCGGCAGGTTGCTGAGTAAGCGGGGCGTCAGGACGATCTTTAAGCCAACCAAAAAGATCCAACAGTTCCTGCGACCGGTGAAAGACGCCAGGGATCCACTCTCGTCGTGCGGGGTGTACAGTATTCCTTGTACGTGTGGCCAGGTCTACATAGGCACCACGAAGCGTAGTGTCCGGACGCGCCTCTCTGAACATCGGAGATACTGCCGCCTGGGCCAGCCGGAAAAGTCCGCAGTTGCTGAACACGCTTGGTCCCACGACGATCACCGGGTGATGTTTGATGAAGCCCGCGTGTTGTCTTCTGTCCGGGGTTACTTCACTCGCCTGCATCTGGAGTCCATCCATATTCATAAGAATGCGTCCGTCGCTATGAACCGCCGAGGTGAAAGCATCTCCTTAAATAGTGTCTGGCATGGTTTATTTTCCATGGCCAATCAGAATCGAGTATGACGAGCTGGCTTCTCATTGGTCCGCGCGATACACCTGAAGCGGCCAAAAAAGCTATAAATAGAGGCATCGTAGCCGTAACACTGTTACAAGCGACGGAAGAACCCCGTTAGGCAACTACGTATCGGCAGAACGTACTTGCGCTGGTCCAACGAGGTCAAGTACCTCGGCTTACACCTCGACCGTCGGCTCACCTGGCGTACCCACGCACAGACAGTTCTAAAGCGAGCATCCACTCGCCTGTGCGCACTGTTTCCACTCCTGATCAGCTCAGCCATGACCAGGAAATTGGGTAGGATGATCGTCGGCGCGTATCTGCTGCCGGTCATTACCTACGCCTGCCCGGTCTGGGGTTACCTCGCCGCAATGCATAAAAAGAAGTTGCAGAGCGTCCTCGACAGGGGGCTTCGGCTAGCGGCCAAAGTCCCCCGTCGCTTCTCATCTCGCCTTCTAAGGAGAGGACTTGGCGTCCGCTCCTTAGACGACACTTTCAGGCGGCTTGCACGCAAATTTTATGCACGTGCGGCGAGGTTCCCAGGCAATCCTCTAGTGACTGGGCTGGGAAGGTACCGTATACGCCCAGGTGATTCGTGGAAACGCCCTCGGTGCATACTGCGCTAGCGTAGGCTAGCACAACAGCCGAGAATCGGCCTGCTATAGAGCACGCGCCCTACTTGGGCAGGGCCACGAGGCAGGAGCTCCAGAAGGTAGCTCGGAACTCAGTTCCCGTGCGGTTCGTCTCTGCGACGCACAACCGCAAAGCCCAGAGCGAAAAAAACACTGTTACATTCCGACCTTCTTGAATTCCTGGCTCGGTTCAAACCCGACGTACTTCTCCTTACTGAAACCCACCTGACCCCGGCGAACCGGTTTCGATTACCAAATTACGTGGTCTATCGGGATGACCGAGTTGGCCAACGAGGAGGCGGCACGGCGATCGCGGTGAGGACCTCCATAGGTCATCATCGTGTCGCTTTGCCGCAGCTTACCAACCTAGAGGCCACCGCCATTGAGGTCCACGGAGCTCTTGGCGGTGTCCTCGTGGTTTCAGCATACAAGCCCCCACGAGCTGAACTTCTTGTTGGCGACCTGGAAGTCATCTTCGATTCCCATCGAAGGGTAATTTTGGTCGGCGATCTGAATTGCAAGCATCGCGTTTGGAACAGTCGCCTGACTACTCCGAACGGGAGGCGCTTGCTCAGTTTTGTTGAATCGCGCCGGGCGATGGTATTTGGTCCAGCGCAACCCACGTTCTTTCCGTCACAGCCTAACGCGGCTCCCGATGTTCTGGATATCGCGGTGACCCAAGGAATTGTCTGTCCGGTCGAGGTATTCTCACTTACGGAGCTGACATCCGACCACAACCCTATCTTGGTCCACGTCGCTACCCAGCACGCCTATGCACGTTCTGACCAGAAGAAGGTTATCGATTGGGATCGCTACGGCCCGGCCTTGTGCCGTCGATTGCCGCCAGCGGCCCCACTCGATTCCGTTCGCCTCCTAGACGAAGCAGTTGCGGGAATCGAAGAGGCAATCATCTCGGCTATAGGCGTGTCTTCACGTACGCGAGCTGGCTTCACGCCTGACTACCAACGCATCCCTGAGGAAGTCTCTCTACTCGCTCGCGAGAGGAATTACTTCCGGAAACGTTGGCAGAGGACCCGTGATCCGGCCGATAAGGCAGCATACAATCGGCTCACCGGACGACTGCGCGGCAGTCTGAAGGCGTTCCGACGTAGCTGTTGGGAACTCGACGTGGCCCGAACGGGGGATGCGGACCCGCAATCTCACCCGTACAGAATACCTACCGCATTGACGGGACGGAGGCGCCGACCTCCACTTCCCGCCATTGTTGGAGCGTTCGGTCGACCCCTGGGTCGCCCGGAGGAGAAGGCCCAGTACTTGGGCTTGTGTTTCGAGCGACAGTTCGCTCCCAACACGCCCATGGACTGGGACTTCGACGAACAAGTCGAGATGGCTGTGGAAGACTTTCTGTCACTTCCGATCACGACGGAGCCCGAACCCATCTCTTTGGAAGAGGTCTCAGATCGGCTCGCTGAACTTCAGCCAAGAAAAGCTCCTGGCCCGGACGGTGTTACCAACACCGCTCTACGACTTCTTCCCGAGCCTGGAGTTCAATTCTTGACTGATTTGTTCAACGCGTGTCTTAGACTGGCCTACTTTCCCAAGAAATGGAGAAAGGCGACGGTTATCGTGATCCCGAAGCCGGGAAAGGATACCACCCGCTCGGAAAACCTCCGGCCTATCAGCCTACTCTCCGCTACGTCCAAGGTTTTTGAGCGCCTCGTACAGCGTCGTGTACGAGAACATCTAACCAACTTTGACGTGCTGGTCCCCGAACAGTTCGGCTTTCGTGTGGGGCATTCGACCACTCATCAACTGATGAGACTGGTGGAAAGCATCACGGAAGCCGGGTGTCGGAGAGAACGGACCGTTGGCTGTTTCTTAGATGTTGAGAAAGCCTTCGACAGCGTATGGCATGATGGCCTGTTATTCAAACTTAGGGAAGTCCAGCTCCCGGACTGCTACCTCCATCTGGTTGCTAGCTTTCTGACGGAGAGGACCTTCTGCGTGAGAGTTGGCGATTCAGTCTCTTCCGAGAGGCGAATCACAGCCGGCGTCCCTCAAGGTAGTGTTCTAGGCCCCCTTCTGTTCTCGATCTACGTCAACGACGTGCCGAGACAGCCTGGAGTCCAGATGGCCCTCTTCGCTGACGACACGGCCGTATTTACGGCCGATCGTCATGAGGAAAGGGCCGTCCTACGACTGCAGCGCCAGCTCGACACGCTCGTGGACTGGACTGATAACTGGAGAGTGCTCCTCAACCCTACCAAGAGCGTAGCCGTCGAATTCTCTAAGCGACGGAAGAACCCCGTTAGGCAACTACGTATCGGCAGAACGTACTTGCGCTGGTCCAACGAGGTCAAGTACCTCGGCTTACACCTCGACCGTCGGCTCACCTGGCGTACCCACGCACAGACAGTTCTTAAGCGAGCATCCACTCGCCTGTGCGCACTGTTTCCACTCCTGATCAGCCCAGCCATGACCAGGAAATTGGGTAGGATGATCGTCGGCGCGTATCTGCTGCCGGTCATTACCTACGCCTGCCCGGTCTGGGGTTACCTCGCCGCAATGCATAAAAAGAAGTTGCAGAGCGTCCTCGACAGGGGGCTTCGGCTAGCGGCCAAAGTCCCCCGTCGCTTCTCATCTCGCCTTCTAAGGAGAGGACTTGGCGTCCGCTCCTTAGACGACACTTTCAGGCGACTTGCACGCAAATTTTATGCACGTGCGGCGAGGTTCCCAGACAATCCTCTAGTGACTGGGCTGGGAAGGTACCGTATACGCCCAGGTGATTCGTGGAAACGCCCTCGGTGTATACTGCGCTAGCGTAGGCTAGCACAACAGCCGAGAAAGGCCTGCTATAGAGCACACGCCCTACTTGGGCAGGGCCACGAGGCAGGAGCTCCAGAAGGTAGCTCGGAACTCAGTTCCCGTGCGGTTCGTCTCTGCGACGCACAACCGCAAAGCCCAGAGCAAAAAAAAAAAAAAAAAAAAAAAAAAAGTAACACTGTTACAGGCTTCCCGAGGAGGTCCCGCTTGATACCACTCAGCACATCGACGAGGCGGTCGCCTTGTTCGACGATGCCGTGGTCTCTTCCGTCGGCGTGTGCTCACGGATGAAGCCTAATCTCACGCCCGATTATCACCGGATCCCTGAAGAAGTCCGTCTTCTCGCTTTAGAGAAGAACAGACTTCGGAGACGGTGGCAGCGGACGCGAGATCCGGACGACAAGGCCAGGATGACGTCGTGACTTGCAGGCCTTCCGACGAAGCTGCTGGGAATTTACGGTCGCCAAAATGGCAGATGATGCACCGGAGGGGGACTCCTGCGTTTACAGAATACCTACCGCGATGACCGGGAAGAGGCGCCGTCCTCCACTCCCGGCCATCAACGGGCCTGGTGGACATCCCCTTGCTAAGCCGGACGAGAAATCAGAGTTCCTGGCCGGGTACTTGGAGCTTCAAATTGCTCCTAACCCGTCCGGGGACCCAGACTCCGACGAGGAGATAGAAGCCGAAGTTGAGGCTTCTCTCGGCAGCCCGATCACCTCCGAACCTGAACCCACTTCGGTGGAAGAGGTAACGGACAGGCTTTTAGCGCTTCGACCCCGGAAGAGCCCTGGACCGGACGGTGTTACTAACACCGCCCTACAGAGACTTCCGGACCGGAGAGTTCGCTTCCTGGTCGATTTGTTCAATGCCTGCTTCCGATTCACCTACTTTCCTAAGAAATGGCGTTCGGCTACGGTCACGATGATCCCGAAGCCGGGAAAAGACCACAAGTTCGCCGAGAACCTCCGGCCTATCAGCCTGCTGTCGTCCACTTCGAAAGTCTTCGAACGACTAGTCCAGCGGCGGCTAATGGATCACCTTCAACGGTTCGATATTCTGGTCCCCGAGCAATTCGGTTTTCGTGCTGGGCACTCCTCGACGCATCAATTGATGCGTTTCGTGGAGACCGTGGCCGAGGCCGGTTGCTCGCGGGAGCAGACCGTCGCCGTTTTCCTTGATGTCGAGAAGGCTTTCGATCGTGTTTGGCATCCAGGCCTACTTCACAAACTCACGGAGATTCTGCTTCCGGATTGCTACCTTCATCTGATTGCTAGCTTTCTTCAGAATAGAACCTTTCGCGTGAGAGTTGATAACACCCTTTCTTCGGACAGGGCTATTACTGCTGGTGTCCCTCAGGGAAGCGTCTTGGGCCCCCTGCTTTTCTCTGTGTACGTCAACGACGTGCCCAAGTTGCCTGGCACCAGGTTGGCCATGTTCGCCGACGACACAGCAGTGTATGCTGTCGATCGTCGTGCTGAGACGGCCGTTATCTGGCTCCAGGGACAATTGGACGAATACGTTGAGTGGGCAGAGAAATGGAGAGTTGCCATCAACGCATCCAAGAGCACAGCAGTAGTCTTCTCCAGACGCTTTAGGCTCACACAGAAACGACACTTCTGCTCCAGCTTCGGACTGAACAGGACTGCTCTTCTGACTGCTCTTCTTCAGCTCTCTTCGCTGGACGTGGTACAGCTTGCTGTTTTGGCCACCTCGTCGCTGGACGAGGCAAACTATCGCCTTCTCTTCGTGGGAAACGGACCAAGGCGCCAGCTGCTGCCGGTGAATTAAGTAGCCGGTGCAAGTGGTAGCTGGCCGAAGTTGACCTTTTAAGGACCACCTGCGCCGGATAACATTGCTGGCGGAGAATAGAAGAGGATTGCTCTGGGCTCACCTGGTGAGTGCCGCATCAGTGCATAAACCCTAACTTGCTCACGACTGTTAGGTAGCGCTGCCCCGGACGATCCTTGCAAGCCCCCACCAGTGGTAAGCGAGCTAGGATATCGCCGGGGTAAAGGGGCCAGTGGACACCAGTCTTGGTAAGGACTGGTATTCAAAGAAGCTGGTCGTTAGCCCAGCTCCTCCCGCATCGTCGTGAGCAAGGAAGACGCGCGGGTAATCCGGCTTCGGCCGGACCCGAGATCCCTGGCGTCTGGCAGTGGCTGCCTAGCAGTCTCTGCCCGGCAGCCGTCGCACCTGGCCAGCATGCCTTCCACAGGCAACGGCTCAAGTGCCGAGTCGCTCGGCCCTGCCTTGCTGCCCCATCTGGGCGACTCGCCTGAATCGCCTCGGGCGATGGAGACGGATGATCCTCTCCCTAACCCGCTTCCTCCTCTTCCGGCTGACGAGTCGGGCGAGTTCGCGACCGTTGGTCGGCGTAATCGCCCGGATAAGAAGCCCAAGAGGACCCACCCAACCGCTTCCTCTAGTACCTCGGCCATGGACATCGGACCTTCTTAGGGCCAACAGGCCGCGGTTCCGACTGCTTCGACAGCAGCTCCGGCTGCTGCCGCTGTTTGTCGCGCACCGCCCCTGTATGTCCATAGCGTGTCTAATGTCGCCGCCTTATACAGACGGCTGATCGCGGCCCACGGCCTGTCGGCCGACAAGCTTGACCTGAAGCTGCTTGGCGGTGATACGGTCAAGATTGTCGTCCGCCAGCTCGAGGACCATCGCTTGGTCGAGGCCTTCCTGCACGCGCACAGCCTTCAGTACCACACCTTCTCTCCTAAGCGGGTCAAGCCCTTGTCTGTAATTTTGCGAGGGCTTGACGCGCACACCGATCCACAGGAGATCCTCATGGAACTCCGAGACCTCGGGTACCCAGTGCAGGCAATTTTCCGCCTGTTCACGCACTCAGAAACCCGAGTACCTCTCCCGCTCGTCCGTCTCCAGCTCGAGAAGGGCGAGGCAGCTGACAAAATTTTCCAACTGACGCGGCTGTTTGGCTTCCGCGTCAGGGTGGAAACCAGTCGTCCCCAGGGCAAGCTCGCGCAGTGCCACCGGTGCCAGAGGTTCGGCCATCACACCGACGTCTGCCGCAATGCCCCGGCCTGTCTACGTTGTTCTCTGGGACATTCAACCCAGGCCTGCACTGTGGCAGACAAGACCAAATTCCGCTGCATTAATTGTGGCCAAGGCCATGCAGCAAGTAATGTAAACTGCCCGGTCTATAAGGCGGAGCTCCTGCGGAAGCAAAGGCCGCAGGGGCCCCTCCCGAAGCCAAGGCAGCCAGCTATGCAGCCCCAACCCCAGAGACAGCCTAAAGCTCAGGCAAGGCCTCAACCTCAGGCACAACCGGCACGGCGCGCGCCCTCTCCGGCTCCACCTCCAGCCCCTGCAAAGGCAAACAAACGCACCGCGTCTCCTTCCGAAGCAGAGACACGCCCAGTAGCCGTCATCTCGGTTTTGGAGCCGGAGAATGAACCCTCCACCTCCGCGGAACCTCCTACTCCCGCCTCTGTACCAGAGGCAGCCTCGCCACCCTTGCCACCTCCGCGATTTCCGCGAGCAGGCATCACAAAACCCAGGAACAAAGGGATAACCACACCGGATGCTCGGCCCCGAGCTCCTGCCGGCCCACAGCCCAAGAAAAGTCCAGCTTCCCGGTATAAGTCCGACGAAGCGCAACAGCGTACTTTTCCTGCCGCTGATTCAAAACCGTCTGGCCCTGGTCCTGTGGCTTCCACCACGACCCGATCTGCCGTAAAACCTGGTCGCTCTTACGCGGCCTCAGTTTCCAGGCAAACCGCCCAGTCCGTCATTTCCGATGACGCACAGTTCGTCCGCGACTTTCTGTCTGGCTACGACCTTCAGGTCCATCCGAGACCGCCTGGAAACTGCTGACCCAACTGAGAGATTCATGCTCTTGGTGGAAGCCTGCGAAGTCATAGGTCTTCTATGAACCGAGCCCTTAGACGAGATCTCTCGCTCGTAGCCTGGAATGCTAACAACATCGGTTCCAAGCATTCCGACCTTCTTGAATTCCTGGCTCGGTTCAAACCCGACGTACTTCTCCTCGGGGAAACCCACCTGACCCCGGCGAACCGGTTTCGATTACCAAATTACGTGGTCTATCGGGATGACCGAGTTGGCCGACGAGGAGGCGGCACGGCGATCGCGGTGAGGACCTCCATAGGTCATCATCGTGTCGCTTTGCCGCAGCTTACCAACCTAGAGGCCACCGCCATTGAGGTCCACGGAGCTCTTGGCGGCGTCCTCGTGGTTTCAGCTTACAAGCCCCCACAAGCTGAACTCCTTGTCGGCGACCTGGACGTCATCTTCGATTCCCATCGAAGGGTAATTTTGGCCGGCGATCTGAATTGCAAGCATCGCGTTTGGAATAGTCGCCTGACTACTCCAAACGGGAGGCGCTTGCTCAGTTTTGTTGAATCGCGCCGGGCGATGGTGTTTGGTCCAGCGCAACCCACGTTCTTTCCGTCACAGCCTAACGCGGCTCCCGATGTTCTGGATATCGCGGTGACCCAAGGAGTTGTCTGTCCGGTCGAGGTATTCTCACTTACGGAGCTGACATCCGACCACAACCCTATCTTGGTCCACGTCGCTACCCAGCACGCCTATGCACGTTCTGACAAGCAGAAGGTTATCGATTGGGATCGCTACGGCCCGGCCTTGTGCCGTAGATTGCCGCCAGCGGCCCCACTCGATTCCGTTCGCCTCCTAGACGAAGCAGTTGCGGGAATCGAAGAGGCAATCATCTCGGCTATAGGCGTGTCTTCACGTACGCGAGCTGGCTTCACGCCTGACTACCAACGCATCCCTGAGGAAGTCTCTCTTCTCGCTCGCGAGAGGAATTACTTCCGGAAACGTTGGCAGAGGACCCGTGATCCGGCCGATAAGGCAGCATACAATCGGCTCACCGGACGACTGCGTGGCAGTCTGAAGGCGTTCCGACGTAGCTGTTGGGAACTCGACGTGGCCCGAACGGGGGATGCGGACCCGCAATCTCACCCGTACAGAATACCTACCGCATTGACGGGACGGAGGCGCCGACCTCCACTTCCCGCCATTGTTGGACCGTTCGGTCGACTCCTGGGTCGCCCGGAGGAGAAGGCCGAGTACTTGGGCTTGTGTTTCGAGCGTCAGTTCGCTCCCAACCCGCCCATGGACTGGGACTTCGACGAACAAGTCGAGATGGCGGTGGAAGACTTTCTGTCTCTTCCGATCACGGCGGAGCCCGAACCCATCTCTTTGGAAGAGGTCTCAGATCGGCTCGCTGAACTTCAGCCAAGAAAGGCTCCAGGCCCGGATGGTGTTACCAACACCGCTCTACGACTTCTTCCCGAGCCTGGAGTTCAATTCTTGACTGATTTGTTCAACGCGTGTCTTAGACTGGCCTACTTTCCCAAGAAATGGAGAAAGGCGACGGTTATCGTGATCCCGAAGCAGGGAAAGGATACCACCCGCTCGGAAAACCTCCGGCCTATCAGCCTACTCTCCGCTACGTCCAAGGTTTTTGAGCGCCTCGTACAGCGTCGTGTACGAGAACATCTAACCAACTTTGACGTGCTGGTCCCCGAACAGTTCGGCTTTCGTGTGGGGCATTCGACCACTCATCAACTGATGAGACTGGTGGAAAGCATCACGGAAGCCGGGTGTCGGAGAGAACGGACCGTTGGCTGTTTCTTAGATGTTGAGAAAGCCTTCGACAGCGTATGGCATGATGGCCTGTTATTCAAACTTAGGGAAGTCCAGCTCCCGGACTGCTACCTCCATCTGGTTGCTAGCTTTCTGACGGAGAGGACCTTCTGCGTGAGAGTTGGCGATTCTGTCTCTTCCGAGAGACGAATCACAGCCGGCGTCCCTCAAGGTAGTGTTCTAGGCCCCCTTCTGTTCTCGATCTACGTCAACGACGTGCCGAGACAGCCTGGAGTCCAGATGGCCCTCTTCGCTGACGACACGGCCGTATTTACGGCCGATCGTCATGAGGAAAGGGCCGTCCTACGACTGCAGCGCCAGCTCGACACGCTCGTGGACTGGACCGAGAATTGGAGAGTGCAACTCAACGCTACCAAGAGTGTAGCCGTCGAATTCTCTAAGCGACGGAAGAACCCCGTTAGGCAACTACGTATCGGCAGAACGTACTTGCGCTGGTCCAACGAGGTCAAGTACCTCGGCTTACACCTTGACCGTCGGCTCACCTGGCGTACCCACGCACAGACAGTTCTTAAGCGAGCATCCACTCGCCTGTGCGCACTGTTTCCACTCCTGATCAGCTCAGCCATGACCAGAAATTGGGTAGGATGATCGTCAGCGCGTATCTGCTGCCGGTCATTACCTACGCCTGCCCGGTCTGGGGTTACCTCGCCGCAATGCATAAAAAGAAGTTGCAGAGCGTCCTCGACAGGGGGCTTCAGCTAGCGGCCAAAGTCCCCCGTCGCTTCTCATCTCGCCTTCTAAGGAGAGGACTTGGCGTCCGCTCCTTAGACGACACTTTCAGGCGGCTTGCACGCAAATTTTATGCACGTGCGGCGAGGTTCCCAGGCAATCCTCTAGTGACTGGGCTGGGAAGGTACCGTATACGCCCAGGTGATTCGTGGAAACGCCCTCGGTGTATACTGCGCTAGCGTAGGCTAGCACAACAGCCGAGAATCGGCCTGCTATAGAGCACGCGCCCTACTTGGGCAGGGCCACGAGGCAGGAGCTCCAGAAGGTAGCTCGGAACTCAGTTACCGTGCGGTTCGTCTTTGCGACGCACAACCGCAAAGCCCAGAGCGAAAAAAAAAAAAAACTCACTGTTGCTTGTTCCCAGTTCATTGGGAGACGTGTTCGGCGTGTCATCTATTCGAACACGATTTTTCGCTACTGAAGATGGCCACCGGTGGTGCGGCCGAAACGTTTAGCAGTATTTTAAGCAATCGACCACGGCCTTTCAGCCCGGAAGTTTTAGAAGTTAATCGTAATGACACCGGCCGTGAAAGCCTACGTATGAAGTGAAGGTCTGTTGATTTGGAGAAGATCGGTTAAGGGAAAGGGTTAGTTTACCTGCCACTTTTCATGTTTTAACAAGAGTAATTGTTTCTATGGCGAACGATAACTGCCGCATACTTAAACAGAATCAAATAAAGTTTTGCATGCATGCCTCAATTGTAGAGAACTCAAGGCCTGATGATTTTGGTGAAGACCGGTTAATGGAAAGGGGTAGTTTACCGGCAACATTTTGTGTTGTAACAAGAGAAATGTATTCATGACGAACGATAACTGCCGCACATTCAAACAGAATCAAATAGTTTTTTTGCATGCATCCCTGAATTGTAGAGGACTGAATGCCTATTGATTTTGGTGAAGGTCGGTTAAGAGATAGGGGTATTTACATATGTGGCTGAGTTGTAGAGGACTTTTGATTTGGTGAATATCAGTTACGGGGAAATGTAGTTTACCTGCAAAATTTTATGTTTTAACAAGTGTAAAGAACTTAATTTTGATAAATAAAGTATCCTGATAAGAAGATCATAATAATCCACTGTAGAAACGTAGATGAAATATCTATAAATGAAGAGGCTAGTTGAACGTGGTGGGGGTAATTTTCTATAATTGAAAATTATAGTTGAAAGGGGAGGGGATAATTGTTTATATGTGTACTACATTATCGGCAACAAAGAAGTATTTAGTTGTTAAAATTCCTTCCCGGGCTGTTTGGCCGTAGGCCAATGTTTTCTGCAAAACCAGACGTTTCAGCAGTGCCATGACTTCTAACATCAGTGAAAATCGAGTGCGATAACGTGAGGTGGTATATGTTAGTGACCACAGTACTGTCGGTAAGGCTGAAGCAATAAGTAGAAAGAAGATATTTCCATTTTTTCTATGGAAATATTTCATTTCAAAAATGATTTTAAATATAAATCTTAGAACATGGAAGTTATGAATGGTTCTCCATACCGAAATTTATACATTTAATAAGTTATTTCGTGTCAATAAAATCTTTCTCCTGTCAGCATAACAACTTGATTTGTTTTTGCAACAGTTAATATTGAACGAAACTCACACAAAATCCTACAACGTAGCCATTAATAACACTACAATTTTGCTACGTTCATTATTAACACTGAAACATCTTTAAATAAATGTAATGTTTCAATATTGCAATAGGTGTAATTTGCATATAAAGTAATAATTTAGCTCTTAGCGTATGATAGCATGTTGCAATGAAAATTTGTTTAAGTAAAAACTGCATGTTCAGACATTGTATACTAGACAAAAAGATACATGTCGAATTTGTTAGTTTTTGACAGTAAAACAAAAAATTAGTGTTGTGAAATAGTGCAAACATATGCGTAGGTATATGGCGAGTGCGTATGGTATGGAGATCCATACATGACTTCAATGTTCTAAGATGTACATTTAAAATCATTTTTGAAATGAAATATTTCCATAGAAATTACTTCTTTCTTCAGCCTTAACCACAGTACTGTGGTCACTAACGTATACCACCTCCAGTTAGCGCATTCGATTTTCACTGATGATGGTAGGCGATGGCACTGCTGAAACGTCTGGTTTTTCATAAAACATTGGACCTTGGCCAAACTGCCCGGGAAGGAATTTTTACAACAAACTATTTCTTTGTTGCCGATAATGTAGTACACATATAAAAATATGCATGAAATTAATGGCTTGTAAAAGTTAACGTTTGATCTCTATTAAGTAGTGCTCAAGTTTCCAAAGTTTTAATATTATGACGTCCGTAATCAAAACATCAGAGCAGGTTTAGTGTGTATGAGGGCACACCGTGGACAAAAATTTTCAACATTCCCTATTGAGCGTTGCTCAGAGTAAAGTTGTGAATCTACAGTGTACGTTTCACACAACAAACACGCGGAAAAGAAGGAGCGCTCCGAAGTCACTCATGGACCCTGAGCATCTTGCAGAGGGTTCATTCCCTAAAGACGAAAAGTCTGTCTATGAACCGTTCCTCTGTAAACACGTGCAGTTACACTGCCCAGCGAACCACAGGAAGCAAATCGCTATCCACGCTGGACACTTCTTTGGCTTGTGCGCGTTGTGTTGGTGTGGGTTTTGGCATTTTCCATTTAAAAAGCGTGCAAATGTAAGAAAATAAACATGAGTGAGGCCAGAAATAACGCGAATTGTGTGTGTGTGTGTGTGTGTGCGTGTGTGTGTGCGTGTGCGTGTGCGTGTGCGTGTGCGTGTGCGTGTGCGTGTGCGTGTGCGTGTGCGTGTGCGTGTGCGTGTGCGTGTGCGTGTGCGTGTGCGTGTGTGTGTGTGTGTGTGTGTGTGTGTGTGTGTGTGTGTGTGTGTGTGTGTGTGTGTGTGTGTGTGTGTGTGTGTGTGTGTGTGTGTGTGTGTGTGTGTGTGTGTGTGTGTGTGTGTGTGTGTGTGTGTGTGTGTGTGTGTGTGTGTGTGTGTGTGTGTGTGTGTGTGTGTGTGTGTGTGTGTGTGTGTGTGTGTGTGTGTGTGTGTGTGTGTGTGTGTGTGTGTGTGTGTGTGTGTGTGTGTGTGTGTGTGTGTGTGTGTGTGTGTGTGTGTGTGTGTGTGTGTGTGACTTGCCTGACTTTTTATTGCGGTAATCATAATAATAAAATGGAAACGTACACATTACATAATTCAGATATGCTTGCCTGCCACGAACGATATATTTTCTCTCATACATGATTTAAATTAATATGAAAAATTATAATTTTATTGCCTGGCAACAAAATTATTTTATTTTTAACAATTACCATTGTTTGAAAAAGTTAAATGAATTTTCAAGTACTTTGCTCTTGTTAAAACGTAAAAGGGGGTGCAGGTAAACTACCCCTTCCCCTTAACCGATCTTCACCAAAATGAAAAGGCCTTCAGCTCCCTACAATTCAGGGATGTATGCAAACAATTATTTGATTCTCTTTGAATTTACAGCAGTTATCGTTCGTCATAGAAAAAAATTACCCTTGTTAAAACATAAAACGTTGCTGGTAAACTACCCCTTTCCCTTAACCGATCTTTAATAAAATCAATCGGTCTTGAGAACTCTACAATTTAGGGCTGCATGCAAAACATTATTTGATTCTGATTGAATTTGCGGCTGTTATCGTTTGCCATAGAAAATACCCTTGTTAAAACATAAAACGTTGCTGGTAAACTACCCCTTCCCCTTAACCGATCTTCACCAAAAACAACAGGTCTTGAGAACTCTGCAAGTCAGGGCTGTATGCAAAACATTATTTGATTCTCTTTGAATTTACAGCAGTTATCGTTCGTCATAGAAAAAAATTACCCTTGTTAAAACATAAAACGTTGCAGGTAAACTACCCCTTTCCCTTAACCGATCTTCAACAAGATCAATAGACCTTGAGTTCTGTATAATTCAAAAATGTATGCAAAAAAGTACTAGTTGATTTTGTTTGAATTTACGGCAGTTATCGTTCGTCATAGAAAAAATTACCCTTGTTGAAACATAAAATGTTGTAGGTAAACTACCCCTTTCCCTTAACCGATCTTCACCAAAACCTACAGATCTTGAGAACTCTGCAAGTCAGGGCTGTATCCAAAACATTATATGATTCTGTTTGAAACTGCGGCTGTTATCGTTTGCGGTAGAAAAATTTACCCTTGATAAAAAAAACGTTGCAGGTAAACTATCCATCAACCGATCTTCAACAAAATCAATAGACCTTGAGTTCTGTATAATTCAAAAATGTATGCAAAAAAGTAGTTGATTTTGTTGGAATTTACGGCAGTTATCTTTCGTCATAGAAAAAATTACCCTTGTTAAGACATAAAGGTTGCTGGTAAACTACCCCTTTCCCTTAACTGATCATCACCATAATCAAAAGTCCTTGAGTACATAAAACTTCAGGAATGTATGCAAAAAAATTGTTTGATTCTATTTGCATTTACGGCAGTTATCGTTCGACATATAAAAATTACCTTTGTTAAAACATAAAACGATGCAGGTAAACTACCACTTTCCCTTAACCGATCTTAACCAAAAACAATAGGTCTTGAGGACTCTACAATTTAGGGCTGCATGCAAAACATTATTTGATTCTGTTTGAATTTGCGGCTGTTATCGTTTGCCATAGAAAATACCCTTGTTAAAACATAAAACGTTGCAGGTAAATTACCCCTTTCCCTTAACCGATCTTCACCAAAACAATAGATCCTGAGTACTCTACAAATAAGGGCTGTATGCAAAAAATTATTTGATTCTGTTAGAATTTGCGGCTGTTATCGTTTGCCATAGAAAAAAATCTATAGGCAGACAGACACTTTTCGAAAAACAACTTTTTTTCATGTTTTGAGTGTAGTACAATCAGAATCTGCAATAATCTCGAACACGATTTTTTTTTTGCCATCACCATACTTCCATTTCCTTAAGGAACATGGAAGTAAAAACTGTCCTTTGGGATAATAATCGACTATGATACCCAGCAACCCATATCCCATACCCAGCACATACTAAGAGCTTAGAGTCAATCATATTCTATTAGATTTAAACACAAAATACTCTTTTGGCTGTTTTGGTTGTTATTCGAAGACTATGAGCAACACACTACGTATTCAAACTCTTTTATTGTATAATGATTAAATGATCTAAAATTTTAGACGAGTGCAACACGCGCGTGCGAGTGTGTGTGTGTGTGTGTGTGTGTGTGTGTGTGTGTGTGTGTGTGTGTGTGTGTGTGTGTGTGTGTGTGTGTGTGTGTGTGTGTGTGTGTGTGTGTGTGAGAGAGAGAGAGAGAGAGAGAGAGAGAGAGAGAGAGAGACTGTCTGCTTGTCTACTTATCTGTCTATTTGTTTGCCTATCTGACTTTCTATGATTCCCTAAAACAGCGATGAAAAGCAGGTAAATATTAAAATAATTTTCTACGCATTTCCACGCATCCATTATTTTCCAAAAATCAATTTAAAATGCAAATTCTCAGGCTATTGCAATTTATAATACTCACGTCCCAGATAAAGTAAGTGCACTTACTTGCGCTATCCAGAACGTTGAGTTCGACGGCAAAATTAGTAATAAGTAGCCTATACATGAATGCATTTACAAACGTTTATTTATAACTGAGCTATTTCAATTTTCCATTAATATAAATGCAAAGTGTATAATTTTGTAGCTACATTTACACAACTTTACTATTCCGTAGTTCTTGATGATCATGAAAATATCCTCTTCATTCTGTACAATGGCGCTCCTACCGTACGAGAGGATTACGAGAGGAGTACATACAGGTATAAGAGCTCTCTCTCTCTCACTCTCTCACTCTCTCTCTCTCTCTCTCTCTCTCTCTCTCTCTCTCTCTCCCTACCATTACTGGCTAACACGCAACCACCCAGTTATCCTAATATTGTATTATTGTGCGGAGGTAGCGCAATGCTTGTTCAGACATCCCAAATGACAATAGTCTCAATTAAGTTGATAGCAAGAATAGAGTAAGACTAAACAAAATGTGGCT
This sequence comes from Magicicada septendecula, assembly GCA_034769895.1. NCBI lineage: Eukaryota > Metazoa > Arthropoda > Insecta > Hemiptera > Cicadidae > Magicicada > Magicicada septendecula. The sequence goes on from CM068367.1 coordinate 929,234,084, forward strand.
GTGAACAAACAAAACAACTCCTTAGCTTAGGTCGACGCATTAAAGAAATTATATCATTGTTGCTATTTCTAAGATATTTTCAATATTTGTAAGACAAAAAAATATTGTTTAATTATGTACACAGGTTATATGATTATAAACAACTTACAGTTCAAGATAACTGTATAACAAATGTTTAAATTAATTTCTTACTAATGTAATTTCAATGGCTTTAATTCAATGCTTACGCACAGGGCCGTATTTACAGGGGGGCTTGACGGGCTATAGCCCGGGGCGGCAAATTTTGAAGGGCGGCACCTTTTAATAATTCAGGTACCATAAGCGGCAGAATACCGCACAGTACTTCAGTAGAAAGTTATCTTGGGAGTTGGGATGTCAACTCCACAAGTACAACGCTTTGTCAGTGGTAAAGCTGGAATGGAATGATCTCATTTGCTGTCAGACGCATCCTCTAGGGCGTAGAGAGCAGCTGATCAGGAGCGAACTATTTTAGAGCTAGGGGCGCTGGGATCGCACAATTTGTCAAGTGTCAGTGCTAGAGGTGGGCTAAACTGTTATTTTAAAAATAATAAAAACAACTGTAATAAAATAAATATAAATAAATAAATAAAAACTTATAAATAATAAGCAACAACAAAAGTAAATTAAATGCATTACATACCTGGATAATCTTCAGATTCATTCACTAATGTACACAGAATATACAACTTATGAAATGTCATACCTATTTACATTACAACTGAAACGTCCCCCTTAATTTTTTATAAAATTTTTGTTAAGTTTTTTTTTTTCTTTTTTTTTCTCAGGGGTCGTTACTTAATTATTAAAACTAGACCTGCGGTCTAGACGGAAGAAAAATTGAGTTGAGCCCATCGTGACAGGACTTGCAATAAAACACTTGCAAACGATAACAGCTTTTATTAGTGTTCTCTTGTTATAATAATCACACCTTTATTACAATATGCACGGCTATATTTTCCACTATCATTAATAAACGTGCATCTCTCCAATATTGAATAACAATTGGCAATATTAACAAAGAATCAATTTTGAATATAATTAATCAACAACAAATTATTCAAACACCTTTAAGTGCATTGCCTTCACATAAGCTGACATCACTAAGTATTAACCTTTATTCACATGACTTTTCTAAATAAGTTCTAATAAACAATTACTAAAGGTTGAATCTACAGAAACTTTATGAATTAAACTGACCCTCAAACAATGATACATCATGCCTAACAAGAACATGTAATATGCCGTTTTATACTTGCCAAATAAAATATTTTTCTTTTCCTTTTAAAATAAATTATGCATCACAGGATTAATACATGTATATATAGACATATATATCTTAATACTATCACCATGCCTTACACACACCAGTAGCCTGCTTAAGAAAAAATTTAAGGTGTCATACTACAAGAATTATACTGGCTCAATTCTGTAACAGCCCCCCTAATAAGGACCTGTACCCACAAGAAGATTTAGGAAGGAACTACTCCATAGTTATTATCAATGCGTTAAGTACAAGTTGTTAATGACATTTTATCTTCATAAGAAACAGTTAATTAAACTGCCCAACTACCAGTTTTAAATTATGCTAGGTCACTAATCACGACAAAGGCAAATGGTGTGCTATAAAATATAGCATAGTAATTGACATTCTTCAACAGGTAGATTCTTTAACTCTTTAATTACACTAGTCACTATAAGTCCACCGGACATGCTATAATAGACAGTTGGTCATTGAACATCTAAAATTACGGTTGTGAAGATGTCTTTCATTTCATGTTTTAACTGCAATAGGTTGCTGTTTCTTTTTGTGTTTTGTGGATTAAAATATAGGAAAGGTCCCACCTGTGCTTAGACGATTTGTTGTTACCCAGAATGCGCGCTGATGTTGACTGGGGTGTCTCCGAAATTCTGTGCTTCATTTCTTCCTTAGGGCAGTCATTTTGGGCTGGCAGTGTGGGGATTTCTCGAGGTCTGACGGCATTGGGGTGGTGCTGCGATAGTCTACAGATGACGACCGATGTTCTGTCCCCATCTTCGTTGTCCCCTTTTCCATCTCGGCTAGGCGGGAACCCTGGAAAACATTTTATTTGTAAGTAGCCGTCAGGAAAAAATACCCTCACACAATTCTTTCTCGCCCCGGTAAGCACAGATCACAGACACACTCACTGTCACAATTCCATTCCGAAAATTAAGTGTCAACATAAATATTACTCCTCACAATTTCTCTTTAAATTATCCAGTTTTAGAATTAAATTATTTTTAACCTTAAATCTTTATTACTTTACATTGGAATATAGTTCTAACGGCAAGTTCTATTTAATTTTCATGCAAGGCAAGGCAAGTCGGCAACGTGCTCTTAACCATCCCAGACGCAACACACACACAAAAAAGACGTACATATATCATAATATAATACCCCCGCAAGCGCTTAGTTAATTAATATTAAAGCAACACTTTGGCTCACTTGAAGCTCTTTAAATGATCACGAACTCAGTTCAAAAGATGAATCTTAATTCATAACGCCGCCAGACCAGTGTCCCGTTTGAATGCAAAAGAAGAAATGAGAGCGAATGTCGATACCTGCGATCCCACGCGAACAGAAAATTCACAAATCAGCTGAATGGCACGGCATGCTTGATTACGTACACACACAATTATCGCCACGTTACGGTCAAGGTTAAACGATACAGTGAAGCCGTGGCTGCACAAGCAACCCTTGAACCCGTTATACAGACGGCACTGTAGCCGCGACGTACGCCGAATAATTTAAGCTTAAATACTTCGGCACACCCTCACCCCAAAAGGGCAACCTGGTTGCCCCAAAAGATCCACTCATTCGCGGTTCACATAACCGCCCAGGGTAATTCACAGGACTCGGGCTCCCTTGAGTAATCTCAGGAAAATATCGCTCTCAGGAAGACAGAGGCTCAGGGTGAAAACGAAGGAAGAAGAAGTGAGAAGTGTAGTGTGTATGCCTGTGTGCATGTGGGTGTATCTGTGCAAATGTGTGGGAACTGCATGCTGACTTGATCAGGGTCAGCATACAGCGACAAGAGACAGGAGGAGAAAAGAAGAAAGACAAGTTCGGGAGCTCCCTGAGTTCTGACCTTCTAAGACATCCTACAATCAACAACTGAGACCCGAAAGCTCTCATTACAACCAGGAACTTCCTCTGTCCCCCCTCCCAGGACTGAAAATCTCAACCACACTGCGACCATCCCCACGCGAGCTCTCTCCGCCATGCCAAACCCCACAGGACCGCCCCAACACGTCACCCTCTCTGGTGACCACCCCCTACCTCTCTTGCTACTCACAAATTCATGCCCGAAGGCCAACAAGGTGCTACTGACCTTGATATGTGAGTACCATTTCTACAACCGTCCAGCTCGTGGACCGACCAGCCATGTGCAGCAAAACAAGGCATTATCAATCCTTGACACATGACTGGCCCACATCCCTACACTAGGGCGGACGGACCCGATTAGCAAGGCCGAGAAGACCGCATTGAGGGCACGCGAACATCAATCTCCCAATCTCCACTTTATAATAGTTATCTCTCTACCTAAGGAGGAGGGGGGTAACTTCTCTGCGGACAGCCAACACTCAACCATACAACCGACGCCCAAACAACCCTGGGGACATCAACCCGGAATGCGGCATGGTACGGGCCAAACAATAATTCAACATTGAATAACTGACCCACATTTTATATCACTCGAACAGCTGGTCAGACAGAAAACAAATAAACTGGACTTTGAATTTAGAAGCCGGGCGCGCAATTATAACATATAACGATGTACAATCTATCAGATAAGCAGGCAGCAAGGCTTGAAATGCTGTTACAGCTGCGGCTATCAGCCGGCCAAAGGTTATCTTTTGGATCGGCATACCTCATTCGCCTCACTATGTATTGAATCTAATTTTATAATCTTGTGTATATTCAATTTTTAAAATGTCTCTCCCGTGCATAGTTTCATTTGAATACCCACTCTCGCGAACAGGGCGATAACAAAAAACATAGTCATCCTTTCCCTACTGCCTTCCCAACTAACTTTTCATCGACCGACGCTCCATATGATAGATTGCAAACAGATTATTCAATTCAGGCTGCTGAAGTATCACCCCCAAAATTTACATAACCAACACGACACAGACAACAATTCAACACGACATCACAACAAAAGAAGAGGAAAAACTTGAGTCGCATCAAGTGGCTTCAGGGTTCTCAAGTGGCTTCAGGGTTCCCTAACGAAGCGCGAGGGGAAGGGGAAAACGAAAGGCAGATCAATCTCCCCAACACAAGAAAACAAACGACAACATTAGTACCGAATGTACATACATAAATAACACCACCCAATACCAAACGCTAGCATAATACCATCTATTAAATATACATACACATGTGTTGCGGAAGCAACATTCATGATGAACAATTCACAACTAATCCGCCCTTTTAAAAATGACCGTACACAAGTAGCATGCATGGCCCGACCAACTTCAACAAGGTCTGACAGCGTTGGGCAAGGTAAAAAAATTTTGAAGCACAAAACGTACTCAAAACCCCACAAGGAAACCAAGCTACTCAAACAATCGTGTAAAGGCGTGTGTGACCTTCACATAGTTAGGTACCTATATACATGTTGCGTCCGGTTTACATACATAAGATTCATATACACAAAACGACATTAACATTTTATAAAACAATTAACAGGAACAACACCAATAAAACCTTCTTTAAATTAATTTCCTTGCTTAAACCTAAACAGATATATATATTATATTATTGGACTCTCCCTTACTGCCCCAGAATCTATCTGAACTGCCCAAATTACTCCAAATTACTTGCAAGCCCTGTCACATTTCAGCCCATTGATCTAAACCACGCTCTGCTACCATTGAAACGCCCCCTTAATTTTTTATAAAATTTTTGTTAAGTTTTTTTTTCTTTTTTTTTTCTCAGGGTCGTTACTTAATTATTAAAACTAGACCTGCGGTCTAGACGGAAGAAAAATTGAGTTGAGCCCATCGTGACAGGACTTGCAATAAAACACTTGCAAACGATAACAGCTTTTATTAGTGTTCTCTTGTTATAATAATCACACCTTTATTACAATATGCACGGCTATATTTTCCACTATCATTAATAAACGTGCATCTCTCCAATATTGAATAACAATTGGCGATATTAACAAAGAATCAATTTTGAATATAATTAATCAACAACAAATTATTCAAACACCTTTAAGTGCATTGCCTTCACATAAGCTGACATCACTAAGTATTAACCTTTGTTCACATGACTTTTCTAAATAAGTTCTAATAAACAATTACTAAAGGTTGAATCTACAGAAACTTTATGAATTAAACTGACCCTCAAACAATGATACATCATGCCTAACAAGAACATGTAATATGCCGTTTTATACTTGCCAAATAAAATATTTCTCTTTCCCTTTTAAAATAAATTATGCATCACAGGATTAATACATGTATATTGTAACCAAATTTTATTCGTATTGTGTTACTTCTATATTAAAACGTAATGTATGTAGCCTCACTTCAGGTTCGTCTAGTGGTAACCAGATTTTAATATTTCGTTACGTACAATGTTATTATGGATAGGTTACTTATATTTATGTAGTGTGCACTTGAATTACACCACCCGTTGGAGGTGTCAACTTGTAATATAGGTAAATAATGTAGCGACAAACTCGCACTGGAGTCGTCGATGTGTAATTATAAATGTGTTAGGTTGAACGGCTAATGGTTTTGTAAATTGCCGCTTACTCCCACTATGCTCCACGTTTCCGTGACGTCACTCTACGATGCCAACTGTCGGGTTCGCTGCAATCTGTGAATTCTATTTACTAAATATAACAGCAATAATAACGACACACAAATACTATCAAACATATATCCTTGTGGAATCCTTTATTCGGAAAAACACTGATTGACTGTTTTAATAAATTTAAACAGAATAATCGCAATTGTAGCGCAAAATATAATTCTTCCTTTACCAGTTGGCAGCAGTAGCCAAACGTTTAGTCTTTCTTCCAGACCAAAACAATGCTTTTGTTAACGTTTTAAATAAAAATATTAATTATCTCAGGGCGTATATGGTTCGGGAATTATAAATTAAACAAAATATTACACTATTAATCAAAATACAAGTTTACAATTACAGGATATTACAACGTTAGAGTGTTACGTGCACACAGAAATTGTATAGTGGTTACCAGTTTTAAAAAGGTTATGTCCAGTTCAGGCTTTGATAGTTATTATGTGAATTAAAAGTTCTTTTTGTGTTTAAAAAGGTGTTAATCTTATATGGTGTTATTAGTGGTTGTTTCTAGTGTTCGTGTTATATGGTGTCTGTAGTGTAATTGATTATTGCTTAACAGTAGTGTATACAAATGTGTGTGTTGTAGTACGATATAATGAGATGTCAGAATCACCAAATCCTCTTCTTGTACTCTTCTTGGTTGAAGGTAGGGCCCACGTACACGTCAGATCTTCCTTCTCGTCCCTCGTCCACTTCAAATCTTCTTCCTGGTTGTTATTTCTTCTAATCCGTATAATGGCTAGTCTTCTGTTATTGCAAAAAGTTCGTGTAGTGTACCTCTAATAGTATTTATTTAGTTGTATTGTTTTTTCACACTTTATAACATATAATGTAAGACGATTTAAGAACGCGTCTATCTGCTAAGATCGTTGTCAAAGAAGTCTCATTTTATTTATCCGAAATTTCTGGTTGCTAAGGGTAAACTTGGAATCTGGTTGATTAATTCGGATCTACATTGTCACATACTTTCGTTATTTCAAAGTCTAAAATTTGTTCAAAATCTTTAAATTAACATAACTTTTCTATACTGAATGGGAATTTAAAACCATTATCAGCATTATTTTGATCTTCACATTTGTTATATTTAGACACCAAACATGCCTATTTTTACTTAAAAACTATGGATGTTACAATTTTATTATTTGGAATTTTCTTAAATAACTTGATATGTGTTATTTTGTTTCTATATTCCTTGTATACGTTATTACCTATAAATACATCTACCTTTTCACATTTGCTTTACAAAATTTCTAATATAATTGTTCAAAATTTACTAAAGTTGGTTTCACCTGGCCTATGTAATAGTATTACCTTCATCACCATGTTTTAACATCTTTAACAATTAAATTAACTTCTAACACTCATCAAAATGGTTTAACACATAACGTTATCTTAACAACACAAAAAATATATTACTCCAATAGTTAAATTCATGCCCACATGGCTATGATTATACCAAATCCTTGCACAAATAATTGTTTTCTACTCAGACTGTATAGGTGTTTGACACTTAACAAAACATCCTTGTATAGTCCATTCTGCTTGGTCAATTAATTTACCATGGTTTAACATCAGCTCTATTGTTATATTTGTTAACACAACATAAAAAAAATGGAATTAATATCATTAAATTGACATTCCTTTAAACTAGCTGTATCACCTGTTACATACAAAAAACACAACACAAATACTATGATATAACACTGTGCCTAAAACATAAATCATGCACATTTTACAAAACAAATTCTATACTAATTAGTTAGTCCTTTGTCAGCTAATTTACTCATTATTCTGGCACTGTCTATGTCATATTTACTATTTATATGGGTTTCAACATCCGTATACTTACTGATGTCTGACTTACAAAAATTACAATAAATTGAACACTGTTGCTCTACCTCCCCACACAGTTCTAATAATCTTGTTACATTTACTGTTTATATGGGTTTCACTCTTGTTATAAATGTTATTGTGACCGTGTTATAATTTGTTGCTTACTGGACAACCCTATGAACTCTATATGTGACAATTATTTGTATGGTTCATGTATCTATAATCATGTGTGTCTATATCTTTGTTACATCAATTAACTTAATTATTTACTAATATTTCTCTTACATAATATTACATGTTTGGGCCTATTATCCCTCACTTTGTATTTTGATTATCTGGATATAATGATACATTAATTGAAACCATTTGTTTCTTTATAGTCCTGGTTCATAAGCTGTTTGTCTTTACAATTCTTTGCTTGGTCAATACTGAAAATTCATGTCATAGTTGGGGTTTGAAGATATCTGCATCACTTAGCCTAAATCATTAATTTGGGTACAGTCAGTTGTCTTACTAGTCAGTCTAAAATTGTTAGTCGTTCTTCTTCACTATCATCTTTGAAGATATTGTTCTTCTTGTTAGCTTCTTAACCAAATTCTTCATTAAATCAGGTAAGATATTATGTTGTTCCAAATGTAATGTTACATATTACCCTGCCACCAAATTTGATTATTTTAATAAAATATTGTTTTTGTTGAAATTATCAATCATCTTATCTTTCACATAATCATTTGTTATTCTTATTATGATCTGGTATACTTGTCTTTAATTATAAGTGTTCTATCCCTGGAACATGTTACTTCCCTAACAAATTAATCACCATATATTCTGGAATCAGTCGGGGGGCTCTCTTGACCTAATACCCCGCTGTCCTTACAATACATAATACATAAATAATATCGATTGCTGGAGCTATCTCGTCAGTCAATCACATTTAATAATCACTAGTCTATTCACGACTAAAATAAATAAAATAATATAATATATTCTTGGGATTGTTCACTCAGTCTAACTTCTCAGGTCTAAATATTTCTTTCCATTGATTCTTTCAGATGTTTATTTTCTTGTGGCGATATTAATAACATTTTTTATTTTCTATTGGTACTACCTTCCTTCCTTCTTTATCAGTACTGCTTAATCTTCATTCTTCATTCACTATCTTCATTCAAATTAAAACATAACAAGTATTTGCATCTTCAGTTGTTGTTGATCCTCTCACAATCATGATAGGTTATTTGTAATAAATTCGTTTCTAGTCTTGTCTCATTTTCATCGTTGATTGTCTACATTTGTTCTTTCTTATTCATTTTATATCACTATAGTTTCTTCTAATTTATGAATGTTGTATCTTTCTTTTATATTCCAATAATAAGTTCGTAACTGTGTTTAATAAGAGGTGCTTATTTTGTTTAGAATTTGGAAATTTATTCCCAGTTGTTTATCTGTTTGATTCATCATAACATTATCAAACTGTACTGTAAGTTGTCCTTACTATTCATTTGAATTCTGATATATTCAAATTTGTTTATTTGGCTTAATTTAAAGTTATATTCTGGATTATCAAAGTTGGTAAGATGAGCTTGCTATGTTCTTTGAGTTTTGAGGTTTTATAATAATAAATTCTTCAATTCCAAATTAATTCTCATAAATAATTAGTTTTAAGTTGTTCTTACTCTTTGTTTGGAATTTTGTTGGTTTTATAATAATAAATTCTTCAATTCCAAATTAATTCTCATAAATAATTAGTTGTAAGTTGTTCTTACTCTTTGTTTGGAATTTTGTTGGTTTTTATAATAATAAATTCTTCAATTCCAAATTAATTCTCATAAATAATTAGTTGTAAGTTGCTCTTACTCTATTTTTGGGATTTTGTTGGTTTTATAATAATAAATTCTTCACTTCCAAATTAATTCTCATAAATAATTAGTTGTAAGTTGCTCTTACTATTTCTTTAGAATTTTGGTGGTATATTCAACTTTGTTTATTAGGTTCATAATACATTTTTAAGGAAACTTGGTTGTATGTCCCCTTAATATTTTTTGTTTCCACATCACTAATGATATAAGTATTATTGTTATTGTTTTTTATAACAACATATGGTCCATTATACAGTAATAATAGCTTTTTTGCTATTCCTTCCTTAGAACTTGGCAATTCGCGGTTTTTTAACAATACCTTGTCTCCAATCTTGTACTGGATCACTTTCTGCTGAGTTATTTTGTATTTTTTCCTTCTTTTCTCCACTTGTTCATTCAGTTTGCTGTGGAATCTCACGTTGTCGAACTGGTAAGCTGTGTTGTTTGGGAAATTGATTATTTCACTAATTTCTCGGGGTGGTAGCCTTTCATGCATTATGGTATATGGAGTATCTTGTATTGCTTCATGGTAAGCTAAGTTGATAAAGCTCTCAGTTTGTGTAATGTAGTCACTCCACTTCTGGTGTTTATCAAAACAGTATGTCCTGAGTATACGGCCGACCTCCCTCAGTACTCTTTCCGCCGGGTTGCTATTTGGGTGATAGACAGATGTTTTATATGTCTTGACACCTAAGTCTAACAAAGTCTCCTTCCAAACCCTTCCTCGAAACTGAGTTCCGTGATCGGTAATAATTGATCGTGGAGCTCCTAACTCTGGTATGTATTGTTGGATCACTATTTGCAAAATCTTTTTTGTAGTTGCCCGATTAATGGGGTATAGTTTTGTAAACTTGGAGTAATGGTCGAACATGATTATAATGAATTTATACTGTTTTCTCCCTCCACTACGAGGTAACGGACCACACACATCTAAAAATACTCTCTCTAATTTACCAGTTGATGTAATAGGTTGCATAATTCCTTCTGTTTTTTCGTTATTGCATTTTGCTAATTGACAGATGTGACACTGCCGGATACATTCTCTAACTCTTCTGTTGATATTCTTAATGTAAGTGTGTTCCTCAAGTGCCTTCATTACTTTTAATGCACCCATATGCCCATATCGGCTATGGTAGTCCAGTATTAATTCGGTTTCTAACGCTTTAGGTATCACCACCTTCCATGAGCCTTGGTTATTATTTGGTTTGTAAAATAATATGTCTTCATGTAGACAGTAATATGCAGCGATTTTTTCATCCTGTTGGATCAGTCTTTGTCTAAAATTGTTGATTTTGGTATCCTCGGTTTGTTGTTGTGCAATTGATTTCATGATGTTTTCCAAATCTGACTTGTTTTTTATTATAGTGTATACCTTGATGATTGTTTCTTTTTCCCCTTCAAAAGTTTGTTGTTCTATGTTAATCCGGGACAATATATCTGCAGCAATATTCTGTTTTCCTGGAACATACTCCCAATTTATATGGTACTCCTGTAGCGCGAGTATCCACCTTGTCAATCTCCCATGGTTGATCTTGCAATTTTTTAGGAAAGATATTGACTTATGATCGCTCCTCACAGTTATCGGGTATCCAAGAATGTAGGTTCTGAATTTCCCACAAGCGAATACAACGCTTAATAACTCTTTTTCTGTTACACTATAATTGCGTTCACATCCATTAAGTATTCTGCTTGCAAAACTCACCACCTGATGTTCTCCCTCACTATCTTCTTGATATAATACAGATCCTAAACTTATATCACTGGCATCACAGTTCATGAAGAAAGGTTGATTGAAATTAGGATGTTTTAATACAATTGAACTTAGGAAATTGTGTTTGATCATTTGGAGTAAATTGTCTTGTTCCTGTCCCCAGGACCATTTGTTCTTAGAGGATAATTGTGGAGAAAACTTTGCTGTCATTTCAGAATAATTTCTCTGAAACTCCTATAATAATTGCAAAGTCCCAGAAATGATTGAAGTTGCTTTTTATTTTTAGGACTTGGGAACTTCTGGATAGCTTCAATTTTTTCATTGGATGGTGTTATTCCTTGTCTTGTTAGGTTAAAACCCAGGAATTGGACTTCACTGGCGATAAGCTTAGATTTTTGAAGTTTTAGTGTAACGTTATTGTCTGATAGTTTTTGTAATACTTGTCCTACTCTGTCACAATGGTCTTCCCAATTCACTGAAGTAATCAACAAGTCATCAACATAGACTGTGGTATATGGAATAGTATCTGTACCCAACACCTGGTCCATACATCTTACGAATACAGCTACTGAATTTACCAGTCCAAACGGTAGTCTCTTGAACTGATAGTTCCTTCCTTCGAAAATAAAGGCGACGTACTTTCGACTATCTGGGTGTAGCTCCACCTGCCAATACCCACAAACCGTATCCCAGGTGCTAATAAATTGTATGCCATTGAATTTTTTCAGTATCTCCTCAATCTCTCCGGGAGATGTTCTGTCATTAACTATGATCTTATTAATCTCTCTAGCATCTAAACAGAGTCGAACTTTGCCATCTTTCTTTGGAACTGCTATTAACGGACTGGTATGTGGGGAACAGCTATATTCAATAATGTCTTCTGCTATCATTTTGTCTAGTTCAGTCCTCACTGCTTCTTTTAATGCATAAGCAACGGGGTATGATTTTTTATTAAAATTGACAGGCTCCTTGAATTGTAATGTAAATTGATAATCCTTTACCTTGCCAGGTACATCAGAGAAAACATAGCGGTATTTATTATATATTGAAATTAACTTTTCTATTTGTTGTGTGGTTAAATTGCATTCATTTTGTTCTGACCGAAATTGTCGGATCTCTTCTAATTTTTCCAACCATAAACTATCTCCACACCCAAAGTATTCCCTTCTTACATTCCATGACTCATCTTGATTATTATTGAATTTTCTTATACTATTGCATGAAGGTACATTTTTGTTTTCTACCAATTTTGCTGTCCATTCTATATTATCCATCTTTAATGACACTATGGCTTGTCTCATGTCAATTATTGCTGAGTATTTTCTCAAAATATCACAGCCTATTAGTAGATTAAATGGTAGATTACTAGCTATTAGAAAAATCATAGGTATAGCTACATTCCTGCTGGTCACTGTTAATGATACCTGTTTTCTTATTGACTTGTTTTGCCTTCCAGTGGCTCCGATTAAAATTATATTTTGAATTGGTAAAGTTGGTAAGATGGCCTTACTATATTTTTGAATTTTGATGTATTCATTGTTGTCGATTAACGACACGTTTGCGCCTGTATCTATCATACATCTTGTCTCTAGTCCATTCACTTGGGCGATGATATAAACAATCTCATTATTTGAATTATTTTGCGTTATCGTGTCTTCGTTCAGTAGTTCTTCTCTAACATTCTTTAAGAAATGATTGTGCACTATTGTCAATGTATCGTCAGTCGTTTTGTCACGTCCTAGTAAGCACCCAAATTGCCGGTTCAGTGATGGGACCTGGTGGATTTTCACTGCCGCAGTTCGTTTAAATCAGGGCTGATCTCCTCAGTCCTGTTGTCTGATTGATTGGGTCTGTCTCTGCTCTGTGACTCTTGTACCTCAATGGCGTTATTATTGAACGTCACTGAGTTTCGGTTGTTTCTGTTGTCGTCGCAGCTTCTACTTCGCCGATGTTCATCGCAGTAGTGCTGGTTACTCTCCTCCCGAAAACTTCTTCCACGGTTTCCATTATAGTTTGCTCGTCCCTGGTACCAACGTCTTCCCACATCCCTATCGTCAATGCTTACATAATTCACTTGTCTTCTATATGTTTGATTTTGACTGTTATTATTGCCGTTATTATTATGCCTGTATCGGTTATCATAGTTGTTGTTATAACCCTGGTTGTTCTGGTACTGGTGGTCTCGTTCATTGGCACGCTGGTATCCATTATTGTTATTATTTGTAGGAGGGCTACGGTAATAGTGGTTGTTGTTATTGTTGTTGTTATTTACGTTATTTCGTGAATAGTTATTGGTGTTATTCTGGTTTTGGTAACCGCGCTGATATTGGTTACCGTTATTGTTATAACTATTGTTTGGTCGTTGTCCATTATTTTCATATGGGGCGTCGCGGTGACCATTATTTCTATTTATCTCATCGTTCCTTCGTCTATACTGGAGGAAGTTCTTCTCCTGTTCCATCTCTGCCAATAATGTTGACATCTTCTCGATGGTTTGTATACGTCCATTTATTCGGCCTCTTGTAATTTCGCCACCATAGTGGTATGCTAATAGCCGCACTAAACATTCCGTAGGAATTGCAGGCTCTAAATGTCTGGCTATATTTATTTTGCCAAGAAAATATGCGGTTGGAGTTTGCTTGCCGTGCAGGTCATATCTGCCCAATCCTATGTCACTCATTATCATGTGTTGTGTGGCATCGGACCAATATTTAGATTTGAACTGTTTTTTAAATTCCTGGAAGTTCTGTATACTCGGCCGCATCGCCGTCCACCAGTTGTCATATACTTTTCGGAACATCTCGTCCAACATGCTCCTTATTACAAACCATCTGTCTTCTCCGGTTTTGGCTATCTTCTCTTCGACTCGTTCTAAGAATAGCATGGGGTTTCTTCTATAGTTTTGAAAATCGATCACCTCTCGATTTTCCTCGCATGTTGTATGGGCACCGGTACACTGTCTGTTCTTTAGGGAATTGATTTCATCTCTATGAGCAGTTGTTTGGTCTTGTACTCGATTGAGACTATTACTCATATCTTCCAACCTCTCTCCCATCGCTGCTTGGTTGGTTCTGATATTTTCAACTCGTCCATTCGTTTCTTCCCGGGCGCTCAGTATCTCTTGATTCATCCGCTCACACCTTTCCTTGTTCTCAGATTCTACCCTCTTAATTTCAGTCACCGGTTCTTCCAGCTTCTTGTCCCATTCTTCCTGCAATTGCCGGTTATTAATCTCCATCTTGTTATTCCACTCTTCCTTTAATGACTCTTTGTGTTCATCCAATTTTTTCATGGTCTCTTGGTAATTTTCCTCAATTCTTCCCTCAATGCTCTATTATTTTCGTCTATTTTCTCCTCCATTTTACTGCTATTCTCTTTCAGTTCTCGGCTCCATTCCTCCTTTGTTTGTTTATTATCACTCTTTATTTCCTCCATTAGTTTCTTATTACTCTCCTCCATAGACTGTTTACTGTCCTTTTTTAATTCCTCCATTTTTTCTAAGTTCTTATTACCCTTCTCGCTTAATTCTTCTATCTTTTCTTCCATTTTCTTACTCCTCTCCTCCGTTTCCTTACTACTCTGTTTTAAATATTCCATAATGCTCTTCAGGTCAACGCTCTCTGTGACTTTGTCCGGTTCTTGTTTATCTCGTTGGTCCTCTCTTATTATTACTTCTACTTCTTCGACCGGTGTTGCTTCTTTGTCTTCCATATCTAACTCGTCTACCTTCTCGGTTTCGGTCGCTCTTTTTCGCGATGTTTCTCGCTTCCTCATCTTGTTTATTTTGGTTTATTGGTCTATTAATAATAATTTAATTTATATTAAATTACACGCCTCACACGTTGGTGCGCCAATTTGTAACCAAATTTTATTCGTATTGGGTTACTTCTATATTAAAACGTAATGTATGTAGCCTCACTTCAGGTTCGTCTAGTGGTAACCAGATTTTAATATTTCGTTACGTACAATGTTATTATGGATAGGTTACTTATATTTATGTAGTGTACACTTGAATTACACCACCCGTTGGAGGTGTCAACTTGTAATATAGGTAAATAATGTAGCGACAAACTCGCACTGGAGTCGTCGATGTGTAATTATAAATGTGTTAGGTTGAACGGCTAATGGTTTTGTAAATTGCCGCTTACTCCCACTATGCTCCACGTTTCCGTGACGTCACTCTACGATGCCAACTGTCGGGTTCGCTGCAATCTGTGAATTCTATTTACTAAATATAACAGCAATAATAACGACACACAAATACTATCAAACATATATCCTTGTGGAATCCTTTATTCGGAAAAACACTGATTGACTGTTTTAATAAATTTAAACAGAATAATCGCAATTGTAGCGCAAAATATAATTCTTCCTTTACCAGTTGGCAGCAGTAGCCAAACGTTTAGTCTTTCTTCCAGACCAAAACAATGCTTTTGTTAACGTTTTAAATAAAAATATTAATTATCTCAGGGCGTATATGGTTCGGGAATTATAAATTAAACAAAATATTACACTATTAATCAAAATACAAGTTTACAATTACAGGATATTACAACGTTAGAGTGTTACGTGCACACAGAAATTGTATAGTGGTTACCAGTTTTAAAAAGGTTATGTCCAGTTCAGGCTTTGATAGTTATTATGTGAATTAAAAGTTCTTTTTGTGTTTAAAAAGGTGTTAATCTTATATGGTGTTATTAGTGGTTGTTTCTAGTGTTCGTGTTATATGGTGTCTGTAGTGTAATTGATTATTGCTTAACAGTAGTGTATACAAATGTGTGTGTTGTAGTACGATATAATGAGATGTCAGAATCACCAAATCCTCTTCTTGTACTCTTCTTGGTTGAAGGTAGGGCCCACGTACACGTCAGATCTTCCTTCTCGTCCCTCGTCCACTTCAAATCTTCTTCCTGGTTGTTATTTCTTCTAATCCGTATAATGGCTAGTCTTCTGTTATTGCAAAAAGTTCGTGTAGTGTACCTCTAATAGTATTTATTTAGTTGTATTGTTTTTTCACACTTTATAACATATAATGTAAGATGATTTAAGAACACGTCTATCTGCTAAGATCGTTGTCAAAGAAGTCTCATTTTATTTATCCGAAATTTCTGGTTGCTAAGGGTAAACTTGGAATCTGGTTGGTTAATTCGGATCTACATTGTCACATACTTTCGTTATTTCAAAGTCTAAAATTTGTTCAAAATCTTTAAATTAACATAACTTTTCTATACTGAATGGGAATTTAAAACCATTATCAGCATTATTTTGATCTTCACATTTGTTATATTTAGACACCAAACATGCCTATTTTTACTTAAAAACTATGGATGTTACAATTTTATTATTTGGAATTTTCTTAAATAACTTGATATGTGTTATTTTGTTTCTATATTCCTTGTATACGTTATTACCTATAAATACATCTACCTTTTCACATTTGCTTTACAAAATTTCTAATATAATTGTTCAAAATTTACTAAAGTTGGTTTCACCTGGCCTATGTAATAGTATTACCTTCATCACCATGTTTTAACATCTTTAACAATTAAATTAACTTCTAACACTCATCAAAATGGTTTAACACATAACGTTATCTTAACAACACAAAAAATATATTACTCCAATAGTTAAATTCATGCCCACATGGCTATGATTATACCAAATCCTTGCACAAATAATTGTTTTCTACTCAGACTGTATAGGTGTTTGACACTTAACAAAACATCCTTGTATAGTCCATTCTGCTTGGTCAATTAATTTACCATGGTTTAACATCAGCTCTATTGTTATATTTGTTAACACAACATAAAAAAAATGGAATTAATATCATTAAATTGACATTCCTTTAAACTAGCTGTATCACCTGTTACATACAAAAAACACAACACAAATACTATGATATAACACTGTGCCTAAAACATAAAACATGCACATTTTACAAAACAAATTCTATACTAATTAGTTAGTCCTTTGTCAGCTAATTTACTCATTATTCTGGCACTGTCTATGTCATATTTACTATTTATATGGGT
This sequence comes from Magicicada septendecula, assembly GCA_034769895.1. Classification (NCBI taxonomy): domain Eukaryota; kingdom Metazoa; phylum Arthropoda; class Insecta; order Hemiptera; family Cicadidae; genus Magicicada; species Magicicada septendecula. The sequence continues at coordinate 929,251,379 of CM068367.1, forward strand.
TTCAACATCCGTATACTTACTGATGTCTGACTTACAAAAATTACAATAAATTGAACACTGTTGCTCTACCTCCCCACACAGTTCTAATAATCTTGTTACATTTACTGTTTATATGGGTTTCACTCTTGTTATAAATGTTATTGTGACCGTGTTATAATTTGTTGCTTACTGGACAACCCTATGAACTCTATATGTGACAATTATTTGTATGGTTCATGTATCTATAATCATGTGTGTCTATATTTTTGTTACATCAATTAACTTAATTATTTACTAATATTTCTCTTACATAATATTACATGTTTGGGCCTATTATCCCTCACTTTGTATTTTGATTATCTGGATATAATGATACATTAATTGAAACCATTTGTTTCTTTATAGTCCTGGTTCATAAGCTGTTTGTCTTTACAATTCTTTGCTTGGTCAATACTGAAAATTCATGTCATAGTTGGGGTTTGAAGATATCTGCATCACTTAGCCTAAATCATTAATTTGGGTACGGTCAGTTGTCTTACTAGTCAGTCTAAAATTGTTAGTCGTTCTTCTTCACTATCATCTTTGAAGATATTGTTCTTCTTGTTAGCTTCTTAACCAAATTCTTCATTAAATCAGGTAAGATATTATGTTGTTCCAAATGTAATGTTACAATATATAGACATATATATCTTAATACTATCACCATGCCTTACACACACCAGTTGCCTGCTTAAGAAAAAATTTAAGGTGTCATACTACAAGAATTATACTGGCTCAATTCTGTAACAGCCCCCCTAATAAGGACCTGTACCCACAAGAAGATTTAGGAAGGAACTACTCCATAGTTATTATCAATGCGTTAAGTACAAGTTGTTAATGACATTTTATCTTCATAAGAAACAGTTAATTAAACTGCCCAACTACCAGTTTTAAATTATGCTAGGTCACTAATCACGACAAAGGCAAATGGTGTGCTATAAAATATAGCATAGTAATTGACATTCTTCAACAGGTAGATTCTTTAACTCTTTAATTACACTAGTCACTATAAGTCCACCGGACATGCTATAATAGACAGTTGGTCATTGAACATCTAAAATTACGGTTGTGAAGATGTCTTTCATTTCATGTTTTAACTGCAATAGGTTGCTTTTTCTTTTTGTGTTTTGTGGATTAAAATATAGGAAAGGTCCCACCTGTGCTTAGACGATTTGTTGTTACCCAGAATGCGCGCTGATGTTGACTGGGGTGTCTCCGAAATTCTGTGCTTCATTTCTTCCTTAGGGCAGTCATTTTGGGCTGGCAGTGTGGGGATTTCTCGAGGTCTGACGGCATTGGGGTGGTGCTGCGATAGTCTGCAGATGACGACCGATGTTCTGTCCCCATCTTCGTTGTCCCCTTTTCCATCTCGGCTAGGCGGGAACCCTGGAAAACATTTTATTTGTAAGTAGCCGTCAGGAAAAAATACCCTCACACAATTCTTTCTCGCCCCGGTAAGCACAGATCACAGACACACTCACTGTCACAATTCCATTCCGAAAATTAAGTGTCAACATAAATATTACTCCTCACAATTTCTCTTTAAATTATCCAGTTTTAGAATTAAATTATTTTTAACCTTAAATCTTTATTACTTTACATTGGAATATAGTTCTAACGGCAAGTTCTATTTAATTTTCATGCAAGCCAAGGCAAGTCGGCAACGTGCTCTTAACCATCCCAGACGCAACACACACACAAAAAAGACGTACATATATCATAATATAATACCCCCGCAAGCGCTTAGTTAATTAATATTAAAGCAACACTTTGGCTCACCTGAAGCTCTTTAAATGATCACGAACTCAGTTCAAAAGATGAATCTTAATTCATAACGCCGCCAGACCAGTGTCCCGTTTGAATGCAAAAGAAGAAATGAGAGCGAATGTCGATACCTGCGATCCCACGCGAACAGAAAATTCACAAATCAGCAGAATGGCACGGCATGCTTGATTACGTACACACACAATTATCGCCACGTCACGGTTAAGATTAAACGATACAGTGAAGCCGTGGCTGCACAAGCAACCCTTGAACCCGTTATACAGACAGCACTGTAGCCGCGACGTACGCCGAATAATTTAAGCTTAAATACTTCGGCACACCCTCACCCCAAAAGGGCAACCTGGTTGCCCCAAAAGATCCACTCATTCGCGGTTCACATGACCGCCCAGGGTAATTCACAGGACTCGGGCTCCCTTGGGTAATCTCAGGATAATATCGCTCTCAGGAAGACAGAGGCTCAGGGTGAAAACGAAGGAAGAAGAAGTGAGAAGTGTAGTGTGTATGCCTGTGTGCATGTGGGTGTATCTGTGCAAATGTGTGGGAACTGCATGCTGACTTGATCAGGGTCAGCATACAGCGACAAGAGACAGGAGGAGAAAAGAAGAAAGACAAGTTCGGGAGCTCCCTGAGTTCTGACCTTCTAAGACATCCTACAATCAACAACTGAGACCCGAAAGCTCTCATTACAACCAGGAACTTCCTCTGTCCCCCCCTCCCAGGACTGAAAATCTCAACCACACTGCGACCATCCCCACGCGAGCTCTCTCCGCCATGCCAAACCCCACAGGACCGCCCCAACACGTCACCCTCTCTGGTGACCACCCCTACCTCTCTTGCTACTCACAAATTCATGCCCGAAGGCCAACAAGGTGCTACTGACCTTGATATGTGAGTACCATTTCTACAACCGTCCAGCTCGTGGACCGACCAGCCATGTGCAGCAAAACAAGGCATTATCAATCCTTGACACATGACTGTCCCACATCCCTACACTAGGGCGGACGGACCCGATTAGCAAGGCCGAGAAGACCGCATTGAGGGCACGCGAACATCAATCTCCCAATCTCCACTTTATAATAGTTATCTCTCTACCTAAGGAGGAGGGGGGTAACTTCTCTGCTGACAGCCAACACTCAACCATACAACCGACGCCCAAACAACCCTGGGGACATCAACCCGGAATGCGGCATGGTACGGGCCAAACAATAATTCAACATTGAATAACTGACCCACATTTTATATCACTCGAACAGCTGGTCAGACAGAAAACAAATAAACTGGACTTTGAATTTAGAAGCCGGGCGCGTAATTATAACATATAACGATGTACAATCTATCAGATAAGCAGGCAGCAATGCTTGAAATGCTGTTACAGCTGCGGCTATCAGCCGGCCAAAGGTTATCTTTTGGATCGGCATACCTCATTCGCCTCACTATGTATTGAATCTAATTTTATAATCTTGTGTATATTCAATTTTTAAAATGTCTCTCCCGTGCATAGTTTCATTTGCATACCCACTCTCGCGAACAGGGCGATAACAAAAAACATAGTCATCCTTTCCCTACTGCCTTCCCAACTAACTTTTCATCGACCGACGCTCCATATGATAGATTGCAAACAGATTATTCAATTCAGGCTGCTGAAGTATCACCCCCAAAATTTACATAACCAACACGACACAGACAACAATTCAACACGACATCACAACAAAAGAAGAGGAAAAACTTGAGTCGCATCAAGTGGCTTCAGGGTTCTCATGTGGCTTCAGGGTTCCCTAACGAAGCGCGAGGGGAAGGGGAAAACGAAAGGCAGATCAATCTCCCCAACACAAGAAAACAAACGACAACATTAGTACCGAATGTACATACATAAATAACACCACCCAATACCAAACGCTAGCATAATACCATCTATTAAATATACATACACATGTGTTGCGGAAGCAACATTCATGATGAACAATTCACAACTAATCCGCCCTTTTAAAAATTACCGTACACAAGTAGCATGCATGGCCCGACCAACTTCAACAAGGTCTGACAGCGTTGGGCAAGGTAAAAAAATTTTGATGCACAAAACGTACTCAAAACCCCACAAGGAAACCAAGCTACTCAAACAATCGTGTAAAGGCGTGTGTGACCTTCACATAGTTAGGTACCTATATACATGTTGCGTCCGGTTTACATACATAAGATTCATATACACAAAACGACATTAACATTTTATAAAACAATTAACAGGAACAACACCAATAAAACCTTCCTTTAAATTAATTTCCTTGCTTAAACCTAAACAGATATATATATTATATTATTGGACTCTCCCTTACTGCCCCAGAATCTATCTGAACTGCCCAAATTACTCCAAATTACTTGCAAGCCCTGTCACATTTCAGCCCATTGACCTAAACCACGCTCTGCTACCATTGAAACGTCCCCCTTAATTTTTTATAAAATTTTTGTTAAGTTTTTTTTTTTTTTTTTTCTCAGGGGTCGTTACTTAATTATTAAAACTAGACCTGCGGTCTAGACGGAAGAAAAATTGAGTTGAGCCCATCGTGACAGGACTTGCAATAAAACATTTGCAAACGATAACAGCTTTTATTAGTGTTCTCTTGTTATAATAATCACACCTTTATTACAATATGCACGGTTATATTTTCCACTATCATTAATAAACGTGCATCTCTCCAATATTGAATAACAATTGGCAATATTAACAAAGAATCAATTTTGAATATAATTAATCAACAACAAATTATTCAAACACCTTTAAGTGCATTGCCTTCACATAAGCTGACATCACTAAGTATTAACCTTTATTCACATGACTTTTCTAAATAAGTTCTAATAAACAATTACTAAAGGTTGAATCTACAGAAACTTTATGAATTAAACTGACCCTCAAACAATGATACATCATGCCTAACAAGAACATGTAATATGCCGTTTTATACTTGCCAAATAAAATATTTCTCTTTTCCTTTTAAAATAAATTATGCATCACAGGATTAATACATGTATATATAGACATATATATCTTAATACTATCACCATGCCTTACACACACCAGTAGCCTGCTTAAGAAAAAATTTAAGGTGTCATACTACAAGAATTATACTGGCTCAATTCTGTAACAGCCCCCCTAATAAGGACCTGTACCCACAAGAAGATTTAGGAAGGAACTACTCCATAGTTATTATCAATGCGTTAAGTACAAGTTGTTAATGACATTTTATCTTCATAAGAAACAGTTAATTAAACTGCCCAACTACCAGTTTTAAATTATGCTAGGTCACTAATCACGACAAAGGCAAATGGTGTGCTATAAAATATAGCATAGTAATTGACATTCTTCAACAGGTAGATTCTTTAACTCTTTAATTACACTAGTCACTATAAGTCCACCGGACATGCTATAATAGACAGTTGGTCATTGAACATCTAAAATTACGGTTGTGAAGATGTCTTTCATTTCATGTTTTAACTGCAATAGGTTGCTGTTTCTTTTTGTGTTTTGTGGATTAAAATATAGGAAAGGTCCCACCTGTGCTTAGACGATTTGTTGTTACCCAGAATGCGCGCTGATGTTGACTGGGGTGTCTCCGAAATTCTGTGCTTCATTTCTTCCTTAGGGCAGTCATTTTGGGCTGGCAGTGTGGGGATTTCTCGAGGTCTGACGGCATTGGGGTGGTGCTGCGATAGTCTGCAGATGACGACCGATGTTCTGTCCCCATCTTCGTTGTCCCCTTTTCCATCTCGGCTAGGCGGGAACCCTGGAAAACATTTTATTTGTAAGTAGCCGTCAGGAAAAAATACCCTCACACAATTCTTTCTCGCCCCGGTAAGCACAGATCACAGACACACTCACTGTCACAATTCCATTCCGAAAATTAAGTGTCACCATAAATATTACTCCTCACAATTTCTCTTTAAATTATCCAGTTTTAGAATTAAATTATTTTTAACCTTAAATCTTTATTACTTTACATTGGAATATAGTTCTAACGGCAAGTTCTATTTAATTTTCATGCAAGCCAAGGCAAGTCGGCAACGTGCTCTTAACCATCCCAGACGCAACACACACACAAAAAAGACGTACATATATCATAATATAATACCCCCGCAAGCGCTTAGTTAATTAATATTAAAGCAACACTTTGGCTCACCTGAAGCTCTTTAAATGATCACGAACTCAGTTCAAAAGATGAATCTTAATTCATAACGCCGCCAGACCAGTGTCCCGTTTGAATGCAAAAGAAGAAATGAGAGCGAATGTCGATACCTGCGATCCCACGCGAACAGAAAATTCACAAATCAGCAGAATGGCACGGCATGCTTGATTACGTACACACACAATTATCGCCACGTCACGGTCAAGGTTAAACGATACAGTGAAGCCGTGGCTGCACAAGCAACCCTTGAACCCGTTATACAGACGGCACTGTAGCCGCGACGTACGCCGAATAATTTAAGCTTAAATACTTCGGCACACAACCTGCTTCACTTAACACATTATAAATAAAATTAAACAATTGAATTGTTTTTAAAATACTGGGATTTCAGTTATTCAAACACTATTTTAAATTCGCATTCAAAAATATCAACTGTTCCATTTTCCTTGATGATAATCGTGTTCGTGTTCTTTGTTCAGATATTTAAGGAACGAAATCCCATTAAGTTAAAATCCCGAGAAGTTAAAATCCCATTAATAAAAAGTATAATATAGTCTTTCAACATCAGCCACTCTATAGGTTATAACGCAATATAATTAAATACACTACAACTAATTTACTAACGACTCGGAACACAAAGTTTTTTATAAGTAAAAACAGAAAGTTTTACCTTACAACCTGAACCGGTTTTAGTTACAAGTTGGTGACTAGTATAATATATAATTTATTAGCATATAATCTGTATTATATATCTACATATCACACGAGAATAAATGTAACATCAGGATGAATTTTTTCCTTTATTAAAAACAGCTTCGTCTCTTTGCGAAGAATGAAGTATTCAGGACGAAAAAGTGGCTGCGTACTAGTTCCTACTCGAAATACCCTTGATACTACCTGTTCCTAAAATACTAGGTGTTCCTAAAATACTACTGTTCCTCTGATACGCTTAGTATTTTGTGTATCGGTGATACCCCTAGTATTTTAAATACCTAGTATTTGAAATACTGGTTATTCCTTGCGTACCAGCGATATTTTTGTACGCCTAGTATTTGGCCTTGGCGTATTCGTTTACGTGATACTTGCGTAATTTGTGTGTGTGTGTGTGTGTGTGTGTGTGTGTGTGTGTGTGTGTGTGTGTGTGTGTGTGTGTGTGTGTGTGTGTGTGTGTGTGTGTGTGTGTGTGTGTGTGTGTGTGTGTGTGTGTGTGTGTGTGTGTGTGTGTGTGTGTGTGTGTGTGTGTGTGTGTGTGTGTGTGTGTGTGTGTGTGTGTGTGTGTGTGTGTGTGTGTGTGTGTGTGTGTGTGTGTGTGTGTGTGTGTGTGTGTGTGTAGGAGCGTAGGGGGCGTGCCTCGACTCGGAACAGCGTCGCCGCGAATAACAGGTATTTCAACTTTTCAGTCACTGTTACATCCGTTCCACAAAAATATCGTTCCAAAATACCTGTTATAGGTATATCGGCCCACCTCTAAATTTCTAGTGTGCTGGTTGCTGTCACTAAGTAAGGAATATAACTGCGGAGTGACACTCCACGCGCGATCTGCAGTGTTTTAGATATTGCGGAGTTTGGCTCCGCGCGTGACATTTTATGTTTTGAATAAATGTACTTATTTAATTATTTATTTATTTATTTACTTATAATTTACTATTTATTTGTTTAAATAATGTGTATTAAAAGTGTACACACATATATATTTGCATGTAACGTATATTAACCACTTAAAACACTGACAAAGAGAAGAAATCATCTAAGCGGAGTGAGACTCCGCGCGCGACCTACCGTGTTCTAATGGACCGCGCGACCGAAGGAGGGTTAAACTAATGAACAATTTTTCTTCCAGAAAACTTGATTTAAAAAAATATTTCTTACTTCCAATTAAAAAATATTTTTTTTGTAATAAAAAAAATTCATCCGTAACTTCATCGTTAATTTTGCCCTTTTTCCAGACAAAATGAGCGATGGAAGAAAACGGTTGAGTGGAGCTGAGTACAAAAAATTGGCGGAATTGAAAGCGAAAAAAGAACGTAAAGTTATTGAAAAGACTCAAAAATTTTCATCTTTTTTCAAAAAGCCTGATAATTGTACTTGTGAATGTAAATTATCAACAAGTCTCATAAATGAACTTGAAACTGGCGAAACAAGCAACAGTGTCAGCAAGAAAACTAATGCAACAGAAAACTCATTTCAGTCTCCAGATGATAACTGCCAGGTAGAAGAGGTTATCGAAATAAAAGCCCCAATCTGGACACAGACCAGCTGAAAGAGATTAGTCAGTCCTCAAACGAATTTGATGTAACCAACTTCGTTAATACTCCTTTAGTTAACGTGGAAGTTATTAAAGACCCAGCTTTGTGGAAAGTCAACAATGTAACACGTGACTATGTTTGTAAGCATGGCGTTGAACAGGATATCAATAATCTTAATTTTGAGGCCTCAAAACGGCTTATTGGAGAACAATACCGTTACCTTTCTCCAGCCTTTTTCAAAACTAAACTAGTTAATGGACAAGAAATAAAAAGGTCGTACTTGATATACTCAGAAAGTACAGGAAAGCTCTTTTGTGTTCCTTGTCAACTATTTGGGGGCACAACAATACTAGCAAAAGAAGGATTTGATGACTGGAAGCATGGAGACAGTCTAAAAAAACATGAAAACTCTTCAGAACATAAATCTTGTATGTTGGCGATGAAGACTAGAGCACGCTCCTCTGGAAGTGGAAACGTTTCTTTACAGCTTTTTAGCCAAGTAGAAGATGAAAAACTGTATTGGCGAAATGTCTTAAAGAGAGTTGTTGCAGTGACCCAATCGTTAACATCTGCTGGATTGCTTTTAAGAGGAGACACTGAACATTTTGGTCCAACTAACAGCAACAGCGGAAATTTTATCATGTGCCTTGAACTGGTCGCAAAGTTTGACCCATTCTTAGCTGAGTACATTGCCAGATACGGAAATCATAGACAAGGCTATACTTCATATCTTTCTTCAACTACATATCAACAGTATGTCCAACTTATGGCAGATAAGGTGACAAATATAATAGTCCAAGAAGTCAAGACTGCAAAGTATTACTCAGTTTTTGTTGATTCTAGTCCCGACATTTCTCATGTTGACGAGTTAGCTATCATCATTAGATATGTTCAACAAAGTGGAACTCCAGTTGAAAAGTTTCTTTGCTTCATTCCCAACGTTGGACAATGGATCAGCAGCGCTTTTTGAAGCTGTCTTGGATGTGCTATCGAAGTATAACATAGACATTCAGAACTGCAGAGGTCAATCGTATGATAATGCATCCAACATGTCTGGGGCATACAGCGGTCTGCAGGCTCGAATTCCTGAAGTCTGCCCTGAGGCTATATATACACCATGTTCTGCTCATTCACTTAAATTGATCGGGAAGCACGCAGCTGAGTATTGCCAAGAGAGCACACATTATTTTGAACTTCTGCAAGGTTTGTACGTGTTTTTTTCCAGTTCGACCAAACGATGGGAAGTTCTCCAGAAGGAGCTAAACAGAAAAGAAAATCTCAGTTTAAAGAGCTTATCAAACACTCGTTGGTCTGCACGCGACGACGCCTGCAAAAGCCTTAACAAAGATTGGAAAGAAGTATGTGAGGCTCTCAAGGTCATTGCCAACGACGAAACTGAAAAGACTGTAACAAGAAATGAAGCTTCTGGATATCTAGAAAAACTGAGTCTGTTAGAAACTGCCTTTCTTTCAGTGTTGTGGGGTGACGTGTTGGATAGGTTCAACATCGCAAGCAAAACTCTTCAGGGCACTAATGTTAACATACATACCATTACAAGTGTTTACAACTCCCTTTGTGGATATGTATCAAGCCTTAGATCTGATTTTGATATGTATGAAAACAGAGCACTTGTTAAGTCTGTAGTTTGTGAGTACGAGGACACTTCTAATAAAAGAAAGAAGAAAATAAAACTCCAGGCAGGTGAAACCAGAGATAATGAAGTTGTGCTCAGCGGTAGAACAAAGTTTAAAACTGATACTTATCTTGTCATTATTGACAGACTGATCGCCGAGATGACAAAGCGAAAGCAGGTATACGATGAGTTGTGTGCGAGGTTTGAGTTGCTCACTTCAGGGATAGATTGGCAACAAGAACAAATAACTGAAAGTGCTAGAAAACTTTGCAGTGTGTACAAGAAGGATTTGCCTGATTGTGAAACTTTTACCAACGAGTGTGTCCACTTCTTTGGGTTTCTGAAGAGTGCAGACAAAGAACCTCCCCAGTCATTCGTTGAACTTGTCCAGCTGGTTTACGACGCGGGACTTCAAGAGTTGTACCCGTACATAGATATCGCGTTAAGGCTTTTTTTGACAACACCGGCTTCAAACTGTTCGGCGGAGAGATCATTTTCTGTGATGAAAAGGGTAAACAACTATCTCCGTTCATCACAATCACAGGAGCGTCTCAACTCGATGGCCGTGTTAACAGTAGAGTGTTCAATCACGCAATCAGCTTAACTACGATGATAGAATAGACTTTTTTGCTCAAAGTAAATCACGTAGAAAGAAATGCTAATGTGTTATTAACCCTATCGCTACCATATACCTTTGTCTTGTATATTTTTCATTTATGCACACGAAAGTTATTAAAATAAAACTTTTTCAAAAATTGCTGTATCGTTTTATTATAAACATTACTTATATTTAAGTAAACATTGTTAAAGTTGACAAGTTGTAGTAGAACATGTATGTAGAGAAGAAGACTATAAAAAACAGATCGGGTACGTAAAAAGATAGGAATGTGTGTTAGGAAGAAATTTTATTACGACATATTATATGAAGTGCATCTGTTCGGAATATAGAACTTTGTAATATATAGGCCTATATTTCGAAATACGCCAGTGGCTAAGTAACGCGCGTCCGTATGCTTTATGTCAAATTTTTCCCCTCGGGAGGAAATTTACTGCTAATAAGGGGCTATGGAGTTACTATGGCTTGGATTGTTATGAAACAAAAATATAATAAAGCTTTATAAACTTTTATATTTAAATATTACTGAGTAAATAATCATCGCTATTATCCATGTGAAGGCAAGTGCGTGTGTGTGTGTGTGCGTGCGTGTGTGTGTGTGTGTGTGTGTGTGTGTGTGTGTGTGTGTGTGTGTGTGTGTGTGTGTGTGTGTGTGTGTGTGTGTGTGTGTGTGTGTGTGTGTGTGTGTGTGTGTGTGTGTGTGTGTGTGTGTGTGTGTGTGTGTGTGTGTGTGTGTGTGTGTGTGTGTGTGTGTGTGTGTGTGTGTGTCGCGAAACTTTGAGGTGTTTAATTTTTAGAATGCGTCCGATTCACTTGACTTTTATTAATGCGATCGCTTGCTTATGAAGCGAAATTAACTCGTGGATTAGTATTGCTGCTCAGCGTGAACAAAACTAAACAGAAACGTTTCTGTTCTTTAGAACTCGCGTTATTAAAATTTCTGTTATTTTCATTTAGACCTTGATAACGTTTACTAAAACTTAAGCTCAAATAAGATAATACTGATGAAAACAAACGTTGCTCTTATGTTGCAGTATGGCTCAAATTCCTTTCAAATTGCACTTACGTACTGCTTTATCATCACTGAATGACGAGAAGAAGCGAGAAAGTATTACCATAATTACATAACTATTTTAGGCGAGAAATTTTGTTCCGATTCATCCTCCAATCTGATTCAACCACTCTTACCTATTATGTGTGCCTAACAATTCAATGTAGTAGCACAAAATAATTCCAGCTGTAGTAGTAGCGATAAAATAAGAGTAGACAGGTTTGTATATATGTCCTTACAACAACAAAAAATGGAATGACAGAAGTGGACAGTGGTGTATGAAGCAGCACTTAATGTTTCGCATCCACTTAACCACTTTATATTTACCGTTTCTACAACAATACAAAGTTACATCGTAACATTCATTATTTACGGTCCCTGTTACAACATTAATGTTGTTAATATGCGTGTTTTGTTAAAAACTTGTGCCGGGATTTGATGACCCGGCTTTATATAATAAGGAAATTCAATATAAGTTATTAATGTCAGTGAATGAAGCGAAATTGTTAGTGAACCCGATCTGTATGACCACGTTCCGGCTGGTGACGCTATCTAGCGGGGTAAATTTAGGTTGCGGGCCCGGTGCACGTTGCGAGAGTTAGTTGAATCTTGTCATCCGCCTCGCGTGCAACTGATCCTGTCCGACAGAGCTGAAGTTCCATTAATTGTCGTATATTTCTATTCCTTATGGCTAGATAAACTCACACAGATCTGCGGTAAGTAAGTTTAGAATGTATATTATGGATTGCGTGAAATAAAATGTGGATTTGAATATTATGTGAGTGGATGTAAATCGATAGGTTTAAATATGCACGCCACGTGGCGCGAACTTAAGTATATTTGGTGTCATGTAATTTTAATTTATTTAAACTCTGATACAGCTTTGTGAATTGTAATCAATATAGAGTAATTGCCCATCGCACTAGTGGAGTAAAAATTATGTAATTTCGGGGAACTTTAAAGTATTAAACGGATTAGCACGTGGCCGTATATAACACCGAACAGGTTATAGTGTGTCGAACTTTCTTACTCACGTAGGCATAATTAATAAATTGAAACTTATAAATTGATTTTAGGTCGTGTGTGAGAAATTTTGGTATGATACAAAAGAGAAGATGTTATATTTTAATTAAAATGAGCATAGTTTAAATAGTCAGGGATGCCTGTTCGATTTTGTCTAGACTGGTTCTGTCGATGGTGCGTGTGTGGGTTATGCTTGGAAATAAGAGTTTGGTCAGCTATTTAATTATCATTTATGCTTAGGGCTCCCGCGCCAGTCGAGGATCTGATCCAAGCATGGAAATTCGACTCTCCATCTGATCCTGAACATACCACAAAAGCTCTCGACTTCACCTGTCGGAAGGAAGGGCAAGATGAGCATGCCTCGGTAAAACCCCATCAGCTAGACGTCTGACTTACTGCGCACCGAACTCCCGGAAATCCGCTGGATTAAAATAAGGTGATATTCAACCAGTTTTATTTACACTTGGCCTACATAGAAAACACCTATTCGTGCATTTAACAATCCGTAAAACTCAAGTTGGACTTTTGTGACGCACTATGACATTTTACATCTCCATGACGTTTTGGATTGGGCTCCGGTCCAACGGGACATAATTTGTACGCGGATTTTTGGGAACTTTATGTATAGACTGTACTTAGATTCGGAATTAATTGTACGCCCGGGGGCTGGCATGTGTCCGGAGCTCATTAAATTTCATGCTACACATTTTCTTACCCGGATACTGTAAGGGGGTTGTATAAGTATTGGGGAGACCGGAATTTTAGCTATGGGGGTGCGTGCTGTTTGTGACAGGCTGAGCCGGACCGGCTAGTCTAGTTCAATTATAATCGCGGATCTGGTATCTATTGTAATTACAGTTTTGACACCTAATCATGTTCTTAGGTCATAGAAGGGTTGGATGTTTTTTTATTCTGCTTTAGGCCGGTCCTAATAATAAATAACAATAAATCCTTCGGTTATTGTTTGTTAATCGAGAGTATTAATTGCAAGTCCCGTCTCACTGGACCCAGCACATTTTATGCTTCGTCTAGGCCTTCTGCCTAGTTTTAAATATCTAGTAACCTCTCCTTAAAAAAATATATATATATAAAACTAAATAAAAAAATAAGGAGGCGTTACAAACGTCTAAGTATATTTTGTTGACAACTTGTTGACAAATTTTTACTATTTTTCCTAAAGTAAGATAGAATATGATAGAATATCATAAAATAAGATAGAATAAATCGCAAGTGCGTTACTGAAAATAGTTAAACAAATCTACTATACTTTGCAGAATACAGCGTTAGGCCTGCCTATGTATGAATTCCACGACAGTACTACTGTAGCAGTTCGTTGTAGGCTACTATTTAATTCGGTTTACTGAATTCAACCAAACCAAGTTACAGTTTTACTAAGCATCACGAGAGAGGGTAGCTCTAAGATGTAGTATTGTACGTTTGTAGTACATAGTAATTGTGCATCACCACATCAAGTAATCGACAAAAAAATTTGTTTACAGGTTATTTAAGATAGTTGTTCTAAATAATGTTTTAATTATTTTATACTTCCCAGTGGACGAAAAAGTTCAGGATGTTATACTATATTTTCGTTATGTAGGTACATTAGAATCTGAGCATTTAAAGTTAGCAAGATTGAAAAGTTTTTGCATAATACTACATTTTTCAAAACGTAAACAATGGGCTTTATTAGGAACGTCGGTTCAACGTATTTGGGGGGGGGGGTTCTAAATAAGACCCTTATAGATCACGGAAAAAGCACGTATTAATTTTTATGTACGTTTATTTTAAAATATTTGTTTTAATCAATAACAATAGATTCCTTTTTGTGTTATTTAGTTTATTTCGACTACATTTTTAAACAAAGAAAATTAGAAAAACTAAATTAGGACAACATTAACAATTTTTTTTAATACACAACATTTTGATTTCTACATTAACAGATCACTTGAGAAAAACAGATTAACTGAAGGATATTTCTGCAAATTTTGCCAGTAAGCCCAAATCTTACATTCCAGAAAAAAGAAATCTTATTTTGCTATAGCTCAACACACTCTTGACGGACCTATTTGCAACACAAATTTGCATGTCAGCCGATCTTCTCCTACGTCTGTGACGGAAATTTTTCAGTCACTCTACTTCTAATGAGGCCGCAAGGAATTTAAGTACCCTCAGCAAAAGATGAGGATCGAATGAATAAATCCTGGGTCTTGTATGAAGCTTCCTGCTTTTTCATGTATATGTAATAAAACACACACACACACATTTGCTTCTATATATTTCGAGCTTTAAAATCACATATTACTTATATAACGTAAGTTGACAAAGAATGTGAACGATTTTTTCCATTACCTGCAAGTATGTAGTTACAACGTAGTTTTTAACTCTTTGTTCAACTACAACCAAATCAAACATGGTGATATTTCGAATTCGACAGTAAAAAAATAAGTCAGCAGCTTCCTTCGCTTGTATAGGTGGTATCCGAAAAAGGTCTAAGACGTGGATGAAGAAAATCTGTTGACAAATAAATAAAAATGAAACCCCTTTACTTGTCTATTAATACGTATAATTTAATTATGTTCTCAATAACGATACGAGCGAAAGCACAATGTTCTGAGAATGGAGAGCAGTTACCATCAGGTCTACCAATTGTTTACAACAAAACAGGCGATTGGAACTAACAATTTTTCAAAATCGATGTTTGCTAATACATGTAACTTCACATTGTACGGCACAAATATTATTTCTAGTAAAATTACATTATATAGCAAAAGCACCATCTGTCTAACTGTAGAGCGTACAACTAATCCAAGGGATGACAAGAACAGAATGGAATCAGTAATAAATCATGAGCTGTGCTCCTACTGTACTGGTTAGGCCTACATACTGTACTGTACGACGTTTAGAAAATAATTTACAACTTTCTCATTGTATGAGACTTTCAGAAATTATTAAACTTCTTCTTGGCGTTGCTTCTACACAAAGCATGCACCGGTTACAACGAAAAAAGAAATCAGTTTACCTAACGTTCTTGTACTGTATGCTGTAGTCAGAAATAATTTACCTCACACACAATGAAACTTTGCTTAGGCTATATTGTTTCTGTATTTCAGAAAACGTACACTAGCGGTGCAAGATAAATGATTGTTATTGGCTTTAACTGTTAATATTTATATTGTCATTCAATATTATAGTTACGAGACAATTATAAAAGTAGTGTAAAATAGCTTATACCTACATGTTTCTAAATAAATCTTCCTTAAACTTGACATTTGATGCAT
This sequence comes from Magicicada septendecula, assembly GCA_034769895.1. NCBI lineage: Eukaryota > Metazoa > Arthropoda > Insecta > Hemiptera > Cicadidae > Magicicada > Magicicada septendecula. The sequence continues at coordinate 929,267,204 of CM068367.1, forward strand.
CTACGCACTCAACACATAGGCCTACATAGCCCATAACAATTAATTAAACACACCACACACACAAATACACATGTAATAAATTATTCAAGGAATAAGTTTTCTTGCAGACTGCAGAATTTAAGTAACTATTAATTGAATGAGCGAAGAGTGTTTGGTATTAACGAAATCGATCGTTTGACATTTGTCTGTCTATCCATTAGGAGTATGTCTCATGACAACTTTTGAATGCGTCAACCGGTTTTCATAAAACTTAGCATACTTTTACCTCTTATACTCCTGTTGTTTTTTAAATTAAGCCATCCATCCATGTACAACTACTGTTGTGTCTCGTATCCCACAAACCAGAGGCCAATCACAACGTTGCAACCCTTTTTTCTCCATCCCATCACATAACATCCTCCTTTCACGAACGCCTGGTTCTATCCCCCGTTTCCGTCGCCTACTTAGAACCCAGTTTAACTACTTTTTGAGCCAACGATCATCAGACAACCGTCCACATGGCCTTACAGCCTTACAAGGCGCTTAGTATCTCGTGGTAGCAGTAGTGGCAGTGATAGTGATAGTGGTAGTAGTAGCTGTAGTGGTAGTGGTAGTGGTAGTGGTGTTGTAATTGTCAATTGTACTTACTGTAATTGTATCATAATTGTACTTGGAAATGAAAGGGAGAAGCACTGTCATTTAGCTAGCAGATGTTTCGTAGATAAAAATAGTTTTAGAGAATTTTCCCAGGGTTCAGATCTCACCCTCTTTCTTAAAAACAGGTGTCAGGAAGCAATAATCGTAAAGTTTAGTTTATGGGTAACCCCAAGTTACTTAAGACGGATGCAGCTGTGGAAGGTTAAAAAGCCACTCTCTTAGATGAAAGGGTGACAGATTTATGAAAATCAGAGGGAGTCTTATGAAGGACACAAGTTAGACAGGAAATATAAAATGTCACATAAAGTTGATACCCTTCAGGGGTGAAGTCAAATAAATTGGTCTCAGGTGTGAAGACAGGTGTTGTATTTGCGTGAGAACTTTAATCCTAAAAGGGAATACCCCACCAAAGTGACGTACAGAGTCACATGATAGTGTCTGACGAATAGTAGCAGTTCTTATAAAATTATAAGAGATTTACTCTCACTTCCAATAGATTTAGCCTATCATAGTTAAGGTTTTAGAATTAAGAGGAGGGAACAGTCCCACCACTAAAACTAAGGGTTATACCCACGATGATGTACTATAAAAACTCTAGCATTCGCTGGAGAAGTCAGATCTGATTGTGTAAGAGGTCCGAGAGAACTTACGCATCTTTTCTCATTTTTATTTTGACTTTGATCTGTCTTGGAAGGTGTTCTTAGAGAGCCGGAAAACCAGATGTTGTCAATAGTTGTCTTTGTAATTTTTGAAATAACTAAAAGTAGTTACATTAATTTGTGAACTAAGTACTAGTAACTGAAGGTACTTAGAGTTTAAAAGAGTAATTGAATTAACTGACTTATAGTTTGTCATGAGGAGTTTGTATAAAGTAACTTGTAAAAGTTCGTTTGTATTTTGCTAATCACAATAAATTGTCTTCAAGAAGAACGGTTCATTCTAATGATTCAACTTCACCTCCGGAACCACGTCAAACAAACAGTTGTAGCTTAGCAGCCACTCGATAGGTTACAACATTAAAAGCTGGTGTCAGTTGTGCTGAGTTTAAGAGGTGACCAACGGACTTCAAAGAGGACGAAGGTGATCAGCAGTTGTGGACATTGGAGTGCAGCATCGTGAAGCAGCTTCAGGGTATTCACTGGACTAGCAGCAGTCTTAGGACGAGCCAAGCAGTCGTGTTGCAGAACCAAGGAGCAGTTGGAGCAGTATAGCAGTGTAACAGTTGAGATCGTCGCTGGACACAGAGTGCATTTGAGATCGTCGCTGGAAGCAGTTGTAGCAGTTGAGATCGACATTGGAAGCGATCATCGTTGGAAAAGAAGACTTCAAGTAGAAGTAAGTGAATAGCGTCATTTTATTTACTCTAGAGAAATGGCTACTGCAGAGTTAAATCATTTTGAAAGCTCTAATAGTAATTCTGATTCTGAATTAGAATTGAAAGATTATGCCACAAGTAGTAAGGTAGATAGTGGTGATAGAAAAAGCAGTAAAATAAAAAGTAAAGTAAAGAGAAGCTTTGATGTGTGTAAAGAAAATCATAAGAAATTAAAGCTTGACCAAGCAGCTAAATTTGTTCCGGAGTTTAATGGTAAAAGAGATGATTTAAGTAAATTTATTAGCTGTGGTGATTTTGCGATTGAGAATGTAAGTAATTCATATAATTATTTGCTGTTTGAAATTATAAAGAATAAGTTAGTTGGTGATGCTTACAATATTGTTAGATTTAAAGATGTTGAGTCATGGGAGCAGCTTAAAATAGCATTACACGATAAGTACGGTGAAAAGAAAAATATCGCTCATTTGCAGTTAGAAATGTCTAGTGCAAGACAAAATAAAGATGAAGATGTTCGGGCCTTTTCTGAAAGGTTAAATAGTGTTTTGAGTTCATTAGCTATTCAGATGACGGAAAATAAAGATAAAAGTGTTAAAAGCGCGATTTATGATGTGCTAGAGCAACAGAGACATAACGCGTTTATTGAAGGGTTGCTTCAACCAATTAAATTTTTGATGAAAGCGAAAAATATTCGTACGTATGAAGATGCTGTTGAAGCAGCTGTTTTAGAAGAAATAAACATATTAAATGATAGGGAAACTCAAGAGCATTTCGGTTTAAAAGTAAAAGATTATAGGGAGTATAAGAAAGATACTCCCCCTAAATGTTTTAATTATAATAAGAGAGGACATGAAGCTAGTAATTGCTATTTTAAGAAAACCTCGTTTCAAAGTAAAAGCGGGTTTAATAAAAATAATTTTGCTAAAAGAAATAGAGACGTACATGTTAAAATAATTACGTGTCATTACTGTGGTAAACAAGGGCATGTTATTGCTAAGTGCTTTAAGAAGCAGAAAGACGAAGAAAATAATAAGAAACCGAGTTTTAAGCCGAAGAGTACGGATGCTCATCCGAAGGCAAGTGATTTTAAAACCATTCAAGTAGATCGTATTACAGATGACAGTAAGCATGAATGGATAGAAATGCAATTATCCGAAACAATAAACAAAAACGTTTGTTTACTTTTAGACACGGGAGCGGATATTTCGATAATTAAAGTAGGACAATTAGAAGATGATGCTGAAATAATGCCAGATACCGAAAGAGTAATTACGGGTATTTCTGAGGAGCCTGTAACAACAATCGGTTTAATAAATTTAAATATTAAAATGAATGGTAGAGAAATTGTTCATCCATTTCAGGTGGTATATGATAAGTTTCCATTAAGAAGTAACGGTATTTTGGGTAGAGATTTTACGTCGAAATACAAAGCGAATATAGACTTTGAGAAAGGCGTTGTCCAGGTAGGAAAGGCTAAATGGAAATTAGTTCTGTATATAAATAAAATTGTATTACAACCGCGATCAGAAACGGTTATTTGTACGAAAACGCACAGCGTAGGTGAAGGCGTCGTATATTCGTGTGAATTACAGCCAGGCGAACAGTTAGGTAGTAGTCTGACTAAAGCATTTAAGGGTAAATGTTTAGTTCCAGTTACGAATATAAATGATGATAAAATTGAAATAGAGATCCCAGAAATGGAGATACATAAATTTTACGAGTATGAATGTAAACAGTTATCGCGAAATCGCGAAGATGAAGTTATTAAACAATTAAGGGTAGACCATTTAAATAAAGAGGAAAAAAAGGCTTTGATAAATATATGCGTAGAGTACAATGATTTATTTTATTTGCCGGGAGACAAATTAACGGCGACTGATACGCTGGAACATACGATTCCATTGGAACAAGATACGGCCCCAATAAATATAAAACCGTATCGTATTCCGGAGCAACATAAAGAAGAAGTGCAAAAGCAAATAGACTCTATGTTAGAAAAACAAATAATAGAACAGAAAGTCCTTGGAACGCGCCACTTTTGGTTGTACCAAAGAAAATGGACGCGTCGGGTAAAATTAAATGGCGTATTTGCATTGATTTTAGAAAATTAAATGAAGCGACTATAGGTAATTCATTTCCGTTACCTAACATTACAGATATTTTAGACCAATTGGGTAGAAGTAAATACTTTAGTACTTTAGATTTATCGAGCGGGTTCCATCAAATTAAAGTGCATAAGGAACATAAAGAAAGAACAGCATTTAGTACGGCATATGGCCATTACGAGTTTACTAGGATGCCGTTCGGGTTAAAAGGGTGTCCGCCAACTTTTCAAAGATTAATGAACACAATATTACAGGTTTACAAGGTATTAAGTGTTTTGTATATTTAGATGACATTGTGGTTTACGCTCAGAATTTAGAGGAGCATCAAATAAAGTTGCGCGAAATATTTGATAGATTAAGAGAACACAAGTTGCTATTAAATGCAGATAAATGCGAATTTTTACGCAAAGAAGTAAATTATTTAGGTCATGTAATTACAGACGAAGGGTTAGCTCCAGATCCTAAGAAGACGGAAGCTGTAGATAAGTATCCAAAACCTAAGAACGCGAAAGACATAAAGAGTTTTCTAGGGCTAGTAGGTTACTATAGGCGATTTATAAAAGACTTTAGTAAAATCGCTCAGCCACTAAATGAATTATTAAAGAAAGATGTACCATTTGATTGGGCGCAAAAACAGGATAATAGTTTCGATATGCTAAAAAGCAAATTAACTAGTGCACCGTTATTACAATATCCAAATTTTAAAGAGGAATTTGTAATCACTACGGATGCCAGTAACGAGGCCTGCGGAGCAATATTATCGCAAGGTAAGATAGGCGAAGACAAACCCATCGCGTACGCTAGTAGAACACTAAATAAAGCTGAAAAGAATTATAGCACAACAGAAAAAGAACTTGTTGCATTAGTATGGGCAGTGAAACATTTCCGACCTTACATTTACGGTACAAGGTTCACATTAGTCACTGACCACAAACCTTTACAGTGGTTGTTTAATATTAAAGATCCTGGATCGAGATTGATGCGTTGGATTATTAAATGAGCTGATTATGATTTTAATATCATACACAAGGCAGGAAAGCGAAATACGAACGCAGACGCGCTTAGTAGAATAAAAATTAATATGGCAGAAGTAATTAAAGAGGATGTAGGAACTGAAGAAGAAAAGAGACGAATAATTGAGGAGTATCACGATTCAACGTTAGGAGGACATCAAGGTATATCTAGAACATATAATAGAATAAAATTAAAATATGAATGGCCTAATATGAAAAATGATATCGAAGAATATATTAAAAGATGTGATAGTTTCCAACGTAACAAAAGTCACGTGAAAGACACACGAAGAGTTCCTATGCAAATCAGTAACGAATTGAGTAAGCCGTTTGAGCAATGCGCAATGGATATAGTAGGTCCATTACCGGTAAGTCAAGGAGGGAATAAGTACCTTCTTACATTCCAAGATTGTTTCTCAAAATATGCTGAAGCGTTTCCTATTAGGGATCAAACCGCGGAAACTATCGCGAGAGAATTCGCTACGAAAATTATATGCCGCCATGGTGTGCCAGCAAGATTGTTAACTGACCAAGGGTCAAACTTTATATCTGAGGTAATGCAATCAATTTGCAAGTTATTAAAAATAAAAAAGATACAGACCACTAGTTATCATCCACAAGCTAACGGGTCTTTAGAACGAAGTCACAAGACACTTGCGGAATATTTAAGACACTATGTTAAAGAAATTTTAAAGAAAAATAAAGAATCTAGTAAAAGTCAGCACGACAAAAATACAGCGGATAAACAATTTAGAGTAGGCGACAAAGTATTGTTACATGACGAAACCGTACGTAGAGGTAGGTCAAATAAACTAGGTCCCCAATGGATCGGACCGTACATTATAACAAAACGAAATTCTGAAGTAAATTACACTTTACGGAAAGGGAGAAAATTAATTAAAGTACATGTAAAGCGTATAAGAAGTATGAAGACTAATTAGAAACTGCATGTTGCAGATGGAGCTGTTGACCTTGTGTACAGTGATAATTTTTGGATTTCTATTAAGGAAAACAGACGCAGATGACAATCCATTCAGTGTAACAAAAGTAAGAAATAATCCTGGTGTATATTTCGAAAAAATTGGAACAGTTCAATTGACTAATGAAAATTGGAAATTAATTACGTATATAGATATTAATAATTATTTACAACGATTAGAAAATGTTAGAAACAGATTTAATAAGCTTAAGAGATTTTGTACTAGAGAATACTCTGATTATTGTAGTAAAGTAAGTATTGCTATGCAAAAGACTATGAATGACATTAAAGAAAATGTTAATCAGTTAAAAATGCAATTAGGACATAGCGAACCAAAGAATCGTAGAAGAGGTATAAAAGAGGTATGTTTGACACTATAGGTGAAGCAGCGAAAATTTTATTTGGGACTATGGATCATGACGATGCCATGTATTATGATGACAAAATTAAAGAGGTTAACTACAATCAGTATGAGCTATCAAAATTAGAAAAAGAACAAGCCGCTGTCATGATTTCAACCATTAGACTATTAATACAACAATTAATGATGCGAATATTAATCAAGGAAAATCATAGAAAGCTTTGATAAAATTATTGATTTTCAAAAATTTGACTCGAAAAGTATTAAATGAAAAACTTAATAATATAACTTTTCTGGCAGCAATGACTGAATATGTGGAATATATCCACATTGAAGCTATTCAATTAGAAATTGATGTTAAAGAATTGTTACAAGCTATTACTGATGCTAGACAAGGAGAAGTTCACTCCTCTGTTATTAATTTAAAAACTCTAAAATATGAATTAGAATCTATTAGAGGAAAATTACCTGCAGGACTGTCATTTCCTCTTGCGGTGAATGATGACTTGAGTCACTCATTCTTAGACTTATTTTCTATTTGTGTGTATGTTAAGGAAAATAAGTTAGTGTATGTATTCGTTATTCCTTTGATTAACGATTTATTATTTGAATTGTATAAGGTATCACCATTACCAAAATATTTAAAAAATAATGAATACCTATTCATTCAACCCAAAACTGAATATTGTAACGCAACAGAAATGCTGGCATCCATGTTACATAAATATAATATTAACAAAATAATAAACAAGTCAATATCTAACCCCATGATAAAACAAAAGTCTAGTAATTACATTTATAATTATAGATAAAGATAAATAAGGATGCAAGGTAGAAATAACGAGAATAAACAAACCTGTAAGTTAGATAATAGTTAATGATCTATGTTCAATGAAAAGTAAATCAATGTGATACTGATGAGAAGTGTAGGAAGTAGAATAGTACAGAAATTTTCAAAGTAAATGACCATGAAAGTAAACAAAAATGAAACAATAATTTACCTTATAGCAGTAGCAAGTAAGGATTTTGAGTTAAATGATATTATTTTGTGACAACGAATGTTATAACGCCAAAATCAGAAATTTTGAAAATTTCTTATTTTGAGTAGAGATGTATCTTTAAGCGCAGTAACAGGGAATTGTTGTGTGAAACGCAGAGGTGACTGACAGGCAATAAAATCATATATCAGCCCCAACACGCTCACGGCAAATAGGCTGAGTTCATCGCTCTCCATACTAAGAAACGTTAAACTTTGACAACTACCTCAAATCCGTAGAAAAAAGTGCACAGAAGTAAACGAACTCATTTGAAGGAGCAGCTGTAGGTATTAACAATAGACCAGAATACGTATACACGCCAGCTGCATATAGCGAACAAAAAAAGGGTATATGTTATTGAAAGACTCAAACGGTCAACGACAGGACTTCGACCTTACTGAGAAGAGAGAAAGCTCGGAGTAATGTCCGAACACAAGCAAGAAGTGTTGAAAGGAAGTTTGGTAAGGCCTGTAAGTAACAATAGTTGATGCCATTAGAACAACCAAATGCACGAAAACAATACTTGACGAGAAAGTTAAGGGTTGTTTTGTTTACTCCAAAAAAGTGACAGGCAAGAATTATTGCTACAGTATCTAGCAGCGACAACGACCTCAGTGTAGTGACCTAGGGAAGGAATCTGGTGGGAATCCAAAGGCCTATCAGAGAAGTTCTTTCGGAAAAATAGGTGGTCTCTAAATCTGAAGAGTCGTAAAGTAGAACCAATTAGAAAACAGCGTAAGAAAAATCAGAAGTAAGTGGGAGAAATATGGAATTCGATATAGGGACGCGAGAAAGGCGCGCTCGTGGAGTTTAACTAAAAATTTTGACGGAAACGGGAGTGTAAGTCCGCGACCGAGATTTCCATAGTTATTGGACTTAGAGAAATTCGGTACGATGGTTAGAAAAGTAAGCTCGTACTAGAACAAATTTCGGTAAAGAGAAAAACTGTAATTTTACTAGTGACGTACAAGTGAATTAATACAACACAAATGATAATTAAATAACGCTGTGATTTAGTTGTGCAAATACGCAACAATAACTTCATCATCGAGTAACATTTCGAAACGAACTAAGCCCGTAACAACAGTGATTCAAACCATAACGCAGTTAATAAATAATAATTAATAATGGCTGTAGAAGCGAATAACTATAATAACAATTAACGCGAACTAATTTGAGAGAGTGAAGTTTGGTGTTGTGCAGTGTCTTGTGACTCAAAGGAGACCACGTTACAATCTGCTAATCCAGAGGGAAATATCGCAGTTACGCCAGACGATCAACATGCAACCACACAGTATGAACCGCTACCAGATTCGGATACATACCACAAGTAAAATTTTCATGCTATAATTAGTATTAGGTCCACTGTCTGTTCACTTAAAGAACTCATAAGATTTAATTAAAGGATTAAGATAAAATTTTATTTAGAACAAAATTAAATAATATTAGGAAATTATGGAAATTAAATTTATCTATGAGCACCGATTTTAAATGAATCCAGATCAATAATTAACAATGTCGTAATATATTAAATTTAAGAAAATTATTATTAAAAGTTTTGTCTTTGAATAAGAATTACAATATTTAAATTATTAGAGCTATGAATATGAGTAATGAAATAAGATTTATGAAAATGAATATGTTTATATATTGATTAGAATTTATATAGTTCATGTGTCAATGATAAAGTATGATAATCAATCATAGCTAATTGTAATAAATCGAAGAACAATTTATAAGAAAATTTGAGCATTTATTTATATTTTACCCTGAGATAAAGAGCATATAAAATATTATTGTTATAAAATTGGCTCCCACACGCGGGACATAAAATTAGATAACATAACAGTAATTAAGTTATAAAATTGACGCACACAACGTCGGGCATATTATATTGTTACAAATTGGCGCCGCACCGCACGGCTTAATTAAAGAAATTAGGCTAGGGCAATGACAGACAGTGGTTAGAGATACACTAAGTTAAATAAGTAAATGTTAGTACTGTAGAATAAGAACGTTATTATTGTTATTTGTCGATAAGTATCTGAATGATAACCCGACGAAAGGCAAAAATGGCGACAGGGAAAGAAAATTCCGAGGTATTCGAAATTAACAATCAGATGGGGATGGAGCAATCTGAGGATAGACATGTGGTGAATGAAGGGAGCTCTGCAACGAGTGAAGAGAATGGCGCCCGGGGACCACAGTCATCTGAAATTAATTTCCAAATGTTAATGACATTCATGAAACAACAGAATGAAGAAATGAAAAAGCACATAGACGAAAAAATTGAAGAAACGAAAAAACAGAATGAAGAAATAGGTAAACAACTCGTCGAGAAATTAGACAAAGAAATAGAGTTAATGAGAAGAGATGTACGAGGACAAATCCACCAGGTGGGTACTGATTTACAAAAACAATCAGAAGAAATGGAAGAAAACGAATTAGATGGAAATACTATTGATCAAATTGACACCGAGTATCAATCTTTAACAACTAAAGCATTGGCTGAACATCATGTCTCAAGAACAAAAGAAATATCTACAATTATTAATGGTAGATATGAAGGTGATAAAGACACTTGTACTGTGTTTGTTGGCAACTTACCAAACACAATTACAAAAAAGAAAATTGTCAAATACTTCAGAAAGTTTGGTACGATTATAAATACGAGATTGCGATATGCTGCAATATCTGATCCACGATTTCCCAAAAGACGTACTATCATTAAGAAAGAGTTTCATAAAGACAGAACAAATATCCATGCATATGTACGTTTTACTGATGAAAATAGTGCATATCGTGCTTTGGAAGCAAATGGTAATGTGTACGAGGGTTACCACCTGAGAATTGATTTAGCTAACACGGAGGCTGAAGAAAAGCAGAGAATTAAAAAGAAAAAATTGAATACTACAGTTAATATTACCAGTACTGATAGAAAAATTAGAAGTAGGACTGGTGAGGTGCGTAAAAATTTTGAAACCAAACCTGAGAGTAAGAAGATGAAAAACAGTTCTGATGATTATCAAAGGCGAACTGCATTAGCACGAAAGAAGAAAAGGATGAAATTTGCTGGACCATTCAAGAATATTGTGAAGATTGGTACGAGAACGAAAGGAAGATTTCAAGCGATGAAGATGAGATTTCTTAGAAGTCTTGAAAATAAAACCTTATTATGTGAGTACGCGGACAGGAAAACGAAAATAATTAAAACGCCACAAGCTGTCAAAAAACGTATTTGTAAGAGGGTTGAAAAGAAAAAACGACAAAAAAAACTCAGCGCGTACATAAATAATGGTAATATGACCGGGGAAAGTTGTCAAAAAGGGTGGGCATATCCACTTTCAACACACCATAAGAGAGAGAGAGAGAGAGAGAGAGAGAGAGAGAGAGAGAGAGAGAGAGAGAGAGAGAGAGAGAGAGAGAGAGAGAGAGAGAGAGAGAGAGGTCATAAATTCTTTAGGTGTCAACGGCCGACTGCAGGGTAAGTGTTACTATTTACCAACAAAATGTGTTGTAACGGCACTGACTTAAAACGTACAACTATGTCTCCACAAATAGGAAATTAAAAGTAATTAAATGTAAGTGATTAAGGAAAACAATCTTAAGAGTGTCCGAAAATTTAATAATTAAGTTAGGTAATATTGGGTGAAATACCTTAAATAAGATTGGTTGTGTAAGAATACATTAACCGAAGAAGATAAATAGATATGAATATGATAAGAATAAAATAAAGTAAATGGTAAATGAAAACCAATTCCAGTAAAATGAAACGGCATAGAGAAGAATGTAAAGAAAGGAAAGGAGAACCGAGTCCTGACGTTTACTATCCTGATATGATCGGTAAAAGGTATCATTCAGATTCTTAGTTGACGCCAGTGAAAAGTTATGAATTATAAAGAAATTGTAAGACGCAATAGAGTATTAAATAAATTGTAATAATTTTAACATTAATTAAACTAAAATGATAATTGTATAATTGTATAAACGATGAAGTAAAATACTAACAAATGTAGTAGCACGTATAATCTTCATGAAAACGAAATGTGAACTGAAAATGTTAGCGATAATTATGTTAACATAAGTACATAGACAATACATATATGTTAAACGAATGCAAGTGTAAGAGCAATTAATATGGTTAGAATAAGATTGTTTAATATATGTGTTTAATATAACAATTGAATGCGAACAATCAATAAAATTAGAATAGTGATATATACATATATATGTGATACAAGGACTCTTAAAATTCAATTAAATAGTGAAATGATTGAAAAGCGACAATAAGTAAAAGATGGACTATCAAAGTACATTAATAGCGAATTATTGTAGAAAACTTGATTAATTTATGGCATTAAAATCTATAATATTATTAGAATAGCAAGATGTAATTGGCGAATTAGTAGAAATTTTGATAGTAATTAATATTTTATAAATACTGCAAGGTAATATAGAGTAAATCAATGTAAATATAAAAATGAATAGTTAAATTAAAGGTTAACATAATGATTAACATGTGTAAAATTGTACAATGAAAAAAAGAGAATTCTAAAAAATTATTTTACAGAAATATAAAATTTATCGATATGATAAATGATGCTAGCATTGAATAAAACTTGCTAAATTAATTTTGTAAATATTATAGGTCCTGTAAAGGATATGTAAGGAGTTGTTTTAAATTGATGCTGAATGACGAATTTAAATTTAATGTCTAAAGATTAGTTTGTAAGTATAATTATGTGTTAAGTATGGGTTGTAAGAAAAGAAAGTTAAAAGATATATGTAACGGATTCATTTAAAAACGGGAAGCGAAAGTGTCTTGGAAAAGGGTCCTGGGGTACTGTTTACATTTCATAATAAACAGCCCGCAGTGGGTCACTACAGGTAGCAAATCCATTACACTACGTCCAACGGATGATGAGCCAATACTAGGAATATAAAATGTATGCATTTCGTCATGTTAAACCTCGACGACAAGGCGCAGAAATTTGAATCTCTTTTAGATGTATGAAATCCATCCAAAGCGACAAATTTCGGGGACGATATAACGCCAAAATCAGAAATTTTGAAAATTTCTTATTTTGAGTAGAGATGTATCTTTAAGCGCAGTAACAGGGAATTGTTGTGTGAAACGCAGAGGTGACTGACAGGCAATAAAATCATATATCAGCCCCAACACGCTCACGGCAAATAGGCTGAGTTCATCGCTCTCCATACTAAGAAACGTTAAACTTTGACAACTACCTCAAATCCGTAGAAAAAAGGGCACAGAAGTAAACGAACTCATTTGAAGGAGCAGCTGTAGGTATTAACAATAGACCAGAATACGTATACACGCCAGCTGCATATAGCGAACAAAAAAAGGGTATATGTTATTGAAAGACTCAAACGGTCAACGACAGGACTTCGACCTTACTGAGAAGAGAGAAAGCTCGGAGTAATGTCCGAACACAAGCAAGAAGTGTTGAAAGGAAGTTTGGTAAGGCCTGTAAGTAACAATAGTTGATGCCATTAGAACAACCAAATGCACGAAAACAATACTTGACGAGAAAGTTAAGGGTTGTTTTGTTTACTCCAAAAAAGTGACAGGCAAGAATTATTGCTACAGTATCTAGCAGCGACAACGACCTCAGTGTAGTGACCTAGGGAAGGAATCTGGTGGGAATCCAAAGGCCTATCAGAGAAGTTCTTTCGGAAAAATAGGTGGTCTCTAAATCTGAAGAGTCGTAAAGTAGAACCAATTAGAAAACAGCGTAAGAAAAATCAGAAGTAAGTGGGAGAAATATGGAATTCGATATAGGGACGCGAGAAAGGCGCGCTCGTGGAGTTTAACTAAAAATTTTGACGGAAACGGGAGTGTAAGTCCGCGACCGAGATTTCCATAGTTATTGGACTTAGAGAAATTCGGTACGATGGTTAGAAAAGTAAGCTCGTACTAGAACAAATTTCGGTAAAGAGAAAAACTGTAATTTTACTAGTGACGTACAAGTGAATTAATACAACACAAATGATAATTAAATAACGCTGTGATTTAGTTGTGCAAATACGCAACAATAACTTCATCATCGAGTAACATTTCGAAACGAACTAAGCCCGTAACAACAGTGATTCAAACCATAACGCAGTTAATAAATAATAATTAATAATGGCTGTAGAAGCGAATAACTATAATAACAATTAACGCGAACTAATTTGAGAGAGTGAAGTTTGGTGTTGTGCAGTGTCTTGTGACTCAAAGGAGACCACGTTACAATCTGCTAATCCAGAGGGAAATATCGCAGTTACGCCAGACGATCAACATGCAACCACACAGTATGAACCGCTACCAGATTCGGATACATACCACAAGTAAAATTTTCATGCTATAATTAGTATTAGGTCCACTGTCTGTTCACTTAAAGAACTCATAAGATTTAATTAAAGGATTAAGATAAAATTTTATTTAGAACAAAATTAAATAATATTAGGAAATTATGGAAATTAAATTTATCTATGAGCACCGATTTTAAATGAATCCAGATCAATAATTAACAATGTCGTAATATATTAAATTTAAGAAAATTATTATTAAAAGTTTTGTCTTTGAATAAGAATTACAATATTTAAATTATTAGAGCTATGAATATGAGTAATGAAATAAGATTTATGAAAATGAATATGTTTATATATTGATTAGAATTTATATAGTTCATGTGTCAATGATAAAGTATGATAATCAATCATAGCTAATTGTAATAAATCGAAGAACAATTTATAAGAAAATTTGAGCATTTATTTATATTTTACCCTGAGATAAAGAGCATATAAAATATTATTGTTATAAAATTGGCTCCCACACGCGGGACATAAAATTAGATAACATAACAGTAATTAAGTTATAAAATTGACGCACACAACGTCGGGCATATTATATTGTTACAATGTTATGATAAAGTTTATGTTATGTTATACCAATTACTTGTTGAGTTAATGAAAGGTAATGAAACAAGATGTATTATTCAATTACTGTTGTAGAATGATGTGTGAAGCAGCTAGTTAGCGTTAATAGATTTGAATTTTCTTATATGTGATCCATAGGTCAAGATAAAATTGTCATTAGATATGGAAAAAATAATTGTTTATGTAAATGTTAATAGTTAAGATTTGATTAGATGTATGTATTTATGTAAAAGGGCTATAGATGTTTACCAGTTATAAACACAGGTAGGTCCGTATACAATAAAAGGCCTAAATGCCAAAAACACTATATAACCGCTCATAACATAAAGGTTAGGTACATAAATTAATAATAATTAATGATACGGTTCGAAGAGCTAGGAAAAAACATTAAATTAGTAATGATATATAATAAACCATATCAAATTATACAAATTATGATAATGCCACAATGCCATGATATCGATTGATAACGTTTGATATCGAAAAAGTAGTAAATATAAAAGAAACAGGCTCATATCAAAAAACCAGCAGAATATGTGTAGAAAATAATAAACCAACTATCGGTAAAGTTATATTCCGATATGATAGCAAATTAATAAGGAATAGACAAAAAATATATGAAATAAACACTATATACAAAACATGTAGAAGGAAGAAAAATCATGGGTTGCTATGGACTACAGGAAATGAAGAAGTTGTTGATTTTCAATTATTGCTTTTTATGATCTGAATGTGATGAGATTAAAAATCTAAGAAATATCTCATATAATCGGAATATTCTAAAATATTTGACACAGTTATAATACACAAAATACTAAAGATAATATTCTTGAATCTTGCCAGTACAGTTTAACCAAACAAGACTATAGTATGAAATCACAATAGAAAATAAATAACTGGGTTCTACAAGGAAGGACTTGAATTGTCCCATATCCGAAAGGAATTGACGATATATTAAACCAAATAGAAAGAGTTAACTGTATCACAACTAATAATATACACTACACTAGAACTTATAACCTTTCAAATACACGGAACATCAATAATTGCTTCAACCGAGAGAAGAACGTATTTGGATCCCGGAATTGCAGAAGGAGCATCAATCGGGCTGTAAATCAATCCAGAGAGCTGTATTTCCGAGGTGGACAGGACAAGAATTCCATTTTATTAAACCGAAGAAAGAATATTGTACGGCATAATCGTCCAGAACAGTAAATTTATCAATCAACCGCCTACACGATTTGCTTCGTTCTAGTCTGGTAAATTATTATTGAATAAATCATATTAACTACACAACACTTCAAATTTGTAAATCTTGCATTCTTATCTATGTATTTTTAATCTTCCCCACAGTTACAAGAACCTTCACACCCTGAATTAAGTTAATTACAAATTAAAACACATTATATAACCGAATCTAAATAAAGTATCGGACTGATAAATAATCGATTCACGCAATCTATAGCCCATGTGTATGTCAGTTAGAACATATCTTATTCAATGTTGAAGAAGTAACCAAATAAAGAACCTTTGTATAGTTGTAAAATCTTGTCATTTGGAGTATGATTTAATGAGTTGGGAATAAAAAGTAACTGATTAAGTATAGAATAATTGGTTAACATAAACAGTGAAATAACCTCTAAGTTTCGTTGCTCCGGTACTACAGCGCTTATAGCGGAATTCTCCGACACCAAAGAGAGAGCGTAAAAATACAAAATTATACATAATTCTCTTCAAGGTATAATAGGGTTGAACGAAATTACAGAATAACACATTAATTATTTAAGTTTCAAGTACACTAACACTGATATTTTTTAGAGAGATAAGTTAATATTAATTAATTAAGTCAATATATCCCACAACTCCAAATATCTCAGATATTTAAATAATTAAGTAAATTAAAACGACCTAAGAGAGTAAAGACAGGGAACATACCCGTTCATAGCAACGAATAGGCTTACATTGCGTGACACATTATAAGACGCAAGTCGTCGTCTTATAACAAATTGGCGCCTAACGTGGGGCTTAACCCAGTATTACCCGTTGTATAACAAATTGGCGCTCAACCAGTGTAGGGCTTAAGTTGAGTAACTATAACTATATTAATATTACTTAACCAGAGCAGGCAACTGTGGGAGAATAAACATGCATACCAGAGGTAGATCAAGGATTAGGGCAGGAGAAACGGAGAAGGAAATAGATGAACAAGAACAGGAAATAGAAATAATAACAGATAATGAAATGGAACAAAAGACAGACGAAATAACGGAAACTGAAATAATTGCGGACAAGGAAAAGGAAGTAATTGAAGAAGATGCCCAAGGGGATCAACCAGATAAGCCTAACCAAAAAGAAGACTTGAGTATGCAGGAGATGTTTAAACTATTATTGGAAAATTCAAAGAGACTGGAGGAAAAATACGATAAAACAAATGAGGAAAACAAGGAGAATTTTAGGAAACAGGAGGAAAACTTCAGAAAAACAAATGAGGAAATTAAAGAAACCTCAAAACAAATGAACGAAAGATTAAACCAAATTCACGAAAGGTTAGATAGGAATGATGAGGGTTTAAAACAAATGAAGGAAGACATCTTACAAATACATGAAGAAAATTTAAGGCAAATTAATGAAAAAATTGAGAATATTCATGTAACAGTTAACCAAAAGGTAGACCAAAATAATGAGGAAGAAAATTAGAAATAGCCAAAACAAATGAAGGGTTAGAAAAAACTAACGAAACAATAGTACAGGTTCGTGAAGAATTACAGAATAAAATTAATGACATAAAAATTGAGAATAAAACATTGGTCGAAGAAATCCAACAGGAAACTGTCGGAAAATATGATTCAATTAAAAACGAAGTACATCAGGTACGGGAAGAGAATAAGGAAGGTATTACGCAAATACAGACAGACATGGGCGAAAGACTCGAAAATCTATGGCAATTTAAACAGTATGGAAGGTCAAATTAATACCAGTAAAAATAAAATAGAGGAAATTAGTAGACGTGAATTACAGTTGCAAGAAGAAGTAGATGCATGGCGGGATAGGACATGCCAACATAGTCATACAAATAACCACGAGAACCGGGAGTCGATTAATTTTCGTAATTACAAGCGCAATCCGATGGAATTTTTAAAGAGGTTGGAAGAGATGATTACAAAAAATAGAGAAAATCGCTGGAGTATTATACGCAGTATGATTGATGAAACATTTAAAGATACCTATGATAATTGGTGGACAGCGGTGCGCCCGGATATACTGGACATGACCGAGTTCAAAAAACAATTTAAAGAGAAATATTGGTCTGAATCGACCCAGAACATGATTAGAAATAATTTGAGTAACGGTCGATACGAAACATACATAGGCCAGTCTCCTACTTCATACTTTCTAGGAAAAGTGTGTATGGCACGGAACTTAGAGCCCAGAATTCCCGAAGAATGTTTGGTGATACAACTATCCTACCATTACGAGGAAGGGATAAAAAATGCACGTATGTGTAGCCAAATCAAAACGATTTCAGCCATGGCCAAATTCCTTGAAAATTATGAGCACGAGAACCAATACCAAAGAAATAGGATGTTAAATTATAAATATCAGAAGTATAATAATAACGCGCCACCAACCAATTCTCATAATAATGATCACAATCGACCTGCGCAGAACGTTAATGCAAATAGAACCCAAAATGAACACGCGAATAATAATTCCAGGAACTATAATTATCGTGGGAATAATACTTATAATTATCGCGATAGTCGCAATAATAGAGGAGATGGGGACAGACGACCCAATAATTATAGGCATAACGTTAATTATATCTACTCCAGGCCTCAAGGTAATCAGCGACGGTATTACCCAAGGAGTCACCGATATGACAATCATTATGACCAGTCCCGGCGTGAAGACAACTATCCGCCTGAAAGAAATTATAGGATAGCGGAACCTAATACGGAGGATCGCACCGAAACTGTACTAAATCAACATAATAATCCGAATGAAAATAGAGAAAAGGGGGTAAGCCCTCATTTAAACTAATAGAGGCAGTGAAAATTAATGAATACCCTTCACTGAACCGTAATCTTGGGGAACAACGACTTGTAAACAAAATTAAGAATAATAATACCATAACTATAATTAATAACCACTATTTAAAGAATATCAGAGAAGATTTATTGGAAGAGGATAAGAAACATGTAAACAGTAATAGCAATAACGAAATCATATATGTAACAGCAAAATTCTAAAAGACAGTAAGACCAACTTACAAAAATTATTTGAAATAACTATTATATATAAAACGAATTTAGTAAGGAAAAAAAAATTTTACTAAATTCAAAAAGAAATATTATGAATAAATTCTAAAATACAATAAGAACAACTTATTACCAGTCTTGAAGAGAAAATACTTGGAATTTAAAAAGAATTTGAATTTGAATACTACCACTAAATTCTAAAATACAATAAGAACCACTTATTATCGATTTTGAAGAAAAAACACTTGTAAATAAAAGAGAATTCGTTGAACAATAAAATAAATAGAAAAAAAAAATGTCATTCAAAATGAAGTAAGTCTGAATTAAAATATAGTTATGAAAAAGGTATTAAGAAGAGTTAATAACAAACCCCAAGATTACAGAATAAAGCGAGAATTATTACTAAATGTCTACAAAGAAATAGTGTGAATAAGGAATAATGAAACCCCAAGATTACAGAAGAAAGCGAGAATTATTACTAAATGTCTACAAAGAAATAGTGTGAATAAGGAATAATGAAACCCCAAGATTACAGAAGAAAGCGAGAATTATTACTAAATGTCTACAAAGAAATAGTGTGAATAATGAATAATGAAACCCCAAGATAAAAGTTTTTACCTCAAATCTACCTATGCGAAATAAAGAAAGAGAAAAATCATATGACCTAAAATACATACCACATTGCCAAGTGAAGGAAACAACTTCAGTAAACGATTGAATGTAACCAATGTAATATTAAAGAAAACGAGAAAGAAAGAATATTTATGAACATAATTCATTGAAATATAAACAGCCAAAATAATGAAATACGATAAGAAAAATAATAGTTGAGCTAAGGACTGTATTTAGTCAGAAACACAGTTATAATGATAATCACACAATAACTATTTAGAAAATATTGAGATCAGAAAAACGAATGAAGAAGATACTTAGCATTATAATCACAACAAGAAAGGAAAACAAAAATAATTACAAATGATAACTGTCAGACTTAATATCAAAGAATGTTTAAGGAAACTAAAATGGAATCACAAAGTATGAAGGATAGTAATGAAGAAATATAAAAGCAACAAAGAAAAAAAATTTTTCCCAAATATTTATTATTAAGTAATTTAGGAGATTATTATATTTTATAGCTGACTGTAGATGAATTCCAGCAGTACTATATTAAGGTGTGGTGTGGGCAGCAGAGTATGAAGCCAAACAGTGCCTCTCTGAACTGTACCAACGCACATATTAGGGATTGTTAGGGAAATTAAATATTTAAGAAATATTAGAATAGTTGCAAGAATGACCTCAGTTTCCAGAAGAGTAGGACGCAGAAAACAGAAAGAAATTAGATGACAGAAGAATAATTGAGAAATACAGTGATTACAGTAATTATAAGTAGAAGAGAAGTGAACCTAAAGTATCATTGAATATTGTAGCCAACTATCAACAAATACTGTTTACAGAAAATTAAAAATGATCAAGAATGTTAATTAAAATGATGAAATGTTATTAAATAAAGAATTATTAATACTAGTCTAATGAAGTTACATTGAGAATCCCATCGTCAACCATTAATATTGATATGAAAAAAAGGCATGTGAAAAAGACAAGTTTATTTGACCTAAACTTCATTCAGGTAAACTAAACTTTTTTAGGAGGGGGAGCATATGTAACCCAACAGAAATGCTGGCATCCATGTTACATAAATATAATATTAACAAAATAATAAACAAGTCAATATCTAACCCCATGATAAAACAAAAGTCTAGTAATTACATTTATAATTATAGATAAAGATAAATAAGGATGCAAGGTAGAAATAACGAGAATAAACAAACCTGTAAGTTAGATAATAGTTAATGATCTATGTTCAATGAAAAGTAAATCAATGTGGTACTGATGAGAAGTGTAGGAAGTAGAATAGTACAGAAATTGTCAAAGTAAATGACCATGAAAGTAAACAAAAATGAAACAATAATTTACCTTATAGCAGTAGCAAGTAAGGATTTTGAGTTAAATGATATTATTTTGTGACAACGAATGTTATGATAAAGTTTATGTTATGTTATACCAATTACTTGTTGAGTTAATGAAAGGTAATGAAACAAGATGTATTATTCAATTACTGTTGTAGAATGATGTGTGAAGCAGCTAGTTAGCGTTAATAGATTTGAATTTTCTTATATGTGATCCATAGGTCAAGATAAAATTGTCATTAGATATGGAAAAAATAATTGTTTATGTAAATGTTAATAGTTAAGATTTGATTAGATGTATGTATTTATGTAAAAGGGCTATAGATGTTTACCAGTTATAAACACAGGTAGGTCCGTATACAATAAAAGGCCTAAATGCCAAAAACACTATATAACCGCTCATAACATAAAGGTTAGGTACATAAATTAATAATAATTAATGAATACGGTTCGAAGAGCTAGGAAAAAACATTAAATTAGTAATGATATATAATAAACCATATCAAATTATACAAATTATGATAATGCCACAATGCCATGATATCGATTGATAACGTTTGATATCGAAAAAGTAGTAAATATAAAAGAAACAGGCTCATATCAAAAAACCAGCAGAATATGTGTAGAAAATAATAAACCAACTATCGGTAAAGTTATATTCCGATATGATAGCAAATTAATAAGGAATAGACAAAAAATATATGAAATAAACACTATATACAAAACATGTAGAAGGAAGAAAAATCATGGGTTGCTATGGACTACAGGAAATGAAGAAGTTGTTGATTTTCAATTATTGCTTTTTATGATCTGAATGTGATGAGATTAAAAATCTAAGAAATATCTCATATAATCGGAATATTCTAAAATATTTGACACAGTTATAATACACAAAATACTAAAGATAATATTCTTGAATCTTGCCAGTACAGTTTAACCAAACAAGACTATAGTATGAAATCACAATAGAAAATAAATAACTGGGTTCTACAAGGAAGGACTTGAATTGTCCCATATCCGAAAGGAATTGACGATATATTAAACCAAATAGAAAGAGTTAACTGTATCACAACTAATAATATACACTACACTAGAACTTATAACCTTTCAAATACACGGAACATCAATAATTGCTTCAACCGAGAGAAGAACGTATTTGGATCCCGGAATTGCAGAAGGAGCATCAATCGGGCTGTAAATCAATCCAGAGAGCTGTATTTCCGAGGTGGACAGGACAAGAATTCCATTTTATTAAACCGAAGAAAGAATATTGTACGGCATAATCGTCCAGAACAGTAAATTTATCAATCAACCGCCTACACGATTTGCTTCGTTCTAGTCTGGTAAATTATTATTGAATAAATCATATTAACTACACAACACTTCAAATTTGTAAATCTTGCATTCTTATCTATGTATTTTTAATCTTCCCCACAGTTACAAGAACCTTCACACCCTGAATTAAGTTAATTACAAATTAAAACACATTATATAACCGAATCTAAATAAAGTATCGGACTGATAAATAATCGATTCACGCAATCTATAGCCCATGTGTATGTCAGTTAGAACATATCTTATTCAATGTTGAAGAAGTAACCAAATAAAGAACCTTTGTATAGTTGTAAAATCTTGTCATTTGGAGTATGATTTAATGAGTTGGGAATAAAAAGTAACTGATTAAGTATAGAATAATTGGTTAACATAAACAGTGAAATAACCTCTAAGTTTCGTTGCTCCGGTACTACAGCGCTTATAGCGGAATTCTCCGACACCAAAGAGAGAGCGTAAAAATACAAAATTATACATAATTCTCTTCAAGGTATAATAGGGTTGAACGAAATTACAGAATAACACATTAATTATTTAAGTTTCAAGTACACTAACACTGATATTTTTTAGAGAGATAAGTTAATATTAATTAATTAAGTCAATATATCCCACAACTCCAAATATCTCAGATATTTAAATAATTAAGTAAATTAAAACGACCTAAGAGAGTAAAGACAGGGAACATACCCGTTCATAGCAACGAATAGGCTTACATTGCGTGACACATTATAAGACGCAAGTCGTCGTCTTATAACAATATTTGGGTATAGACGATGTTAAACAATATTTTATTTATTTAAAATCAGATGAATTGAATAATTGTAAAAAATTAGAAAATTATGTATTTGTTTGTCAACAAATGATTCCTATTTATCAAGTACATTTACATGAATTTTGTGAAGTAAAATTGTTTAAAGGTGATTATGATGCAAAGAGTTGCGATCAGAGAATAACTAGAATTAATAATCCTTTATGGCAGAGAATGATGAAATCAAACTCATGGCTTTATGTTTTACCAGAGGATGAGACATTGACAATTAGTTGTAAATTGGCTGGTATGCCATCCATTATACATTCAGTACAATTAAGTAATTTGGGAATTTTTAATTTAGCACCAACGTGCAGAGCGTATGGCTCAGGCATAATGTTATTGTCTAATACTAAATACGAAAGTAATGGTACAATACCAATTATCCCACCTGTGGATATAGAAATTGACTGTTGTGACGAATTGGATAGTGTAGTTAAACATGATGTAAAACTACTTACGTTAAAATTACCAAAGTATTTGAAAACTGTGGCAATGCATGCTGACGAATTAGATGCAGCCAGTTACAGATTAAATGAAATTAGAAAAGCTATTGAGGAAGAGAATATGCATTAAATTTACAAGTCAAAGGTAACGCATCATTCCGTAATGCTGTATATAATCTGTGGATTAATAAAAACAGGAATTTTATACTATGTATATAGAAGATTTTTTCCAAAATGTTTGTTACCATTGTTTGGTAGCTGTTGTAGTAAAAGGTTAGAAGAGAAGTTTGAGGAATCTTTTAAACAGGTACAGACATTAAGTACCAAACCAATTGTAGTAAAGCAGTACCAGTATGGAGCGTCAGTCCATATTGACCTGACAGCAATAAGAGGAGAGAGTCCAACAAACGGTTGTAGTTTTACATTTCTATATGATGGGGCGATATAAAAAAATATACAGACGGGCCGCAAGGCTTTCATGTTATAATGTTGCTTGTTATTTATATTTGTGATATTGGTGGATTGTCTGTGATCTATATGTCTATATGTCTCTATGTTGAATCATGTAAAGAAAAAGATATTTGAAAGAATTGGGAGTGCGAGGTAAAAAATAGATGAATTTATGACTTATGATTATTATATATTGAATGTTGAATTGTGATGGCGAATATTTGAATTGCAATTCATATATGTATGCATACAAAATATGATTAAGAAATTTTCCTCTAATAATGTAAAAAAAAAATGTTAAGATATAATAAAACCTCTTATTGTTTGTTAATCGAGAGTATTTATTGCAAGTCCCGTCTCACTGGACCCAGCACATTTTATGCTTTGTCTAGGCCTTCTGCCTAGTTTTAAATATCTAGTAGCCACTCCTTATAAAAAAAATCTATAAAAAACTAAATAAAAAAAATAAGGAGGGGTTACAAATGGTAGCAGAGCGTAATTCAATTTAGGTCGAACCCTTGGGTCCTTGAGTGTGACGGGGCTTGCAAACTTCGAACTAAAAAATTTACAAGAGAGTAACATATATGGCTATGTTTGTATTATGTTCAAGGTTTTGTGTATTTTGGTTGATGTATAATTGTCAGCTTGTTCTGCCTTTGTAAACTTGGTGCCGCCACGAGGCGTGCATTTTCAGTGGGAATTTTTTTTGAGACTTGAATTACCGTAGATCTGGGGCGCTGTGATGGGAAATGGATTTCGTGGTTTTTTGATTTTCGAATAATAGCGAGTGTGTTTATAGGGATGCGGTATGGCCCGATCGGAAGTCGGTCTCGTCGGGGATACGGGCGCCGAGTTCATTGTTTACAAGTTTTGGGAAATTTAATGTTGTTCGTTGGTTGTCAAATCTGTCTTTGCGAAAGGGGAGGTTGCGATAGGTGTTATGTGTGTCGTTGAGTATGTCTTGTGTTAGTGTTAGAATTGTTTTTCCTCTTGTGTGGTGTTGAGGAGCGCCAGTTCGTGATAGTGGTCGGGGTCCTCGCAACGCTAGGGAGCCCGCAGTCGACTTGAAGGAAGGATTAGTACTCGAGTTTTTTCTGTTTTGTAAATCATGTTTGTGTTAGGTATTGCGTTGAGATTTATGTTTTATTGTTGTGTATTGAGAATTGTGTAATTCTGGCGGCGGTATGTTATCAGAGATTGCCCAACCCCATTTCCGGCGTTCTCCAAAAACTTCCGGTGGTGGATGGAATAGATGAGGACAAGTTGTTGGTTTTCTTGGACCTTGTCCTGCAGTTGGCGGATTTCCCGGGGGTGTCCGATGGGGTACTCTTGTCCCTTATATACCCGTATTGCCGGGGGTCATTGGCTGCGCTGGTCACCAACACTCTGCGTCGTGGCGGCAGTATCGACGCTTTCCATGGGGAGGTGGTGGACTTCTTCATACCCCGTCGACGACGTGACCAGTTGCGCTTCAAGATGTTCTATCGGGTACAGGCCAACGAAGAGACGTTGGCGGACTTTGTGCAGAGTGTACGGAAAGCTGCCCAGATTTTAAGGTTGGGGTTGTGCGAGAGGGAAATGATCCAAGTGATTCTAGAGGGAGTGACGCCACAAGAGAGATCCCGTTTGATGTTCGCAGACCGAACGGACTTTGTTTTGCGGATCTGAACCGGTTGTGTGTGGTTTCTAGAACGGTCCAGGCGAGGGATGAGTCCCGGGGAAGAGCTGCCAGAGGCGACCCATACTTAAGTGGTTCATTAGAAAGAGCTAAAAATGACAGATATGGTGGTTGGTGGAGAACGCAAGAAACTGTAAAAAGAATTGAATATTCAGGAAGTAATGAAAGCTACAAGGGGGTGGCAAGTGAAAAGACGGTAACAACAGTTACAGAAGAGAACACAAATAAATATGGAATTAACAGTGGAAGGAGAAGTTATATTAGTGAACAACCAGCGGCAAGTGATCCTGTAGCAAACCTTTATGCCTACTTGGAAAAACAGGAAATTTTAAACGTTCCAGATGAATTACAAGTGCCTACAGTAATAGAGTAGTGGATGAAGAAGGTGAAGAGGAAGAAGAAGAGGGGAATTATTTCGGTGGATCAACACAAAACATCAAGAACACGTCTTTTAACAATGAGTTAGAGGACTCAGATACGACGTCGCAGTTGAATCCAGATGCCGCAGAATTTGTTCTGGTATCTCCCTCTTGGTTCATGATGGATCCTGATTCTGTAATATCATCATCACCTACGCAGGGATATGAGAAGTCACTTGATAATGTAGTTTTACCGTCGCGAGTAGAAGTTAATTTAGACACTGCACATAGACCTGGACAGCTGGATTCCATGGTGGGAAATGTCGACGACGCTATAGTTGCAGAAAGTGGTGAAGGAGAGGAATCGGAAGAAGAGGCAGAAGAGCGGTCTGCAGATGCTGCACAGTGAAGTATAGTTATAGGTGTTAGGGAGACTGAAGTTTCTGAGTTTGCGGATGGACACGGGGTTGTCCATGCTGCAAGTGTGGTTGAAGGAGATGAGGTAGAAGTTGAGGAGGAATTTGGTTGCAGCGTTGTGGAGTGTGTGAGTGAGGATGATGTAGTGTGTGCAGATTTGCGGACGGCTTCTGTAAGTAGTGCTGAGAAGTCTGATGAACGGAAAGAAATTTCAGATGGACCAGATGAGCAATTAGAGGGTGATGAAGATGTGCAGTATTATGATGGTGGTAGTGGACGTGATGGCGATGATGTTGATGATGAAGAAAATTTAAATTATGAGGATGAACGTGTTGATAAAAAGGAGGATGAAAATGAGATTGGAGAGGAGGTTGGTGAAGAAGTTTGTGAAGGAGCTGGTGACGAGGGTGGTGAAGAAATTGGTGAGTAGCTGGGTGAAGATGCTGTTGAAGATGGATCAGATGAGCAACTGGAAGATGGTGAGGAGGTGCAGTGTCATGATGGTGATTTGTATTATGGGGGTGAAGAAGGGGAAATTGTGGAAAAGGAAGAGGAGGAGAAGGAATAAGTGGAAAAGGAAGAAGAGGGCTATAAGGGAGAGGGAATAGAGGAAGAGGAAGGGTGGAAGAAAGAGAAGCAGGAGAGGCAGAAACAGAGGAGTTAGATGATGAGGATAATCCAAATCGGAGTGAAAGTAGTGATGTAAGTTGCCGTGATTCTGATTCGGAAGAAACAAATCAGTACAGCTCAACACGAGATAATTTCTCAGAGAGGGGTGTCCGGAAGGAACGAGTAGATAAGGTGTGTCATAGAAAGGTGAGAAGAAGCGGGTAACGGGTAGCGGGTAAATGTTCCCCACAGTCCCAGTGGTGTTCGTCTACTTCAGGAATGCGCCCCTGCCTACGCGAGCCTTGGTTTTCTCTATTCTTCCTTGTTTCCGGAGGGAACCATGTCCTTACCTTTAGTCCTAGCTCTTCACCTTTCAATGATCCTTGCCTTTTCCTCTTCCCGATCTTCCTAACCCTCCCCGCAGAAAAATATAAAATGTCAAAAAAATTGCAAAAAAAAAGAAAATGTCAAAAGAAAAGGAGTTAGAGAGATGAGTGGCAGCGGCGTGGTTCGCCGGGTCGGTCGTGCACTCGGTGGACCACGTTGTTGCGAACATACCCTTGGAGCGCACTTGTAATTATGTTGTAGATTATATAAGTAACATATATATACTGTACGTATTTACATTATATTTATATGTATATAAATTTTGACCTCAGGCATGGGCGAGCATTTTTGGCAATCAGGCTGTTTGGGAGTTCATTCACCATGTCTCCGGGTCAGTTATGGTGGAGTATTATATCATGAAGACCATCAACCCCCCCCCGTGCTGAGAATGTAAGTGGTATCGATGGTATAGTGTTGGTGTTCTGTTTTTTTTTTTTTGGTTAGCCCCCCCGTATCTATGGGACATGAGGCCGTGTTAAAATTGGTAGTTTTTGGTGTCTCTATACGTAAGTTGGTTGGCCTCAAGAGGTCAGAACTTAGGGAGCTCCTGAACTTCTCTTTCTTCTTTTCTTCTGCTGTCCCTTCTTGCTGTATGCTGGCCCTGATCAAGTCAGCGTACAATGCCCGCACACTTACACACGCACACAGGAACACCCACTACACTTCTTCTTTCCTTCTCTTTCGTTTTCCTTCTGAGCCTCTGTTCTCCTGAGAGCAAATTTCACTGAGACTAACCGGTGAGACTCGTGGTTTTAGAAGTTTATGCGGGGTACTATGCAGGGTACCCCGGAGTTTAGGTGTGGGGCAACCAAGTTGCCCTTTTGGGGTGGAGGTGTGCCGGGATTTGATGACCTGACTTTATATAATAAGGAAATTCGATATAAGTTATTAATGTCAGTGAATGAAGCGAAATTGTTAGTGAACCCGATGTGTATGACCACGTTACGGCTGGTGACGCTATCTAGCGGGGCGAATTTAGGTTGCGGGCCCGATACGTTGCGAGAGTTAGTTGAATCTTGTCATCCGCCGCGCGTGCAACTGATCCTGTCCGGCAGAGCTGAAGTTCCATTAATTGTCGTATATTTCTATTCCTTATGGCTAGATAAACTCACACAGATCTGCGGTAAGTAAGTTTAGAATGTATATTATGGATTGCGTGAAATAAAATGTGGATTTGAATATTATGTGAGTGGATGTAAATCGATAGGTTTAAATATACACGCCACGTGGCGCGAACTTAAAGTATATTTGGTGTCATGTAATTTTAATTTATTTAAACTCTGATACAGCTTTGTGTATTGTAATCAATATAGAGTAATTGCCCATCGCACAAGTGGAGTAAAAGATATGTAATTTCGGGGAACTTTAAAGTATTAAACGGATTAGCACGTGGCCGTATATAACACCGAACAGGTTATAGTGTGTCGAACTTTCTTACTCACGTAGGCATAATTAATAAATTGAAACTTTTAAATTGATTTTAGGTCGTGTGTGAGAAATTTTGGTGTGATACAAAAGAGAAGATGTTATATTTTAATTAAAATGAGCATAGTTTAAATAGTCAGGGGTGCCTGTTCGATTTTGTCTAGACTGGTTCTGTCGATGGTGCGTGTGTGGGTTATGCTTGGAAATAAGTGTTTGGTCAGCTATTTAATTATCATTTATGCTTAGGGCTCCCGCGCCAGTCGAGGATCTGATCCAAGCATTGAAATTCGACTCTCCATCTGATCCTGAACATACCACAAAAGCTCTCGACTTCACCTGTCGGAAGGAAGGGCAAGATGAGCATGCCTCGGTAAAACCCCATCAGCTAGACGTCTGACTTACTGCGCACCGAACTCCCGGAAATCCGCTGGATTAAAATAAGGTGATATTCAACCAGTTTTATTTACACTTGGCCTACATAGAAAACACCTATTCGTGCATTTAACAATCCGTAAAACTCAAGTTGGACTTTTGTGACGCACTATGACATTTTACATCTCCATGACGTTTTGGATTGGGCTCCGGTCCAACGGGACATAATTTGTACGCGGATTTTTGGGAACTTTATGTATAGACTATACTTAGATTCGGAATTAATTGTACGCCCGGGGGCTGGCATGTGTCCGGAGCTCATTAAATTTCATGCTACACATTTTCTTACCCGGATACTGTAAGGGGGTTGTATAAGTATTGGGGAGACCGGAATTTTAGCTATGGGGGTGCGTGCTGTTTGTGACAGGATGAGCCGGACCGGCTAGTCTAGTTCAATTATAATCGCGGATCTGGTATCTATTGTAATTACAGTTTTGACACCTAATCATGTTCTTAGGTCATAGAAGGGTTGGATGTTTTTTTATTCTGCTTTAGGCCGGTCCTAATAATAAATAACAATAAATCCTTCGGTTATTGTTTGTTAATCGAGAGTATTAATTGCAAGTCCCGTCTCACTTGACCCAGCACATTTTATGCTTCGTCTAGGCCTTCTGCCTAGTTTTAAATATCTAGTAACCTCTCCTTAAAAATATATATATATATATAAAACTAAATAAAAAAATAAGGAGGGGTTACAAACTTATAAATATATTTTGTTGGCAACTTGTTGACAAATTTTTACTATTCTTCCTAAAGTAAGATAGA
Source organism: Magicicada septendecula (assembly GCA_034769895.1). Taxonomy (NCBI): domain Eukaryota; kingdom Metazoa; phylum Arthropoda; class Insecta; order Hemiptera; family Cicadidae; genus Magicicada; species Magicicada septendecula. Next base: position 929,296,944 of record CM068367.1, read on the forward strand.
ATATGATAGAATATCATAAAATAAGATAGAATAAATCGCAAGTGCGTTACTGAAAATAGTTAAACAAATCTACTATACTTTGCAGAATACAGTGTTAGGCCTGCCTTTGTATGAATTCCACGACAGTACTACTGTAGCAGTTCGTTGTAGGCTACTATTTAATTCGGTTTACTGAATTCAACCAAACCAAGTTACAGTTTTACTAAGCATCACGGGAGAGGGTAGCTCTAAGATGTAGTATTGTACGTTTGTAATACAAAGTAATTGTGTCTCACCACATCAAGTAATCGACAAAAAAAAAATTTGTTTACAGGTTATTTAAGATAGCTGTTCAAAATAATGTTTTAATTATTTTATACTTCCCATTGGACGAAAAAGTTCAGGAAGTTATACTATATTTTCGTTATGTAGGTACATTAGAATTTGAGCATTTACAGTTAGCAAGATTGAAAAGTTTTTGCATAATACTACATTTTTCAAAACGTAAACAATGGGCTTTATTAGGAACGTCGGTTCAACGTATTTGGGGGGGGGGTTCTAAATAAGACCCTTATAGATCACGGAAAAAGCACGTATTAATTTTTATGTACGTTTATTTTAAAATATTTGTTTTAATCAATAACAATAGATTCCTTTTTGTGTTATTTAGTTTATTTCGACTACATTTTTAAACAAAGAAAATTAGAAAACTAAATTAGGACAACATTAACAATTTTTATTTAATACACAACATTTTGATTTCTACATTAACAGATCACTTGAGAAAAACAGATTAACTGAAGGATATTTCTGCAAATTTTGCCAGTAAGCCCAAATCTTACATTCCAGAAAAAAGAAATCTTATTTTGCTATAGCTCAACACACTCTTGACGGACCTATTTGCAACACAAATTTGCATGTCAGCCGATCTTCTCCTACGTCTGTGACGGAAATTTTTCAGTCACTCTACTTCTAATGAGGCCGCAAGGAATTTAAGTACCCTCAGCAAAAGATGAGGATCGAATGAATAAATCCTGGGTCTTGTATGAAGCTTCCTGCTTTTTCATGTATATGTAATAAAACACACACACACACACATTTGCTTCTATATATTTCGAGCTTTAAAATCACATATTACATATATAACGTAAGTTGACAAAGAATGTGAACGATTTTTTCCATTACCTGCAAGTATATAGTTACAACGTAGTTTTTAACTCTTTGTTCAACTACAACCAAATCAAACATGGTGATATTTCGAATTCGACAATAAAAAAATAAGTCAGCAGCTTCCTTCGCTTGTATAGGTGGTATCCGAAAAAGGTCTAAAACGTGGATGAAGAAAATCTGTTGACAAATAAATAAAAATGAAACCCCTTTACTTGTCTATTAATACGTATAATTTAATTATGTTCTCAATAACGATACGAGCGAAAGTACAATGTTCTGAGAATGGAGAGCAGTTACCATCAGGTCTACCAATTGTTTACAACAAAACAGGCGATTGGAACTAACAATTTTTCAAAACCGATGTTTGCTAATACATGTAACTTCACATTGTACGGCTCAAATATTATTTCTAGTAAAATTACATTATATAGCAAAAGCACCATCTGTCTAACTGTAGAGTGTACAACTAATCCAAGGGATGACAAGAACAGAATGGAATCAGTAATAAATCATGAGCTCTGCTCCTACTGTACTGGTTAGGCCTACATACTGTACTGTACGACGTTTAGAAAATAATTTACGACTTTCTCATTGTATGAGACTTTCAGAAATTATTAAACTTCTTCTTGGCGTTGCTTCTACACAAAGCATGCACCGGTTACAACGAAAAAAGAAATCAGTTTACCTAACGTTCTTGTACTGTATGCTGTAGTCAGAAATAATTTACCTCACACACAATGAAACTTTGCTTAGGCTATATTGTTTCTGTATTTCAGAAAACGTACACTAGCGGTGCAAGATAAATGGTTGTTATTGGCTTTAACTGTTAATATTTATATTGTCATTCAATATTATGGTTACGAGACAATTATAAAAGTAGTGTAAAATAGCTTATACCTACATGTTTCTAAATAAATCTTCCTTAAACTTGACATTTGATGCATCTACGCACTCAACACATAGGCCTACATAGCCCATAACAATTAATAAAATACACCACACACACACAAATACACATGTAATAAATTATTCAAGGAATACGTTTTCTTGCAGACTGCAGAATTTAAGTAACTATTAATTGAATGAGCGAGGAGTGTTTTGCATTAACGAACTCGATCGTTTGACATTTGTCTGTCTATCCGTTAGGAGGATGTCTCATGACAACTTTTGAATGCGTCAACCGGTTTTCATAAAACTTAGCATACTTTTACCTCTTATACTCCTGTTGTTTTTTAAATTAAGCCATTCATCCATGTACAACTACTGTTGTGTCTTGTATCCCACAAACCAGAGGCCAATCACAACGTTGCAACCCTTTTTTCTCCATCCCATCACATAACATCCTCCTTTCACGAACGCCTGGTTCTATCCCCCGTTTCCGTCGCCTACTTAGAACCCAGTTTAATTACTTTTTGAGCCAACGATCATCAGACAACCGTCCACATGGCCTTACGGCCTTACGAGGCGCTTAGTATCTCGTAGTAGCAGTAGTGGCAGTGAGAGTGATAGTGGTAGTAGTAGCTGTAGTGGTAGTGGTAGTGGTAGTGGTGTTGTAATTGTCAATTGTACTTACTGTAATTGTATCATAATTGTACTTGGAAGTGAAAGGGAGAAGCACTGTCATTTAGCTAGCAGATGTTTCGTAGATAAAAATAGTTTTAGAGAATTTTCCCAGGGTTCAGATCTCACCCTCTTTCTTAAAAACAGGTGTCAGGAAGCAATAATCGTAAAGTTTAGTTTATGGGTAACCCCAAGTTACTTAAGACGGATGCAGCTGTGGGAAGTTAAAAAGCCACTCTCTTAGATGAAAGGGTGACAGGTTTATGAAAATCAGAGGGAGCCTTATGAAGGACACAAGTTAGACAGGGAATATAAAATGTCACATAAAGTTGATACCCTTCAAGGGTGAAGTCAAATAAATTGGTCTCAGGTGTGAAGACAGGTGTTGTATTTGCGTGAGAACTTTAATCCTAAAAGGGAATACCCCACCAAAGTGACGTACAGAGTCACATGATAGTCTCTGATGAATAGTAGCAGTTCTTATAAAATTATAAGAGATTTACCCTCACTTCCAATAGATTTAGCCTATCATAGTTAAGGTTTTAGAATTAAGAGGAGGGAACAGTCCCACCACTAAAACTAAGGGTTACACCCACGATGATGTACTATAAAAACTCTAGCATTCGCTGGAGAAGTCAGATCTGATTGTGTAAGAGGTCCGAGAGAACTTACGCATCTTTTCTCATTTTTATTTTGACTTTGATCTGTCTTGAAAGGTGTTCTTAGAGAGCCGAAAACCAGGTGTTGTCAATAGTTGTCTTTGTAATTTTTGAAGTAACTAAAACTAGTTACATTAATTTGTGAACTAAGTACTGTACTAGTAACTGAAGGTACTTAGAGTTTAAAAGAGTAATTGAATTAACTGACTTATAGTTTGTCAAGAGGAGTTTGTATAAAGTAACTTGTAAAAGTTCGTTTGTATTTTGCTAATCACAATAAATTGTCTTCAAGAAGAACGGTTCATTCTAATGATTCAACTTCACCTCCGGAACCACGTCAAACAAACAGTTGTAGCTTAGCAGCCACTCGATAGGTTACAACATTAAAAGCTGGTGTCAGTTGTGCTGGGTTTAAGAGGTGACCAACAGACCTCAAAGAGGACGAAGGTGATCAGCAGTTGTGGACATTGGAGTGCAGCATCGTGAAGCAGCTTCAGGGTATTCACTGGACTACCAGCAGTCTTAGGACGAGCCAAGCAGTCGTGTTGCAGAACCAAGGAGCAGTTGGAGCAGTATAGCAGTGTAGCAGTTGAGATCGTCGCTGGAAGCAGTTGTAGCAGTTGAGATCGACATTGGAAGCGATCATCGTTGGAAAAGAAGACTTCAAGTAGAAGTAAGTGAATAGCGTCATTTTATTTACTCTAGAGAAATGGCTACTACAGAGTTAAATCATTTTGAAAGCTCTAATAGTAATTCTGATTCTGAATTAGAATTGAAAGATTATGCCACAAGTAGTAAGGTAGATAGTGGTGATAGAAAAAGCAGTAAAATAAAAAATAAAGTAAAGATTAGCTTTGATGTGTATAAAGAAAATCATAAGAAATTAAAGCTTGACCAAGCAGCTAAATTTGTTCCGGAGTTTAATGGTAAAAGAGATGATTTAAGTAAATTTATTAGCTGTGGTGATTTTGCGATTGAGAATGTAAGTAATTCATATAAGTATTTGCTGTTTGAAATTATAAAGAATAAGTTAGTTGGTGATGCTTACAATATTGTTAGATTTAAAGATGTTGAGTCATGGGAGCAGCTTAAAGTAGCATTACACGATAAGTACGGTGAAAAGAAAAATATCGCTCATTTGCAGTTAGAAATGTCTAGTGCAAGACAAAATAAAGATGAAGATGTTCGGGCCTTTTCTGAAAGGTTAAATAGTATTTTGAGTGCATTAGCTATTCAGATGACGGAAAATAAAGATAAAAGTGTTAAAAGCGCGATTTATGATGTGCTAGAGCAACAGAGACATAACGCGTTTATTGAAGGGTTGCGTCAACCAATTAAATTTTTGATGAAAACGAAAAATATTCGTACTTATGAAGATGCTGTTGAAGCAGCTGTTTTAGAAGAAATAAACATATTAAATGATAGGGAAATTCAAGAGTATTTCGGTTTAAAAGTAAAAGATTATAGGGAGTATAAGAAAGATACTCGCCCTAAATGTTTTAATTATAATAAGAGAGGACATGAAGCTAGTAATTGCTATTTTAAGAAAACCTCGTTTCAAAGTAAAAGCGGGTTTAATAAAAATAATTTTGCTAAAAGAAATAAAGACGTACATGTTAAAATAATTACGTGTCATTACTGTGGTAAACAAGGGCATGTTATTGCTAAGTGCTTTAAGAAGCAGAAAGACGAAGAAAATAAAAATAATAAGAAACCGAGTTTTAAGCCGAAGAGTACGGATGCTCATCCGAAGGCAAGTGATTTTAAAACCATTCAAGTAGATCGTATTACAGATGACAGTAAGCATGAATGGATAGAAATGCAATTATCCGAAACAATAAACAAAAACGTTTGTTTACTTTTAGACACGGGAGCGGATATTTCGATAATTAAAGTAGGACAATTAGAAGATGATGCTGAAATAATGCCAGTTACCGAAAGAGTAATTACGGGTATTTCTGAGGAGCCTGTAACAACAATCGGTTTAATAAATTTAAATATTAAAGTGAATGGTAGAGAAATTGTTCATCCATTTCAGGTGGTATATGATAAGTTTCCATTAAGAAGTAACGGTATTTTGGGTAGAGATTTTATGTCGAAATACAAAGCGAATATAGACTTTGAGAAAGGCGTTGTCCAGGTAGGAAAGACTAAATGGAAATTAGTTCCGTATATAAATAAAATTGTATTACAACCGCGATCAGAAACGGTTATTTGTACGAAAACGCACAGCGTAGGTGAAGGCGTCGTATATTCGTGTGAATTACAGCCAGGCGTACAGTTAGGTAGTAGTCTGACTAAAGCATTTAAGGGTAAATGTTTAGTTCCAGTTACGAATATAAATGGTGATAAAATTGAAATAGAGATCCCAGAAGTGGAGATACATAAAATTGACGAGTATGAATGTATACAGTTATCGCGAAATCGCGAAGATGAAGTTATTAAATAATTAAGGGTAGATCATTTAAATAAAGAGGAAAAAAGGCTTTGATAAATATATGCGTAGAGTACAATGATTTATTTTATTTGCCGGGAGACAAATTAACGGCGACTGATACGCTGGAACATACGATTCCATTGGAACAAGATACGGCCCCAATAAATATAAAACCGTATCGTATTCCGGAGCAACATAAAGAAGAAGTGCAAAAGCAAATAGACTCTATGTTAGAACAACAAATAATAGAACAAAGCCAAAGTCCTTGGAACGCGCCACTTTTGGTTGTACCAAAGAAAATGGACGCGTCGGGTAAAATTAAATGGCGTATTTGCATTGATTTTAGAAAATTAAATGAAGCGACTATAGGTAATTCATTTCCATTACCTAACATTACAGATATTTTAGACCAATTGGGTAGAAGTAAATACTTTAGTACTTTAGATTTATCGAGCGGGTTTCATCAAATTAAAGTGCATAAGGAACATAAAGAAAGAACAGCATTTAGTACGGCATATGGCCATTACGAGTTTACTAGGATGCCGTTCGGGTTAAAAGGGGGGGGTCCGCCATCTTTTCAAAGATTAATGAACACAGTATTACAGGTTTACAAGGTATTAAGTGTTTTGTGTATTTAGATGACATTGTGGTTTACGCTCAAAATTTAGAGGAGCATCAAATAAAGTTGCGCGAAATATTTGATAGAGTAAGAGAACACAAGTTGCTATTAAATGCAGATAAATCCGAATTTTTACGCAAAGAAGTAAATTATTTAGGTCATGTAATTACAGACGAAGGGTTAGATCTTGTCCTTAGCTGGTGTAATCCCATGTTCGGATAGATTGAAACCTAGGAACTGCACTTCGTCTGCTATGAATTTCGACTTTTCCAGTTTCAATGTGATATTGTTTTCGGATAGTTTCTGTAGCACATGTTTCACTCTCTGGCAATGCTCTTCCCAGTTCGCTGACGTGATTAATAAATCACCCACGTAAATGGTTGTGAATTGAAGTGCTTCTTGTCCCAACACTGTGTCCATACACTTCACGATCACGGCTACGGAATTGACCAGTCCGAAGGGTAGCCTCTTGAAGTGGTAGTTGCGACCCTCGAATATGAATGCCATGTATTGGCGGCTGTTCGGGTGTAATTCCACTTTCCAATACCCGCAGACTGTATCCCAAGTGCTTATAAATCGGGTACCATGGAATTTTTTAAGAATTTCTTCTATTTCCCCCGGGGATGTACGGTCGTTGATGATGGTCTTATATATTTCACGTGCGTCCAAACAAATTCGCACTTTCCCGTTCTTCTTTGACACTGCTAATATTGGGCTGGTATATGGGGACTGACTGGGTTCAATTATGTCATCTCTCAATAGATTGTTTATTTCATCGCGTACTGCCTCTTTCAGGGAATAGGCGATGAGATAAGATTTTCGGTTAAAGTTCACCGGTTCTTTAAATCTTATCGTGCATTGGTAATTTTTTACTTTACCAGGCGAGTCGGAGAATACATCTCTGTATTCGTTATAAATGCCTATCAGTGTTTCTACTTGTGTGTCGGTTATTTGGGCACTTGTCTTGTCATGCTTAAATGTATGTATTTCTTGGAGTTTCTCTCTCCACAATTGGTCATCATCACTTTGATAAAATACATTGTTACTCGGCATATGCCATCTATGGTTTCTCATTTCTTGTATATTGTAAACTGTCCGGTCGGAAATGGCACTCTCGCTTTCTATTAGCTTTGCCGTCCAATTTATAAAGCTTGAATCTAGAGTCACTTTGGATCTACTCATGTCTATGATTGCCGAATGTTTTCTCAGCATGTCGCAGCCAATTAACATAGTGAAGGGTAGTCCATGTGCTACCAAAAACTCCATAGTTATGGTCTTGCCGTTACTGTTTAATTCTAACATGACTTGTCTGCGGACGGTCTTGTTTTGACGCCCTGTTGCTCCGATCAACACTATATTATTTACAGGTAGCGTAGGTATTATTTTGTTACCTTTTTCCTGTATTCTACTTAGTTCGATGTTGTCGATTAATGACACATTTGCACCGGTGTCTATCATCGCTTTGACGTGCACTCCATTAATTTCGGTGTTTATGTAGACAATCTCGGTATTATGGTGTTCCGTTTCGTGGCTATTTTCCTCCAACAATTCTTCTCGTGTGTTCTTGAGAAAGTTCGTTGTAATGATTGTAATGGTATTTGTTGTCGTTTTGTGATTTACCATATGATTGTACCCAATAGTTCGGTTCAGTGAAGGTCCATCTTGTGTTCTCACCGCCGCTTCTAGTTTAAAGGTGTTTCGGCTTCTACCTGCCGTTGGTCTTCCGAACTTCTTCGTTCGTCGTCTTGGGGTCTATTCCCGGGTTGAGGGTGGTCCTCTTCATAACTGGATCGTCGATAGTCCTCTTGGCTACGACTCCTCCTGGTGTCGTCTCTGGGGATACGCCTGTCATCGTAGCTGCGATTTCTTTGTGGGCTACTGTATCGGTTGAAATGTCTCACGTACGGACGTCTCCCCCCTCCGTAATTTCCGGCATGTACATAGTTAACTCTTCTGTACGGTCGATTTTGCTGATTGTAATCATTATTTGGGTTACGATTATTGTTGTAACCCGAGTTATTCGCCCTGTTCGGCGGATAGGTTGGACCGTTCGCCCGGTTGTTAAAGTTGTTGTTACTGCTTGGTCGGTTGTTATTATTGCTTATGTTGTTGTTGTTGTACTGGTTTGGGCTTGGCCGAAAGAACTGTCCTCTGTTGTCGTTATTGTTGTTACGATCAATAAAGTTAGGGCGGTAATTCCCACGACTGTTGTTGCCATTAGCCTGGTTCGCCGAATCATTGTACCGGTCGTTCCCTAGTCGACTCTTGCGGTAATACCCCTCATGCTCGTACCCTTCAAGTAAAGCCGCCATCGCTTGTATTGTCTTTACTTGTCCGGTGAGTCTGGCCCTTGCGATTCCTCCTTCATAATGAAACACTAATTTGGTGACCAGGCTTTCTTCGGGGATCCGTGGCTCCAAATTTCTCGCCAGACAGACCTTTCCGAGGAAGTAGGCCGTCAGTGTCGATCCTCTGCCTGTTTCGTATCTGCCATAGCAAATATTGTCCCGTACGATATTCTGGGTACTCTCGGACCAATATTTTGCTTTGAACAGCTCCTTGAATTCGGCGTAACTCTGGATATCGTGCCGTGTCGCCGTCCACCAATTGTCATTTATTTCTTTGAAATACTCATCAATTTGTCCTCTGATAATTGGCCATCTGGTCTCCCGGTTCCTGCTCAAGGTTTCATCTATGCGTGCAAGGAATTCCATAGGGTTTCGTTTGTACGCCCTAAAGTTCATGGCTTCCCTGTTGTCAGCGTGTTGGAATTTTGGCACTACTGCTGGTCGGTTTCCGATATTTTCAATCTCTTCCCGTATTCTTGGGATTTCCCGTCGCTGTATATCTTCAATTCGCTCATAATTATTGTCGACCCGTGTTTGTATAGTGTTCACGGTCGTCTCGATACCTGTGCACCGCTCTTCAGTTTTCTGTTGCACGGCCGTGATCTGGATTTGATGAGCTTCCTCCAAGCTGTTCACTCCAACATTAATATCTTCTTTAGTTCGTTGCAATTCGTCACTGGTCTGCTTCCACTTCTCATTTATTTCAGATATTTCCTTTCTGACTTCTGTCATCTCCTCCTCAATTTTTTCGTTCAAAGTTTCCATGTTTCTTTGACTGTCTTGTTTCAGCTCGTCTATTTTTCCGCTTAATTCCTCCTTTAACGATTCCAAGTTCTTTTGGTTATCCGTTTTTAATGTTTCTTCCATCTTCTTGCTGTTGTCGTCTATTTTTCCGCTTAACTCCTGCTTTAGCGATTCCAAATTCTTTTGGCTCTCTGTTTCTAATTCCTCCTTCAATGACTCCAAGTTCTTTTAGCTATTTTCTTCCATCTTCTTGCTGTTGTCGTCCATTTTCTGGAATTGTTCCCTCATAAATTTCATCATTTCCATGATTTTCGCATCCCCTGATTGTGTGGGTTGCTCTGGTTCCTTGGGAGGTAGTACCTCTTCTACGTCTTCCACCGGCGTCGCCTCCTTCTCGTCCATGTTTATTTTTGGATCCGCGTCCGTCGCGCGTTTCTTGGATGTCGACCTCTTTTGGTACGTGTTCTATCCTTCTGGTACTGCAGCTGCTTGCTCGAAATTAGGTAAAACTGATTTTGTTGTTTTTATTTATTATTAGTTGTCCTAATTTAAGCCTCTTACGTTGAGCGCCAATTTGTAAGTGAACGTCGTTTGGGGTTCTGGGGCGCTAACTGCCCGTTTATTTTTGTTTAAAATTTACAATAACTTTTGTTTAATATTTTATTATTATTGACTTATCCGGTTCAATTCAACCTAGCGTTGAATCCAACTTGAATAAGTCCTGTTGATGCACTGAAATTATTTATCGAAGTAATTTTCTACTTCGGTTAGTTTATTTATACGGATGTTCTTCCGTCGACTCGTTGAAATGGTGATATATGTTCCGCACTGAAAACACAAATATTTTGCATTAACAATCACTTACTTGGTGAGTCTTGTCGAACTTGCAGGGTCGATATCACAATCCAATTTGTATACGGACTTACCGTGTTTGTATTCGCCGCTGCTTGTCGGGCTGACCAATGAAATTCGTTCACCTGTTTTCAACTTAGTCTATTGAAATAAACTGACTGACTTCGTTTTCTTGTGTCAAATAATATTTTATTCAATTAATGTGCTCTCTTTGAATGATCTGAAGTATCATTTATAATAAAATTCAGAATAAGTAACATGAGACTTTGAGTTTTATAAAATTTGCCTCAGGGTGGCAGAACTGTTTACAAAATTAATTTATCTAAATGTTCTTTTTGGTTAAAATTAATTTAATACCTTCGTGGATTCTTTGAGCTGACAGAATACCAAAACATTGAGTAGAACTAATATTCAATAGTCATTAAACAGTTTGATGATGACTATCATTCAGTCATCACTTATAATTAACATACAAAATAATAAACATGTGTCTGCTCTGAACATTTCAGGTTAGCAGAATTATTAAATTCAATTGATGATAAATGGTTGAAAGAAAGTTAATTAATGTTAAAATAATTCGTGATAAAATAATTAAAAATTGAACAATAATATTATATATTGAAGCAGTGTTATTTAGTAAAACATCCGATTCATTGCTTGGTTCTACATAAAGATAGTTGCATGGCTGTAAGTAATCATGTAGTTTAATAACCTTGGTTATTATTCATATTAAGTAAAAACATTGAAATGGTTATAATATTAGATTCTTTTCCTAAATCATAAAACATAAATAACATTGAAATATTTTATTAACTTTCGTTAATTAATCTACCAGTTGACAAATCTCGGTCATTGGTGAATACTGGTTAATTCGATTTATATGTAATAATTGACAACTGTCATTACGTGTGGTTAAGTCACACGGAGTGTTCGTACATAAAAATTAATTGAATGTTTAATAAATTCATAGAAATAGAATATTCAAATATCTGAGGATTGTCATTACTGTTGATTAGATAATATCATGTATACATCTTAACCTAGGATTATTGTTTGAAAATGTTTCGACTATATCGTTTTTCATTTCTTAACTAAGAATGTAATAATCACTTGTACTCCCTTTTATTTATAACTAGCAAAATACCCGTGCTTCGCTACGGAGTTTCACGTTGTACGTAATGAAAATGTTAGTTTAATTAATAAAGTTCAATTAAAGTAGGTTTCTTAAAAATAAATAGCTGTTGCCCACGACTTCGTTCACGTGGTCTTCAATTTAATCCGATAATATATTTAGAACAGAATCTATTCTATTGGGTTGCCATAGTAACCAAATCTAATAGTTTTTTAAGACCCCAAAGGACCCCCCAGAGGATCGTATCGAAAAAAAATGTCCTATGTTGGTTCTCCCATTGCGTAAAATATTTGTGCCAAGTTTGGTTGAAATCGGTCCAGTGGTTTAGGAGGAGATGTGGAAGACCCCAAAGAACCCCCCGAAGGATCATATCGAAAAAACACATATCCTATGTTGGTTCTCTCGTTGCGTAAAATATTTGTGCCAAGTTTGGTTGAAATCGGTCCAGTGGTTTAGGAGGAGATGTGGAAGACCCCAAAGGACCCCCCAATGGACCCCGTCGAAAAAAACACCTATCCTATGTTGGTTCTCCCGTTGCGTAAAATATTTGTGCCAAGTTTGGTTGAAATCGGTCCAGTGGTTTAGGAGAAAGATGTGGAAGACCCCAAAGAACCCCCAAGAGGACCCCATCGAAAAAACACCTACCCTATGTTCGTTCTCCCGTTGCATAAAATATTTGTGCCAAGTCTGGTTGAAATCGGTCCAGTGGTTTAGGAGGAGATGTGGAAGACCCCAAAGGACCCCATCGAAAAAAATTCAGAAACCTTCGCGGGCGTGCGCACAACAACTCACCGAAGTTTCATCGCAATCGGATGAATGGTATAGGAACGCATACGGGACAAAGAAACAAAGAAACATTTATTTTTATAGATATAGATTTAAATCCCGGAATTGCTCTGGATTATACACTCAGCAATCCTTGTTACTCACTGTTACACTTCACACCTCTGATACTAAAGTATTTACGCTATCACAATTTGAGGTTAGGTCACACTGTTTACATCGGTGACGCGCACAAATCATATGATCAGCTGACTTTTTGCTCTGTTTTGTAGCCGTCTGTTCCCTTCTGATGTTGATTAAAAAGTGACGAGAACGCAAGCCTCGCTCTGCCGTTTCGTTTTGCGATCGTCCAAAATTTTGTTAATTTCTTGGATTTGATTGGTTGACGATCTTTAATTTGATGCACATACTCCCCCGGCGAATTATTTCAATTGTTGAAGTTGGCGTGGGGTATTTGGTGTCAAGAGTATAAATGTTTGCTCAATTTGACATGAATTCCTTATAATTGTAATAACTTTGTTAGTATTGCTTAGATTTTAAATCTGAGCGTATCACTGGATTGGTGACACTCGGCTCTTTATTTTGAGTCCACTCATGGTGTGCTTTGGTCCATTATCAAGGAAGTTAATGTTTGTGATTATCACCATTCACTATACACTATTATTTGTATTTAATTTTTGATTAACACTATTTAATGGCACTCATACCCACTTGAGGGCATGCCTTCCAAGTTCTTTTACACTTCTTAGTTGCTAGTTACTTAAAACTACTGACAAAATACATTTCTTAAACTACCATTGTCTTAGCCTATATTCCTATATTTGTATTTACATATTTTACATAACAGAAAGTATTTATGTACTTTCTGTACGGCTCCAGTTGATAATAATAAATGGTTTTAACTACTGATAACCTTTGCTAATTGGAATATTATGTATTCCTTGTCATTTCTTGTTAATAAAGTGGTCTCTATTTTGCATTATGAGATGCATACTTAATGTCACTCTTATTTGGTATTTTTTAGCTCTTCTGTAATTATTATTTAGTTGTAATAGTTGAACAATAATAGTATCTCTGTAATGGGCTTGGTGTTTTTAATACACTAGTCTGTTCCATATTGTATATGATTAAATAACATTACTTACGTCTGGTGTCACATGACAGGTGTTCTTAATTACTATTATAATACGTTATGTCGTTTCTCATAATCTTCTTATGCTATTACAGCAGTGGTATTACACTCTACTTGTGGTATAGACATTAACCTTTTGTTTCTATTTGGTTTTGTAGTATGGTTTTATTCAGGTTTTACATAGTGAATTCCATTTTGGTTGGTTTTGGTTCACTTTATTTGCTTATATTCTTATTTAAAACTTATCTTGGGTATCTTATATTGGTACCTGTAGAAAGATTATTATTTCTACTTGGTTTAACACATAAAACATTTTGGTTTGGGTAGGTTTTTCCTACTGCTAGTTGTGAATTTAGGTGAATAGTACCTACATCTTAGGTTATGTGATTTTGTCATTTGTGCCAACAATGTGTATGTTACTTTTCTTTTATAAAATTGCTAAACTGCTATAATTGTTTTTATTATTTAGACAAAGCTTTTCGTCATTACTGACATCTTCAGGTCTTAAACAACGACCTTGGTTCTTGGTTGTTTAAGACCTGAAGATGTCAGTAATGACGAAAAGCTTTGTCTAAATAATAAAAACAATTATAGCAGTTTAGCAATTTTATAAAAGAAAAGTAAGGATGGCTGCTAATTTAAACAATACGAAAAATGTGTATGTTAGGTTGATACACATTTATATTCTTTTAACCTTATTTTCTTAAGTTTGGTTTTATTAATGATAACTAATAACCTTTAGTTATTTCTTTTTCTTGTCTTACATGATTGTTAAACTATTTGACTGAAATTTGTTATTATTCTGAGACAAATTTGATACTTCTTTATGTTACATTGGTGCTGGGCTTAACATGTCACTATGCTTTTATTTACACCTTCTATTCAATAAACAGTATTGTTACTTTCATTCTTTTTTATAACATATCTTGTCCTATTCATTTATAACATTATTTGTTGTATATTGGTCATCTCATTTAGTCATTTCTTGTCGATCTCTTCAATCTGTAGGTTGTTTAGTTATTGCATATACGGGTAAGATGTTGATTTATAGTTGACTGGCTCTTGGAATCTATACTTTATGTTAGGTTGTTAGGTGTCCTTCTCGTAGTATGTTTCTTCCTTGATTCTTCACTGATTCTTCATTGATTCTTCATTGATTATTCACTGATTCTTCATTGATTCTTCATTGGTTCTTCACTGATTCTTCACTGACCGAAAACTATTGGGTTGTTGGTTCCTGTGGTACAATCATTGTGTGGTGCATCTTCTTTTCATTATAATGTCATTTCACTTGCTAGTTACCATCAGTTTATTACGTGAGTTTATCTTTGGTGATAGGTAGCTCATGTAGTTTTGATGCTTGGCATGTTAGATAAATTACTTGGTTTGTCTCTTTGACTCGATTATTGACATGTGTAATTAGTTTAGGTTACTGAAATCTTTAGGCTCATGTGTCATGTTACATATTGTCCCCCCTCGAAAATAGATCATTTAGATTAATTCCTTTACGGGATTTGAGAAATTATCTATCATATTGTTTCTTACTTATTCTGAGCTTCCGTCTTTCATATCTTGTTTCTTTTCATTTCATATTTTAATACATTGTTATCTTCGATCTGATCCACTATCTTCTTTCTTGGTGGTTTTTTCCCTGTAGTATTTAATTCCCTATCATTTCCCTAACATGGTAGTTGGCACAGATCAGAGGGGCACTCTTGGCTTCCATGCTCTGCTGTCCACCCTACATTTTCTGAGACCAGAGGGACGTACCGTCTGCTCAGTTAAATTGTTGTTGGAGCTTCTCTCTACAAATCAACATAAAAATTCAAAGTACCGTCAAATGGGGATACTTGAGACAAGTTTTATTTTTTCTTTGATGCCATTTACTCCCCTTTTGAAAAAATGTAATTGTTACACCTCAAGACATCCAGTCTGTGCTTACAGTTTCTATATATATTAACACTTTCTCTACATTTTTATTTTTATCCCCTCCACAAACGAATATACTGTGTCTCAAGTTACCCAGTGGGTTGGGGGTAAAATGAGACATGAACTAAAACACCATATATAGCAATGATTTTTGACTGGATGTCTCAAGTAAGACATTGCCTGGTTTACTTGAGACCTAAACAAGTTACCATATTACCAAGTGGTACCTAATATTTAGTGAATACAAAAAATAACACTGAAAAAATCACTTTATTATTCAAACACAAAAAATTAACAGGACATTTTCAAAAATTGTGAAGCCCTTGAATGACTTTATTGAGTGTAACTTTACATATTATAACCTACTTTCACTTACTTCTCAGAACACATAAAATTTATGAAATATTCAAAAAAAAATGACGGCCTCGAATAATTTTGTAACGTGTAACTTTACGAACAATAACTTCTATGTCTACTTCATTTTCATCGTCAATGTCTGGGAAAATGAAAACACTGTCATTTTTTGAGGACCTCCTAAGGAACTTGACCTTAACTTTGGTTTGATTTTCATCTTTGTCCAATACTTGGGCAATGAAGTGTTTCGCAGACTCTTTTCTAGTGCCCACATCATACATAAGCCGAACTAACACAAAAGTATCTTTAGTGAGTTCTGCCATGGTCACAGAATGTTGTCCAGTTGGTGTAGACTCTTCTTGTTTTCCTTCTTGAGCCAGATCTAGCAACTCCTCATCGCTGGTGAAATGTACATCAAGATCCGAGTCTGAATCATGCAATGAGTAGGAACTGTTTTCTGATTCGGAACTCCATACGTGTTTACGTCCTCTGTTCTTGAAGAAAGCATTTGTACTAGTACATATTCTTAAAAACGGATTAATTGCTTGGGATCTTTCACCTGTTGTTTTCTTCTGCACAGTGGAGTTCCTACTTGAATGAGATGTCGTTTCTGGCAGTGAAAGGACGTCAACTCTGTCGGAATCTTCAGAATCCTGTTCCCTTGAGTTTTTCTTTACCAAAACTTTTCTTGAACGCTTTGAGTTTCTTTGAGTTGTGGGATTCTTGGGGGAATCTGTTTCAAGCATTCCACCAACAATTCCCTTCCCAGGTGGAAGATTTAGCCTCTTCTTTCTTACTCTTAAGGGTTGGGTTTCTTTGCATCTTAATTCAGTTAGAAACTCCTGAAAACTTGCAGTCCATTCCCCTTTATTGGCTGTTTCTTCTCAATTAGATGTGGTCAGGATGGTTGTGTTCAATGGCAGCCTTTTCATAACTTGGTTCCTGTCCAGTAGACACACCCCTGAGCCCCTAAATCCTGCTTGAATGTTTTTTTTGAGTTGTTGATTCTAGTTCTTGCAGACAAGACTTCAACAGACGTGGGAAAGTGTCTTTTGGAATGGTCCCTCTATTTTTGTTTTTCCATCCTTCTAGAACCTCTGCCCACTTCAACTTGAGTGGCTTAAAAAATGCCACATCCAGAGGCTGTGTCAGTCCTGTGCTGTTTGGAGGTAAAAGGACAAACCGAATGTTCATTTTCTCACATTGTCTTATCACGAAGGGGGAAACATGACTAGCTAGGTTATCCCCTAGCAGAATTTTGGGGTTTTCATTGGGAGATCTCCAGAAATATGGCATGATTATTTTTTCAAACCAGTCATCAAAAACTTGCATATTGAACCAGCCACTTGGTGAAGTATTATAACCACAGCCCTGTGGTCCACCCATTGTCCAGGTGTCATATGGGAGACATTTGGTTTTGTATACCACATACGGCGGCAGTAGAACCCCATTGGCTGCGACAGAAAACATAACGGATACGCTGGACTTGGAGGAATCCATGATTCACTCTGGGTGACGACAGTTACGTTTCATAAGGACTTTTTTTCGCTGTGGGTCATCAGTGATATTAGTTTCATCATAATTTACAATCAAACTAGGGTCAACATCCTTTAAAGTCTTCTGAAGTTCATCAAAGTATTTGTTTAAAATGTCATTGTCAACATTAGCTCTGGATCTTTTTATATTTTGGCACAACCTCTGGGTCAAATCCCCTTTGTTTCTGTTCAGAAATGACTCGACCCAATCTGGACCAGGCATATTGTTTTGAAAACGAAGCTCTGTGCATCCTTTACGGTCTAAGAAGCCCTTGACTACAAGACGAACATCTAGTTTAGTTAGGGGGAAACCCCATTCCCCTGCAAGCTTGATACACTCAACAATAGATTTTTCATCTTCTAAATATCACTATAATATTGACGACTCGGAACACAAAGTTTTTTATAAGTAAAAACGTAAAGTTTTACCTTACAGCCTAAACCGGCTTTCACCTATAGAAGGCTTCATCAGAGGCTGTCGTTAGTAGCGCTGCTCGTCTTGTTGTTGACGACGAGAAAGTGTTTCGAAAGATTGAAGCTGTGTGTGTGTGGTGAGATGTGTTCGAATAATGCGTGCGATTTGAATTGTGTCTGTTCGTTTAGGATGTCGTTTTTATTTGTTTTTGTGTGTTTGTATATTTCTAATTGTTCTAGAGTGTCTAGTTTTCGGCCTTTTGTGTGTACGTGTAGTATGTTCATGTTATTGTCGATGTTTTTATATGTGTGGTTTGCTTCAATGAGGTGGTTTGCGAAGGTAGATTCTGTAGTGGTGTGGAGTGCTTTTGTGTGTTCAATGTATCTCTGTTTGAAGCTACGTCCTGTCTGGCCTATGTAGAATTTACTGCAATTTGAACAATTTAGTTTATATACACCGGGTAGATCGAATTTGTTTTGTGCTTTGGGCATGCGTTTTGATAGTGTGTGTTCTGTTTTGTTAGTAGTTTTGTAAGCGATTCTGTATCCTGCTTTTTTGAATTTGTGGGCAATTTTTTCTGTTTGTTTGTTTATGTATGTTAGTGTTATGAATTTGTTGTTTTCTGTCTTTGTCTGTTGTTTGTTTTGTGTTTTGTGTAGGAGTTTACTGACTATTGTTCTGTCATAACCGTTAGATTCTGCTAGATATTTTATCGTGTTTAGTTCGTCTTTGTAGTCTATTTCATCTAAGGGGATGTTGTTAAGTCTATGTATCATGGTTCTAAAAGCAGCTAGTTTGTGTTGTATTGGGTGATTGGAGGTGTTGTGTATTAGTGTGTCAGTTGTAGTTGGTTTTCTGTATATACTGAATTTGTGCCTGTGTTCTAGTTTTGTGATGGAGAGGTCTAAGAAGTTTATGGTATTGTTGTGTTCGTATTCGGCAGTGAAGGTTATGTTTTTATGTATTTTGTTTATGTGCGTTAGTAACTGTTCACATTGTCTTTTGTTTCCCCTGTATAGTATTAGAATGTCATCAACGTATCTGTGCCAATATAGTATTTTATGTGAGTGTCTGTCATTGTTTGTGAGTATTTTTGTTTTTTCTAAGTGTTGGAGGAAGACTTCTGCTAGAATGCTGGATATGGGGGAGCCCATGGGTAGGCCGCTTGTAAATCGCTTACAAAACTACTAACAAAACAGAACACACACTATCAAAACGCATGCCCAAAGCACAAAACAAATTCGATCTACCCGGTGTATATAAACTAAATTGTTCAAATTGCAGTAAATTCTACATAGGCCAGACAGGACGTAGCTTCAAACAGAGATACATTGAACACACAAAAGCACTCCACACCACTACAGAATCTACCTTCGCAAACCACCTCATTGAAGCAAACCACACATATAAAAACATCGACAATAACATGAACATACTACACGTACACACAAAAGGCCGAAAACTAGACACTCTAGAACAATTAGAAATATACAAACACACAAAAACAAATAAAAACGACATCCTAAACGAACAGACACAATTCAAATCGCACGCATTATTCGAACACATCTCACCACACACACACAGCTTCAATCTTTCGAAACACTTTCTCGTCGCCAACAACAAGACGAGCAGCGCTACTAACGACAGCCTCTGATGAAGCCTTCTATAGGTGAAAGCCGGTTTAGGCTGTAAGGTAAAACTTTACGTTTTTACTTATAAAAAACTTTGTGTTCCGAGTCGTCAATATTATAGTGATATTTAGTTAAGTAACGGACACGTCATGGACAACGAAATCCAAGAATTTTCATCTTCATCGTTGAAAACCGCTGGTCTTCCATATTTATCTGTGTGTTTACCTTTTAATCGGCAGTGAAGAGAGTCTTTACTGACACCATACTTCTCAGCTGCTTTCCTGATAGCTAGACCTTCTTCTTGTGCACCCTTAAGCACCTTTTCCATCTGATCATCTGTGAAGTTCCGATATTGTCTGGATCCAACCTTTCTGATATAATTTCGTGGCATGATACCTGAAAGAAACAAAACCAGGATAAGAGAGGTGGTTATAGGGGTATGGTATTAATTATAAAAAAAGTGAACTTTTTTTGTTAATACCGGTACTGAATTTGTTGTTCATTAACCCACATCAGTACTTTATTTAATTAATATGCATTTCAACATTTTACAAAACAAAACATTGTGTTTGTTTGTTTGTCACTGAAAAACAATGAAAGAGGCCAGTATTTAATAAAAAAATCATTTTTGGGGAAACTTGAGACGTCTCAACTTACCCCAACTCTTTGTCTCAAGTTACCCCAAAAATTACCACTCTAGGGAAATTTTGCTTTCTGTTAAAAATGAGTGGTTGCACTGCTGGAATTATTGGAGGGAAAGTAAGTTAAGGAAGTGAGGTTAACCAACACTGACTTTGTTTCTGCCTACAATAAAACAGTTAAGTTGCACCTTGGCAGTTAATTGATGAAAAAGTTATTTTAAAAAAGCGTTAATTTTCTTGATAATTTGTAATATTCTTACCTGAAGTTTAAATGACCTGCTGATAATTCCAAACAAAGCTGATAGGATGTTAACAGTAACCACACACTGAAAATCCAAAACCTCAAACAGTGTGACCACTACAAAAATTAAAGATATTATTGTATTTTGTCTGAAGTTGCCCCGTAGTCTCAAGTATCCCCATTTGACGGTAGTCATTGTGCGACTAATAAAAAATATTCAGGGTTATTCACTCAATTATTGTTCAGATTTTTTATAATATTCTTCATTCTTTTATACTTTTCATTTTATTCTCTTCGCTCTACTGGAAACAATGTTGTTGTTAGATGTTTTGTTTCTTATTTATTTTCTCTTTGGTTGATCTCCCTCTTTCTATTTTCTGCTCAGTAATTGTATTATTGGTATTAATACTTATTTGATTTCAGATTTCATGTCTGATCTTAATTATCATGCCTTCAAAGTTTTGGGTAACTACTTGTTTTTTACTACTTGAGTATTTTTCTCATCACATTGGTGTTGATTCTGAATGGTATCTCTTCAGTGTTTGATATGATTGTTAGATCACTTGTGTGGTATTAAGTTTACAATCATTTTGTTTTGATTGGTCTTCATTGACTTGTTAACATTATAGTCTCATTGTTTTTTCTCTCTACTCCTTCAAATGTCGGATTTGTGACATTTATTCTGGATTATATAATTTCATTTGTTGAAATTACTATAGGAGTATTAGAGTATTTTAGAGTATTTTAGGTTTATTCAATAGTTGTGTACTTCACAGTTGTGGACTTTTTCATATAATTATCTTTATTCTTTCCATTCCATATTTATAGCCTTCTCTTTTTTATTATACACTTTGTTGTTTTGCTTCTCTACTCCTTCAAAGGTTAGTTGGTTAAACCTTTATTCTGGATGATACATAATTTCATTTGTTGAAATTAATATAGGAGTATTTGAGTTTGAGAGTATATTATGTTTATACATAGTTGTGTATCTCACAGTTGTGGACTTATTTATATAATCGTTTTTATTTTTTCCATTCCATCATTACAGCCTTCTTTCTTATTATTCTACACTTTGGTGTTCTTCCTCTCTACTCCTTCAAATGATAGCTGTTGAATCATTTATTCTGGATGGTATAATTTCATGGAAGATTGGTTGTATGTTCCCTTCTTCCTCTGGGTCTGGGTTTCCATGAGTTCATAAGTATTATTACCATTCTTCTTTGTGATAGTATAGGGTCCGGTGTATAGCAATAATAACTTCTTCGCTATTCCTCTATTGTACTCGGCAGTTCTCTATTCTTGAGTAATACTTGGTCTCCTACGTTGTACCCTATGGGCTTGGGTTGATGTTCTTGATACTTCCTCCTCCTCTTCTCTGTACGTTCTAGTACTTTATTGTAGAACTTTATTTCATCGAACTTATATTCTTCGCCTCAAGGAAAGTTAATGATTTCAGCTATCTCCCTTGGTGGAGGTCTTCCAAACATTGCTGTGTATGGGGTGTTATCAATTGCTTGGTGGTGTGATAGGTTTATGTATTCTTCTACATTTGACAGGTATTCTGACCATCTTCTCTGCTGGTTGTGGCAGTAGGTTCAGAGTATTCTCCCTACTTTCCTTAACACTCTTTCAGCTGGGTTGCTGCTCGGATGGTACACAGACATTTTGTATGATTTAATACCTTGGTTCAGCAGCGTTTCCTTCCATTTTTTCCCTCGAAACTGTCCCGTGGTCACTAATTATTGACTTTGGTCTTCCTATTTCGGGTAGGTAGTGTTGCAAAACAATTCCCAATATTTTTTGTGTTGTTGCACGGTTGATTGCATACAATTTGGTAAATTTGGTGTAATGATCAAATATTATGACCAAGAACTTATATTGGTGTCTACCTCCGTTTCTTGGAAAGGGACCACATATGTCTACGACGACTTTTTCTAATTTGGATAATGACGTGATTGGTATTAAAGAATTGATGTTAAAGAATTGTTACAAGCTATTACTGATGCTAGACAAGGAGAAGTTCACTCCTCTGTTATTAATTTAAAAACTCTAAAATATGAATTAGAATCTATTAGAGGAAAATTACCTGCAGGACTGTCATTTCCTCTTGCGGTGAATGATGACTTGAGTCACTCATTCTTAGACTTATTTTCTATTTGTGCGTATGTTAAGGACAATAAGTTAGTGTATGTATTCGTTATTCCTTTGATTAACGATTTATTATTTGAATTGTATAAGGTATCACCATTACCAAAATATTAAAAAAATAATGAATACCTATTCATTCAACCCAAAACTGAATATTTGGGTATAGACGATGTTAAACAATATTTTATTTATTTAAAATCAGACAAATTGAATAATTGTAAAAAATTAGAAAATGATGTATTTGTTTGTCAACAAATGAATCCTATTTATCAAGTACATTTACATGAATTTTGTGAAGTAAAATTGTTTAAAGGTGATTATGATGCAAAGAGTTGCGATCAGAGAATAACTAGAATTAATAATCCTTTATGGCAGAGAATGATGAAATCAAACTCATGGCTTTATGTTTTACCAGAGGATGAGACATTGACAATTAGTTGTAAATTGGCTGGTATGCCATCCATTATACATTCAGTACAATTAAGTAATGTGGGAATTTTTAATTTAGCACCAACGTGCAGAGCGTATGGCTCAGGCATAATGTTATTATCAAATACTAAATACGAAAGTAATGGTACAATACTAATTATCCCACCTGTGGATATAGAAATTGACTGTTGTGACGAATTGGATAGTGTAGTTAAACATGATGTAAAACTACCTACGTTAAAATTACCAAAGTATTTGAAAACTGTGGCAATGCATGCTGACGATTTAGATGTAGCCAGTTACAGATTAAATGAAATTAGAAAAGCTATTGAGGAAGAGAATATGCATGAAATTTACAAGTCAAAGGTAACGCATCATTCAGTAATGATGTATATAATCTGTGGATTAATAAAAACAGGAATTTTATACTATGTATATAAAAGATTTTGTCCAAAATTGTTGTTACCATTGTTTGGTAGATGTTGTAGTAAAAGGTTAGAAGAGAAGTTTGAGGAATCTTTTAAACAGGTACAGACATTAAGTACCAAACCAATTGTAGTAAAGCAGTACCAGTATGGAGCATCAGTCCATGACCTGACTGCAATAAGAGGAGAGAGTCCAACAAACGGTTGTACTCAGCTAAAGGACGAAATTGTAGAACTAAAAGAGTTTGAAAAGAAACTACGACCAAGGTCGAAAAGAACATAATAATGGAAAAATTGATGTAGTATCAAGTAAAGTCATACGGTGAAAGTACAGGAAGATGTAAATAGAATTGTTTGTGTTTTTATTAGTGTGATCAGTTCAGTAGTGATAGTAATGTATCATTGTAGAAATTTAAAATTTATAAAAATTATGTAATCACTTATAAAATTAAGCAAGATATTTGAATTGTAATAGTAGTTTAGTATTAAGCATTAAGCATTGTGTAGCTTAAAGCTTAAAATAAGGGGGAAGGTGTTGTAATTGTCAATTGTACTTACTGTAATTGTATCATAATTGTACTTGGAAGTGAAAGGGAGAAGTATTGTCATTTAGCTAGCAGATGTTTCGTACATAAAAATAGTTTTAGAGAATTTTCCCAGGGTTCAGATCTCACCCTCTTTCTTAAAAACAGGTGTCAGGAAGCAATAATCGTAAAGTTTAGTTTATGGGTAACCCCAAGTTACTTAAGATGGATGCAGCTGTGGGAGGTTAAAAAGCCACTCTCTTAGATGAAAGGGTGACAGATTTATGAAAATCAGAGGAAGTCTTATGAAGGACACAAGTTAGACAGGAAATATAAAATGTCACATAAAGTTGATACCCTTCAGGGGTGAAGTCAAATAAATTGGTCTCAGGTGTGAAGACAGGTGTTGTATTTGCGTGAGAACTTTAATCCTAAAAGGGAATACCCCACCAAAGTGACGTACAGAGTCATATGATAGTCTCTGATGAATAGTAGCAGTTCTTATAAAATTATAAGAGATTTACCCTCACTTCCAATAGATTTAGCCTATCATAGTTAAGGTTTTAGAATTAAGAGGAGGGAACAGTCCCACCACTAAAACTAAGGGTTACACCCACGATGGTGTACTATAAAAACTCTAGCATTCGCTGGAGAAGTCAGATCTGATTGTGTAAGAGGTCCGAGAGAACTTACGCATTTTTTCTCATTTTTATTTTGACTTTGATCTGTCTTGGAAGGTGTTCTTAGAGAGCCGGAAAACCAGATGTTGTCAGTAGTTGTCTTTGTAATTTTTTTGAAGTAACTAAAAGTAGTTACATTAATTTGTGAACTACAGTAAGTACTAGTAACTGAAGGTACTTAGAGTTTAAAAGAGTAATTGAATTAACTGACTTATAGTTTGTCAAGAGGAGTTTGTATAAAGTAACTTGTAAAAGTTCGTTTGTATTTTGCTAATCACAATAAATTGTCTTCAAGAAGAACGGTTCATTCTAATGATTCAACTTCCCCTCCGGAACCACGTCAAACAAACAGTTGTAGCTTAGCAGCCACTCGATAGGTTACAACAGTGGTAGTAGTAGTAGTAGTACAAGCAGTAGTAGTAGTAGTAGTAGTAGTAGTAGTAGTAGTAGTAGTAGTAGTAGTAGTAGTAGTAGTAGGAAAGAGTATATTTATTCTGATTTTCATTTTTGGTTCGGTCTCCAAGTTGCGTAATTTAATAAATTATATAGATTGGTAATTACCTTTATCTAATTCCTTCCTTGCAACTTAATTATTTGCGTAACGACGCGTTTCAGGAACACAGTCCCATCATCAGGTTATAAAATTAAATCATGCACTAGTCACTCTCGTTAAGTTTTAAAAATAAAACCACTGCACAACATTCGTATTCGCGCAAACACATAGCTATGTGTATTCACTCATGTGCGCGTCGTCGTAAAGTTAAAAGTCGACTGATTTGTTATCACAAACTTACACAGGCAGTCATCTGCTTTCTTCTTGTTGTGTGCGTATTACTGTGTCATAGAAGACGTTGGATTTAAATGACAACATATCATTCAATAACTCATCATGCTGGAATTTACTTGCTTTATAAATTATAAATTCTTCCATTGCATCCATGTAACGTCCTTTCTTACAGTAATGTAGAGGTTTTAAATTTTGTACAACACTGGTATAATTATGGTTGTATTCCATTAAATGCTGCGCGTAACTGGACTTTATATTATTGACATTCTTCCTGGGCAGACGTTCTATATATCTATCTTTAAAACCTCTTCCTGTTTGTCGCAGTCATCACATCACATACAATTTTATATATGCCGGAACACGTTTCAGGATTTTTGTTTCTTTTTGTTCATAATACGTTTTGAATATTACGTATTGTTTGTTTTAAAAATTACTGTAACATTATATTTTTTTTAATTGATTTTTAATGATTTGTGGTAGCAAGTTAGTGTACTCAACGGATTTAAATTTATTGTCATGTCTCGGTTTGTTTGTTCCTAGATTCTTTTTGCATCTGTGTTTATCGATTAACTTGTCGACAATCGTGCTGCTATATCCGTTGGCGATTGCTATGCTTTTTATGGTGTAAATTTCTTTGATAAAGTCCTCCTTCTCTAGGGGTACATTAAGGAGTCTGTGGACAAACGCGATATAAGCAGCCATTGTTTGTGACCATGGATGGTATGAGTCTGCATGTATGGTAATATTGGTTGTTGTAGGCATTCTATAGATCTTAAACTTAAAGCAATCTTTCTGTTTAATTAAAGTTAAATCTAAGAAATTATTCTGATTTCAACATTAATCAAACAGTTGTTATTCTAAGATCACTATTAAACAATCGTTCCTTCTTCATCTTCAGTGGCGCAAAAACCCATTACTGAGTCAAGGCCTCCTTTAACAGCCTCCGCCAGTTGTCCCGGTCAAGTGCAGCTGCTTTCTAGTTCCGGGTCCCAAGGATATGGCGCGCATCGTAGTTCACACCGTCTTCCCAACGTAGTTTGGGTCTACCAACTGGCGAAAGAAACTGACAGGTTTCTGCATATAAAAGTTTTACAGATGGGCTATGTGAATTCTTCGATCCAACCCCCAACCTGGAGGACCAGGAACTTTGATTTCGGGGTGCTCGTCCCCTAGAGAGTTGCTTTCACCTCAGCTGACGAGCTCGCTGTGCCCGGTTGCAGTAGGCTAACTGGCTCAGCCCATGTGTGTGTGTTCATAACAGGCTATAATCATTTAATGAAAACATGAGTTTTGATTACTGTACCACAGACATTCTCCTACTGTGCTGTAATCAGAAATAATTTACCTCAGATACTACGAAACTTTGCTTACGTTTTCTGTATTCAGAAAATGTACACTAGCATAACACATGACACCCGCGGTGCAAGATAAATGATTGTTATTGGCTTCGTTTAATTATTAATATTTAGGCTATATCGTTATTCAATGTCGTTACAGTTATGAAACAATTTTAAAAGTAGACTAAAATTAGCTTACACATATTTCTAAATAAACTTGTCTGTTGATGCATGTATGCACTCAACACAGGCCTCCATACAACAATTATTGAAACGTACACACACACACACTCACTCAAATACACAGGTAATAAATTATTCAAACAATACGTTTTATTCCTGTAGACGTGTTTAGATTAGTTAGGTTAATTTCATGAATTATTAAACGAAGACGTAAATTGCGCTTCCTAAGAATTAATACATGTACAGTATTTACAATTCGTTTAAGTATATCGAAGTTGTTGCTGCATTTTTGACTCTATGGTGATCACGATTTCTGTCTCAGGTCTCCTTGCTGTATTATACCGAAGTTTTTCTCGTAAGTTATGTCTGACGATTCCAACTCTGCCGGAATCCTCAGTTGTTGCTGTCATGTGCAACTAGACCCAGCTCTATTATGGGCTGAAATTATGCAACGCTGTATTAACAGCAACAGTGAATTTCACTGTACGTTTGCCTTCTCGAGAAGTTAATTTCGTGAAATTTATAAACCACTCGTTACAGTTTCTCGTAGGCTAAGTGAAGTGACTGCAAGGTGTAATGTTTCTTCGCTAATCATGTTGTATTTCAGTTCGCAATCACTTAATAATTGTATAGCTCTGCACAGCTGCACAGTTATGTTTTGTTTGACTTGTTTTAAGTTTTAATAAAAACTTAAAAAATTTCGGTACAGCGTGATGGCTTTCGTAATCTGTTGTAACATATTAGGCGCAAGATAAAAAGCACTGTGTAAAAAAGAATCTCAAACTTTAAAATCTCTTAACAATACAGTTTGAAACTCTTCAGCAACAAAAATTGTCAAGTTATATTACTGCTGGGAATTTCCGAACTATTCACTCAACATATATCTACTAATTTATGCACAATTTAACACTATGCAAAACAGTGACACTGGGCTAAAATACTAATTGTATACAGTATCCTGATATTTATGTGGCTTTGTTCATAACACACTTAAATATTTTGTGTACGTTTACTTGACCGTATTTATATATATTGGCTGGAAATTTAAATAGGCCTATGGTTCACGAAATATATGGTATCGCCTGACTTTCATAGAAAATGTAACTGTTACTTCAAGCAAATACAGTATTTTACAATACTTCGTAATAGATAACATGATACAATAATTACTATACCATATGTAATTAATAATTATTACATAGGCACACACACTTGTATACAAGTAGTTTGGGTCATAATGTTAGATTTTCATTGAGCATGCTTTGCCTTGATCAAAAACAGTATTCAACAGACTGAAAGGAGGTGCCGGTTTTAATTTAGCGTGCAATGTGTGCCAAATATCTCATACGTATATATTCAAAATATCGGTATGGAGAACCATACATGACTTCCATATTCTAAGATTTATATTTAAACTCATTTTCAGCCAAACAGCCAGGCTGTGTCTTACCTGCCTTTTTATTGCTGTATTAAATGAAAAATATTATATTACATTAAAATTAAAAAATTATAATTTTATTGCCTGGCAACAAAATTATTTTATTTTTAACAATTACCATTGTTTCAAAAAGTTTAAATAAATTTTCAAGTACTTTACTCTTGTTAAAACGTAAAAGGTTGCAGGTAAACTACCCCTTCCCCTTAACCGATCTTCACCAAAATCGAAAGTCATTGAGACCTCTACAATTCAGGGAGGTATGCAAAACATTATTTGATTCTGTTTGAATTTGCGGCTGTTATCGTTTGCCATAGAAAATACGCTTGATAAAAAAACGTTGCTGGTAAACTACCCCTTCCCCTTAACCGATCTTCACCAAAAACAATAGGTCTTGAGTACTCTACAAATCAGGGCTGTATGCAAAAAATTATTTGATTCTGTTTGAACTTGCGGCTGTTATCGTTTGCCATAGAAAATACCCTTGTTAAAAAAACGTTGTAGGTAAACTACCCCTTTCCCTTAACCGATCTTCACCAAAAACAATACGTCTTGCGAACTCTACAATTTAGGGCTGTATGCAAATAATCTTTTGATTCTGTTTGAATTTGCGGCTGTTATCGTTTGCCATAGGAAATACCCTTGTTAAAACATAAAACGTTACAGGTAAACTACCCCTTTCCCTTAACCGATCTTCACCAAAAACAACAGGTCTTGAGAACTCTACAATTCAGGGCTGTATGCGAAACATAATTTGATTCTGTTTGAATTTGCGGCTGTTATCGTTTGCCAAAAAAAAAATTTCCCTTGATAAAAAAAAACCGTTGCAGGTAAACTACCCCTTTCCCTCAACCGATCTTCACCAAAAACAATAGGTCGCGAGTACTCTACAAATCAGAGCTGTATGCAAACAATTATTTGATTCTGTTTGAATTTGCGGCAGTTATCGTTTGCCATAAAAACAAAATCTATAGACACACAGACAGACAGACAGACACACACACAGACACTTTTCGGAAAACGACTTTTATTTCATGTTTTTAGTGTAGTACAATCAGAATCTGCAATAATCTCGAACACGATTTTTTTTGCCATCACCATACTTCCATTCCTTAAGGAATATGGAAGTAAATATCGGTATGGAGAACCATACATGACTTCCATATTCTAAGATTTATATTTAAAATCATTTTCAGCCAAACAGCCAGGCTGTGTCTTACCTGCCTTTTTATTGCTGTATTAAATGAAAAATATTATATTACATTAAAATGAAAAAATTATAATTTTATTGCCTGGCAACAAAATTATTTTATTTTTAACAATTACCATTGTTTCAAAAAGTTTAAATAAATTTTCAAGTACTTTACTCTTGTTAAAACGTAAAAGGTTGCAGGTAAACTACCCCTTCCCCTTAACCGATCTTCACCAAAATCGAAAGTCATTGAGACCTCTACAATTCAGGGACGTATGCAAAACATTATTTGATTCTGTTTGAATTTGCGACTGTTATCGTTTGCCATAGAAAATACGCTTGATAAAAAAACGTTGCTGGTAAACTACCCCTTCCCCTTAACCGATCTTCACCAAAAACAATAGGTCTTGAGTACTCTACAAATCAGGACTGTATGCAAAACATTATTTGATTCTGTTTGAATTTGCGGCTGTTATCGTTTGCCATAGAAAATACCCTTGTTAAAAAAACGTTGCAGGTAAACTACCCCTTTCCCTCAACCGATCTTCACCAAAAACAAAAGGTCTTGAGAACTCTACAATATAGGGCTGTATGCAAATAATCTTTTGATTCTGTTTGAATTTGCGGCTGTTATCGTTTGCCATAGGAAATACCCTTGTTAAAACATAAAACGTTACAGGTAAACTACCCCTTTCCCTTAACCGATCTTCACCGAAAACAATAGGTCTTGAGTACTCTACAAATCAGGGCTGTATGCAAAACATTATTTGATTCTGTTTGAATTTGCGGCTGTTATCGTTTGCCATATAAAATATCCTTGTTAAAAAAACGTTGCAGGTAAACTACCCCTTTCCCTCAACCGAACTTCACCAAAAACAAAAGGTCTTGAGAACTCTACAATTTAGGGCTGTATGCAAATAATCTTTTGATTCTGTTTGAATTTGCGGCTGTTATCGTTTGCCATAGGAAATACCCTTGTTAAAACATAAAACGTTACAGGTAAACTACCCCTTTCCCTTAACCAATCTTCACCAAAATCAACAGATCTTGAGAACTCTACAATTCAGGGCTGTATGCGAAACATTATTTGATTCTGTTTGAATTTGCGGCTGTTATCGTTTGCCAAACAAACAAAATTACCCTTGCTAAAAAAAAACCGTTGCAGGTAAACTACCCCTTTCCCTCAACCGATCTTCACCAAAAACAATAGGTCGCGAGTACTCTGCAAATCAGGGCTGCATGCAAAAAATTATTTGATTCTGTTTGAATTTGCGGCAGTTATCGTTTGCCATAGAAAAAAAATCTACAGACACACAGACAGACAGACAGACAGACACACAGACAGACACACAGACACTTTTCGGAAAACGACTTTTTTTCATGTTTTGAGTGTAGTAGAATCAGAATCTGCAATAATCTCGAACACGATTTTTTTTGCCATCACCATACTTCCATTCCTTAAGGAATATGGAAGTAAATATCGGTATGGAGAACCATACATGACTTCCATATTCTAAGATTTATATTTAAAATCATTTTCGAAATGAAATATTACCATAGAAACTACTTCTTTCTACTTACTGCTTCAGCCTTAACCACAGTACTGTGGTCACTAACGTATACCACCTCACGTTATCGCACTCGATTTTCACTGATGATGGAAGTCGATGGCATTGCCGAAACGTCTGGTTTTGTAGAAAACATTGCACTACGGCCAAATATCCCGGGAAGTAATTTTAACAAAAACTACTTCTTTGTTGCCGATAACATTGTACACATATATATAAAAAATATGCATAAAATTAATGGCTTGTATAAGTTAATGATTGATCTCCATTAAGTAGTGCTCAAGTTTCCAAAGTTTTAATATTATGATTGTAACACGGGACATTTTGGCCTATTTTTGGGGTAATAAAGAAATTTGTATTTTGAATGAAAACCAGTAACATTTTTTACGATAATTGGGACAAAACGTAAACAGAAAGGTAAAATTTATTGGTAGCGAAAGTGGTACGACTGATTGAAATTATTATTGTGAAACGACGAAATAAGCAGACAGCAAAACTGTGCCAAGGTCACCCAGTGACTTACAAAAACGGTAAACAAGTTATATAACAGCATCGGACCATGTGACGTCAATATATCCCCACGATGACATATATATGTGATGTCAGAGACGATCCCAACGATGGAATTTGGGTGTGTAATTGAAAACCGTATACTGGTGTAGGAATACGAACTGAATAAAATACAAGTTGGTAAGAACAGTCAAGGCCACTTTACAAAATAGTGCCGTTTGCCTCAGCCCAGTCTAACTTCAACACTCGCGCGAGTGGTACACATAAAGTTCCGGAATGTAAAGTGCGGGCCCGCAAAACAACAGAAAATGTAAATAACAGTTTTTTAAGATGACGTAAAATAGAAATT
Source organism: Magicicada septendecula (assembly GCA_034769895.1). Classification (NCBI taxonomy): domain Eukaryota; kingdom Metazoa; phylum Arthropoda; class Insecta; order Hemiptera; family Cicadidae; genus Magicicada; species Magicicada septendecula. The sequence goes on from CM068367.1 coordinate 929,328,675, forward strand.
CATACATAACTAACAGTTTTCATTACACAAAACAGTTTTTTCGGAAATTACCAGTTGAAAACTTAACAATGTGCGCGAAAAAGTGGTACGCCTTCAAGACTCAGTTGAACAGCTAAGTAGCGAATGTATACATAAATTTTAACAAGGGCTATTCAAAACTACTTTGAATACGATGAAATAAACTTTTAAACAAAAACAAAATGAGATCTCTAATGGCATAAAGTAACTGTGTGTGTGTGTGTGCGTGAGAAAGAATGTAGACAAAGAAGGCTGGTTTGTGTTTATAAAAATTATTTATATTTAATATCTTGATTTTTGTGTTAATTGAAAATTTTATATCATATTTCAATCTTATTTTATGTGAGTTTTAGAATGAGAAATTTATAATAGATGAGGGAGGTAAAGAGGTAGTGTGTCAATGATCTTTTAAAAGTAAATGATGATGAAAGAAAATAATTAATTGTTAATAAAACTTAATTATGGGAAATGAGTAAAGCTCTCTTTATTTCCAACAGCCATAATTCTGTTCTCATGAGTTCGCTGAAAAGAACCCGAATTGGTAAGTACCTATTTCTTGTACATATATTAATTGCTAATTGAATTAATTTCTTGCAGTACGGCAAGATGGCGCCCGAAGAAATTTATAAAGTAAACAATGAGTAATTCAATTGTAATTTGTGACATAAAAGTAATATCACAAATGGCTTGTGAACAGGGACATTTATATAAATATAATTATATAAATACGGCCTACTGGGAGAGCAGAATGGTTGTTTGGAAGTGAGAACGAATTTTTTTTTGTACGTAGAAATAGACGTAGGTGACGAGTGTCACATAAGGTTATGTTACAGTGTTATTGACGTAGATGTATAGTAAATAAGTCAGAATTACGCAAATAACAATGATGAATACTAATGATAATATTAACGATGAAGTCAGCTTCACTGACAGCCCGATAGAAAGTCAAATAAGTAGCGACTCCGGTTCAAACAAATGACAGTAGTCTTGAGGAGTCAAAAATAATACAGACAGTTGAGATTCATTCAACACCTATTTTAGGAAATCAAAATCAGAAATCTGACGAAAATGATATGTTAACCCGATTGTACAATATGATGTACAATAGTGTAGAAAAACAAGATAGTAATTTTAGAGAATTGAAAAACGAAATCAAAGAAATTAAAAGTAGCTTCAGTGAGAAATTCGATGAACAAAAGAATAGTTTTGACAGTAAATTAGAAGTACAAAATAATAAATTTGATGAGTTAAAAAATGAGATTCAAGAAATGAATAAATGTTTTGAAAATAATAATGAAATAATAAGAGCTAGTTTGAATAAATTAGAACAGAATATTGAGCGAATGGGAGTACATGTGATGAATACAAACAAAAGTAATACAAATGACAATTGTAATGACGTGTGTAAAAATATGGTACTAGATAAAGAGATAACAAATGATGATGATGATGATGTCGAAAATAATGTTGAGAATAGTAATGTAATTAAAAAGGTAGTATCAGAGAGTGATAAGTTGAAAATAAATAGTGAGAGTACTGATGAAGTTGTAGAATGTGATAATGAGATGTTGATGTGTGTTTATGAGTTAGAGAGAGAGTGGAAAGATAATATAGTGGTAAAATGGGGGCAGAGGGTAAATTTTCCCCTTGTTTATGATGATTCAATGTGTTCACAAGTGTTGTTTTTGAAGGGCAAGAGTCCCGTGTTAGTAGAAGATTTGAGTTGTTTATTTTATTTGTATAAGTTTGTACCCTCTGTCTGGAGTAATATTGAAGGTATGAGATGGTGTTATGATGAGAGAAATTTAGATAGAGAATGGTGTGTTGAGAGAGAGAGAGAATTATATAAGTTAAAGAGAAATTATAATGAGTTGAGAGAAAGGTTAGAAGGGGTGAATATAAACAATATAAAATACTTACCTGTTGAAAGAGAGATAGATGAATATTTTGATAATGTCTTTATAAACAATAAACACTTACCTGATGTAATAGTAGAGGAATATAAAAATGATAAAATAGCTTACCTGACGTTAACCAATAATACTGATGGAGACTGGACAATAATAACTTACGTTGACAAGATTTATAAAATATTAATAGGGAATAACCCTATAAATTATAATGGCATAATGAATGAAATAAAGTTAATGGATTATTATAATAATAATAATGATAATAACAAATTGTGTGTGTATAACAATGATGCATGTTATAAATATATTCGATATATATATGATGATGGAGGTTGAACTAAAAAATCAGTGAATGGACAATTTTAAATATTGTAATTTATGGTAATGACCTGGCAGACTTGGACAATGAAGTGTGAAAAAATGGAACAGTTAATGACAAAAGTTTGTAAATATATTTGTAGTGAATTCAATTGTGTGTATTGTAAAATGTTAGGTAAACATGTGTATATGTAGTAGAAAATGTTGTGATAATAATAATAATATTATTAATATTTTGCAGTCTGAATAAATAATAAAAATAATTATGAAGACAATAATTAATGATTTGTAAATTTTTGATAATTGAAATATGTTGTGTTTTTAATAATTAATTGAAGTAAATGATTTGAGAGGTTTAAAATATTGTGATTGATTTAGAATGTTACATAATTGAATTTTTTATGAGATATTTAAATTATTTTATGAGATTTCAATTTAATAATAATTAATAAACAAATAAATGTTAAATTGTTTAGTTTGTGGAATTCCTAAGTGTATAAATAAATAATTTTAGTGAGGCAGTGTGTTCAAACAAAATTTACTCTTATGTAATAAAATCTATTATGCAGTAATAAAATGTAACAAGGTCACGAGTAAATAAAATTTGAAAATGAAATTAAAAGTGTAAGTTATGTAATTTTGGTAAATCTAAAAAGTGAATTGTTTATTTTCATGTAATGACAACATCGTTAAGTGACTAAGTAAATATTTTGTTGTACTTATTATTTTATGTTAATGAAGGTCAAGGTAGGGAAAGTTAAGAAAGAAATGTATGGGGTTAAAACACCACCAAGACTAGAAATGTCATGTAATGTAAATTGTTAATTTTAATTTTACAAAATATATTTTACTTGTGATTCCCCAACTTTTCGGGCGGTCACGGCCTCACCGAACCCTGACCGTGGAATTGGTTTAGCTTTAACAGCTATGGTTGGGGCTCATTGCGTCACGTTCTGCCTTAACTGGCCATAGCTGTTATCATTGTAAAGGTGAATTTTGAAATTGACAGGGGGGTAATCTAGGGGAATCACCAAAATATGAAACAGCGGCTGCCACTCTGTCCGAGGAGGGACAGCAAAGCCAGGTGGTAGACCCGCATTAGGGGCGTGTAATATGTACGTTTAGGTATTAGGATATCTAGTTTTATTAAAATGTAACGCTGAAGCAAGGACACGGAGATGACAAAATTCCTCCAAAATTTCAGTCTTTGTGGACGCAACTGGACGCCACAGTCCAGGGGGGGGTCATATTGTGTGTGGCAGGGAGGTTACCCAGGGGGGTAACGAATTAAAAAATTTTGTTGTATTTTAATAATGATGACTCGCTACTAAATAATTTTGTTTTGACTTAAAAAAAATAGATGCACTAGATGTTTCCTATATTGTGTTTATTATGTCTTATTATGTTAATTGCATGTAGTATGTTAGGAATAAGGATTATAAAAATATAATAATATTTTATAGGATAAGTTTTCAATGTGTTTAAAGAATTTCAATGACTAATGAAATAAATTTGAGATAAGTAAAATTTTCAATGGGTTGCAAAAGATAGAAGTTGGGTGATAGTAATTGTTTGAGTAAAACGTTTGAGTCAGTCCAAGTTGAGTATATTGGGGTGTTAAAGAGAATAAGAGATGAAATACAAGTAATAGAGAATTTGAGTATAAGTGGTACTAGAGATGAAAATATTGTTTTGAATTAATGAAATGTTGTTGTGAGTTAATGTAATAGAATTTGAAAAGTATTGATGTTGACACAGTAGTTATGGGGAATATATGTAGAGTATTGATTGATATATTGATGTTTATAAATGATGATGTTATTTTGTTGTAGTTGAAGTGGGGTAATAAGAATGAGATTTGGGGATGGTAATTTTGTAAGAGGGGATAGTGTCATGGTGGAGTCCGCAACAAAAGGGTTGGGACGGGGAGGGACCGTTTGGCGCCGGAAAGGGTTACCTTAGGTAGAATCCAGGAACCAGAGTAAGGGAATGAGCTTTTTGGGGGGGGCGAACACTTATCCTGAGTACAAAGGGGTAGAGAGTATTTTTTTTATATATCGAGAGAATGTGGCGAATCGAGTTTAGTAGTAAGCTGGGTTTAGAGAATTGTTTGATAGATGTTTTTGGGAGAGGGGTGTCATATTAGATAAGTAGATTTTGCAAGGGAGCATTAGAGTCATAAAAGGGGTAAGATTATGGGTAAATGCCAAGTTGATAAAGTGAATTATGATGAATAACTGAGAATCACCCAAGTTAATGAAATGGGATAATAAATGAAAAAAAAAACAAATTTTGGAAAGAGAATTAATAAAAGTCAATTGAGATTAAAATGTAATTTTTATAATGTTATATGCAAATTTAAAGATGTAAAGTGTGTAGATTGTGTTCAAACTTAAATGTGGATTGTTTATTTTTAATGTAATAATAACAATGTGAATTCTGAATATACTATGTTTCTTAGGTTGTATTGTGTTTGTTAGTATTTAAGAGAATTTCATGAAAAAAAAAAAATTTTTTTTGATGCAAATTGGGGATAAGAGAAATGTGTAATATGGTAATGGGAAATGTTTATTTAAATTCTGATGGGAATCAGGGCAATAATTTTGAATTTTGGAATCAAGGTTAACAAGAGGAAGTACACAGAATGAGATTATGAGATTATGGAATTTTAAATATGTTATGATATGTCTTCATATATATGTTAGAAGTAAGTAAAAAACAAAACCAGTGCTTCTTAACGCAAACCAGCACCGCTAGGGGGAACAGATCAGTTGGGGATATGGTGTTGTATAAGGCCACTATTTGATATTTTGATGTGTTGTTTCAGAGTTTGGTGATGCTGTGGCGGCGAACCTGAGCTGGCCAGCGCGTCAGAGCAGGGGCGTTAAGTATCTGTCTGACTTTATGGTGTTGGGATCTCGAGAGAGAAGTCCAGTAATGTCATTCAGGTGCGGTCACAGTCACCGGACCAAGGGTGAGTTAATTATAATTTTTTTTTTGTAAACCATACAGGGGGTTGTGGCGACATATCCTGGCTGATCCCTTTAGCAAGTATGAATATGTCAATGGCATAAAACCTCTCATTGAGGGGGTATTGTAACGGGACATTTTGGCCTATTTTTGGGGTAATAAAGAAATTTGTATTTTGAATGAAAACCAGTAACATTTTTTACGATAATTGGGACAAAACGTAAACAGAAAGGTAAAATTCATTGGTAGCGAAAGTGGTACGACTGATTAAAATTATTATTGTGAAACGACGAAATAAGCAGACAGCAAAACTGTGCCAAGGTCACCCAATGACTTACAAAAACGGTAAACAAGTTATATAACAGCATCGGACCATGTGACGTCAATATATACGTCAGAGACGATCCCCACGATGGAATTCGGGTGTGTAATTAAAAACCATATACTGGCGTAGGAATACGAACTGAATACAATACAAGTTGGTAAGAACAGTCAAGGCCACTTTACAAAATAGTCCCGTTTGCCTCAGCCCAGTCTAACTTCAACACTCGCGCGAGTGGTACACATAAAGTTCCGGAATATAAAGTGCGGGCCCGCAAAACAACAGAAAATGTAAATAACAGTTTTTTAAGATGACGTAAAATAGAAATTCATACATAACTAACAGTTTTCATTACACAAAAACAGTTTTTTCGGAAATTACCAGTTGAAAACTTAACAATGTGCGCGAAAAAGTGGTACGCCTTCAAGACTCAGTTGAACAGCTAAGTAGCGAATGTATACATAAATTTTAACAAGGGCTATTCAAAACTACTTTGAATACGATGAAATAAACTTTTAAACAAAAACAAAATGAGATCTCTAATGGCATAAAGTAACTGTGTGTGTGTGTGTGTGTGTGTGTGTGTGCGTGAGAAAGAATGTAGACAAAGAAGGCTGGTTTGTGTTTATAAAAATTATTTATATTTAATATCTTGATTTTTGTGTTAATTGAAAATTTTATATCATATTTCAATCTTATTTTATGTGAGTTTTAGAATGAGAAATTTATAATAGATGAGGGAGGTAAAGAGGTAGTGTGTCAATGATCTTTTAAAAGTAAATGATGATGAAAGAAAATAATTAATTGTTAATAAAACTTAATTATGGGAAATGAGTAAAGCTCTCTTTATTTCAAACAGCCATAATTCTGTTCTCATGAGTTCGCCGAAAAGAACCTGAATTGGTAAGTACATATTTCTTGTACATATATTAATTGCTAATTGAATTAATTTCTTGCAGTACGGCAAGATGGCGCCCGAAGAAATTTATAAAGTAAACAATGAGTAATTCAATTGTAATTTGTGACATAAAAGTTATATCACATGATGTCCGTAATTAAAACATCAGAGCAGGTTTAGTGTGTATGAGGGTACACCGTGGACAAAAATTTTCAACATTTCCTATTGAGCGTTGCTTAGAGTAAAGCTGCGAATCTACAATGTACGTTTCACAGAACAAACACGTGGAAGAAAAGGAGCGCTCCGAAGTCATGGACCCTCAGCATCTTGCAGAGGGTTCTTTCCCTAAAGACGAAAATTCTGTCTATGAATCGTTCCTCTGTAAACACGTGCAGTTACACTGCCCAGCGATCCACAGGAAGCAAATCGCTATCCACGCTGGACACTTTTTCGGCTTGCACGCGTTATGTTGGTATGGGTTTCGCCACTTTCCATTTAAAAAGCGTGCAAATGTAAGAAAATAAACATGAATGAGGCCAGAAATAACGCGAATCGTGTGTGTGTGTGTGTGTGTGTGTGTGTGTGTGTGTGTGTGTGTGTGTGTGTGTGTGTGTGTGTGTGTGTGTGTGTGTGTGTGTGTGTGTGTGTGTGTGTGTGTGTGTGTGTGTGTGTGTGTGTGTGTGTGTGTGTGTGTGTGTGTGTGTGTGTGTGTGTGTGTGTGTGTGTGTGTGTGTGTGTGTGTGTGTGTGTGTGTGTGTGTGTGTGTGTGTGTGTGTGTGTGTGTGTCTTCCCTGCCTTTTTATTGCGGTAGTCATAATAATAAAATGGAAACATAAACATTACATAACTGAGATATGCTTGCCTGCCACGAACGATATATTTTCTCTCATACATGATTTACATTAAAATGAAAAAAATTATAATTTTATTGCCTGGCAACAAAATTATTTTATTTTTAACAATTACCATTGTTTGAAAAAGTTTAAATGAATTTTCAAGTACTTTACTGTTGTTAAAACGTAAAAGGTTGCCGGTAAACTACCCCTTCCCCTTAACCGATCTTCAACAAAATCAAAAGTCCTTGAGATCTCTACAATTCAGGGACGTATGCAAAAAATTATTTGATTCTGTTTGAATTTGCGGCTGTTATCGTTTGCCATAGAAAATTACCCTTGATAAAAAAACGTTGCAGGTAAAAACAATAGGTCTTGCGTACTCTACAAATCAGGCCTGTATGCAAAAAATTATTTGATTCTGTTTGAATTTGCGGCTGTTATCGTTTGCCATAAATACCCTTGTTAAAACATAAAACGTTGCAGGTAAACTACCCCTTTCCCTTAACCGATCTTCGCCAAAAACAATAGGCCTTGAGAACTCTACAATTTAGGGCTGTTTGCAAATAATCTTTTGATTCTGTTTGAATTTGCGGCTGTTATCGTTTGCCATAGAAAATACCCTTGTTAAAACATAAAACATTGCAGGTAAACTACCCCTTTCCCTTAACCGATCTTCACCAAAAACAATAGGTCTTGAGAACTCTACAGTTCAGGGCTGTATGCGAAACATTATTTGATTCTGTTTGAATTTGCGGCTGTTATCGTTTGCCAAAAAAAAAAACTACAGACAGACACACAGACAGACAGACACTTTTCGAAAAACGACTTTTTTCATGTTTTGAGTGTAGTACAATCAGAATCTGCAATAATCTCGAACACGATTTTTTTTGCCATCACCATACTTCCATTTCCTTAAGGAATATGGAAGTAAAAAGGAAAAAATGAGAGGTGTGAGTGGAAAATCGGCGTTATCTCCGTAACGCATTAATATTTAAAAAAACTTTTTTAACCAATCTTGCTGAGAAAATCACGAGCTACAAGATTCATATACAATTTCGCTATTTCCATATTTTAAATGAGTAGGACGGAAAATGAACGCTAAAAAGGCCGACGCGCGGCGGAAGGTCGTGGAAAATCGTTTATATCTCGGAAACAAATTAATGGATCGAAAAATTGTATACACAAGTTTTGTAGGTAAAAGTATGAGGTACCACAGTAACATTCTCGTTTTTTACAAATTTTCATTTTTTAGAAGCTATATATCAAAATATCGGTATGGAGAACCATACATGACTTCCATATTCTAAGATTTATATTTAAAATCATTTTCAGCCAAACAGCCAGGCTGTGTCTTACCTGCCTTTTTACTGCTGTATTAAATGAAAAATATTATATTACATTAAAATGAAAAAATTATAATTTTATTGCCTGGCAACAAAATTATTTTATTTTTAACAATTACCATTGTTTCAAAAAGTTTAAATAAATTTTCAAGTACTTTACTCTTGTTAAAACGTAAAAGGTTGCAGGTAAACTACCCCTTCCCCTTACCCGATTCTCACCAAAATCGAAAGTCATTGAGACCTCTACAATTCAGGGACGTATGCAAAAAATTATTTGATTCTGTTTGAATTTGCGGCTGTTATCGTTTGCCATAGAAAATACGCTTGATAAAAAAACGTTGCAGGTAAACTACCCCTTCCCCTTAACCGATCTTCACCAAAAACAACAGGTCTTGAGTACTCTACAAATCAGGGCTGTATGCAAAACATTATTTGATTCTGTTTGAATTTGCGGCTGTTATCGTTTGCCATAGAAAATATCCTTGTTAAAAAAACGTTGCAGGTAAACTACCCCTTTCCCTCAACCGATCTTCACCAAAAACAAAAGGTCTTGAGAACTCTACAATATAGGGCTGTATGCAAATAATCTTTTGATTCTGTTTGAATTTGCGGCTGTTATCGTTTGCCATAGGAAATACCCTTGTTAAAACATAAAACGTTACAGGTAAACTACCCCTTTCCCTTAACCGATCTTCACCGAAAACAATAGGTCTTGAGTACTCTACAAATCAGGGCTGTATGCAAAACATTATTTGATTCTGTTTGAATTTGCGGCTGTTATCGTTTGCCATATAAAATATCCTTGTTAAAAAAACGTTGCAGGTAAACTACCCCTTTCCCTCAACCGAACTTCACCAAAAACAAAAGGTCTTGAGAACTCTACAATTTAGAGCTGTATGCAAATAATCTTTTGATTCTGTTTGAATTTGCGGCTGTTATCGTTTGCCATAGGAAATACCCTTGTTAAAACATAAAACGTTACGGGTAAACTACCCCTTTCCCTTAACCAATCTTCACCAAAATCAACAGATCTTGAGAACTCTACAATTCAGGGCTGTATGCGAAACATTATTTGATTCTGTTTGAATTTGCGGCTGTTATCGTTTGCCAAACAAACAAAATTACCCTTGCTAAAAAAAAACCGTTGCAGGTAAACTACCCCTTTCCCTCAACCGATCTTCACCAAAAACAATAGGTCGCGAGTACTCTGCAAATCAGGGCTGCATGCAAAATATTATTTGATTCTGTTTGAATTTGCGGCAGTTATCGTTTGCCATAGAAAAAAAACTACAGACACACAGACAGACAGACAGACAGACACACAGACAGACACACAGACACTTTTCGGAAAACGACTTTTTTTCATGTTTTGAGTGTAGTAGAATCAGAATCTGCAATAATCTCGAACACGATTTTTTTTGCCATCACCATACTTCCATTCCTTAAGGAATATGGAAGTAAATATCGGTATGGAGAACCATACATGACTTCCATATTCTAAGATTTATATTTAAAATCATTTTCGAAATGAAATATTACCATAGAAACTACTTCTTTCTACTTACTGCTTCAGCCTTAACCACAGTACTGTGGTCACTAACGTATACCACCTCACGTTATCGCACTCGATTTTCACTGATGATGGAAGTCGATGGCATTGCCGAAACGTCTGGTTTTGTAGAAAACATTGCACTACGGCCAAATATCCCGGGAAGTAATTTTAACAAAAACTACTTCTTTGTTGCCGATAACATTGTACACATATATATAAAAAATATGCATAAAATTAATGGCTTGTATAAGTTAATGATTGATCTCCATTAAGTAGTGCTCAAGTTTCCAAAGTTTTAATATTATGATTGTAACACGGGACATTTTGGCCTATTTTTGGGGTAATAAAGAAATTTGTATTTTGAATGAAAACCAGTAACATTTTTTACGATAATTGGGACAAAACGTAAACAGAAAGGTAAAATTCATTGGTAGCGAAAGTGGTACGACTGATTGAAATTATTATTGTGAAACGACGAAATAAGCAGACAGCAAAACTGTGCCAAGGTCACCCAGTGACTTACAAAAACGGTAAACAAGTTATATAACAGCATCGGACCATGTGACGTCAATATATCCCCACGATGACATATATATGTGATGTCAGAGACGATCCCAACGATGGAATTTGGGTGTGTAATTGAAAACCGTATACTGGTGTAGGAATACGAACTGAATAAAATACAAGTTGGTAAGAACAGTCAAGGCCACTTTACAAAATAGTGCCGTTTGCCTCAGCCCAGTCTAACTTCAACACTCGCGCGAGTGGTACACATAAAGTTCCGGAATGTAAAGTGCGGGCCCGCAAAACAACAGAAAATGTAAATAACAGTTTTTTAAGATGACGTAAAATAGAAATTCATACATAACTAACAGTTTTCATTACACAAAACAGTTTTTTCGGAAATTACCAGTTGAAAACTTAACAATGTGCGCGAAAAAGTGGTACGCCTTCAAGACTCAGTTGAACAGCTAAGTAGCGAATGTATACATAAATTTTAACAAGGGCTATTCAAAACTACTTTGAATACGATGAAATAAACTTTTAAACAAAAACAAAATGAGATCTCTAATGGCATAAAGTAACTGTGTGTGTGTGTGCGTGAGAAAGAATGTAGACAAAGAAGGCTGGTTTGTGTTTATAAAAATTATTTATATTTAATATCTTGATTTTTGTGTTAATTGAAAATTTTATATCATATTTCAATCTTATTTTATGTGAGTTTTAGAATGAGAAATTTATAATAGATGAGGGAGGTAAAGAGGTAGTGTGTCAATGATCTTTTAAAAGTAAATGATGATGAAAGAAAATAATTAATTGTTAATAAAACTTAATTATGGGAAATGAGTAAAGCTCTCTTTATTTCCAACAGCCATAATTCTGTTCTCATGAGTTCGCTGAAAAGAACCCGAATTGGTAAGTACCTATTTCTTGTACATATATTAATTGCTAATTGAATTAATTTCTTGCAGTACGGCAAGATGGCGCCCGAAGAAATTTATAAAGTAAACAATGAGTAATTCAATTGTAATTTGTGACATAAAAGTAATATCACAAATGGCTTGTGAACAGGGACATTTATATAAATATAATTATATAAATACGGCCTACTGGGAGAGCAGAATGGTTGTTTGGAAGTGAGAACGAATTTTTTTTTGTACGTAGAAATAGACGTAGGTGACGAGTGTCACATAAGGTTATGTTACAGTGTTATTGACGTAGATGTATAGTAAATAAGTCAGAATTACGCAAATAACAATGATGAATACTAATGATAATATTAACGATGAAGTCAGCTTCACTGACAGCCCGATAGAAAGTCAAATAAGTAGCGACTCCGGTTCAAACAAATGACAGTAGTCTTGAGGAGTCAAAAATAATACAGACAGTTGAGATTCATTCAACACCTATTTTAGGAAATCAAAATCAGAAATCTGACGAAAATGATATGTTAACCCGATTGTACAATATGATGTACAATAGTGTAGAAAAACAAGATAGTAATTTTAGAGAATTGAAAAACGAAATCAAAGAAATTAAAAGTAGCTTCAGTGAGAAATTCGATGAACAAAAGAATAGTTTTGACAGTAAATTAGAAGTACAAAATAATAAATTTGATGAGTTAAAAAATGAGATTCAAGAAATGAATAAATGTTTTGAAAATAATAATGAAATAATAAGAGCTAGTTTGAATAAATTAGAACAGAATATTGAGCGAATGGGAGTACATGTGATGAATACAAACAAAAGTAATACAAATGACAATTGTAATGACGTGTGTAAAAATATGGTACTAGATAAAGAGATAACAAATGATGATGATGATGATGTCGAAAATAATGTTGAGAATAGTAATGTAATTAAAAAGGTAGTATCAGAGAGTGATAAGTTGAAAATAAATAGTGAGAGTACTGATGAAGTTGTAGAATGTGATAATGAGATGTTGATGTGTGTTTATGAGTTAGAGAGAGAGTGGAAAGATAATATAGTGGTAAAATGGGGGCAGAGGGTAAATTTTCCCCTTGTTTATGATGATTCAATGTGTTCACAAGTGTTGTTTTTGAAGGGCAAGAGTCCCGTGTTAGTAGAAGATTTGAGTTGTTTATTTTATTTGTATAAGTTTGTACCCTCTGTCTGGAGTAATATTGAAGGTATGAGATGGTGTTATGATGAGAGAAATTTAGATAGAGAATGGTGTGTTGAGAGAGAGAGAGAATTATATAAGTTAAAGAGAATTTATAATGAGTTGAGAGAAAGGTTAGAAGGGGTGAATATAAACAATATAAAATACTTACCTGTTGAAAGAGAGATAGATGAATATTTTGATAATGTCTTTATAAACAATAAACACTTACCTGATGTAATAGTAGAGGAATATAAAAATGATAAAATAGCTTACCTGACGTTAACCAATAATACTGATGGAGACTGGACAATAATAACTTACGTTGACAAGATTTATAAAATATTAATAGGGAATAACCCTATAAATTATAATGGCATAATGAATGAAATAAAGTTAATGGATTATTATAATAATAATAATGATAATAACAAATTGTGTGTGTATAACAATGATGCATGTTATAAATATATTCGATATATATATGATGATGGAGGTTGAACTAAAAAATCAGTGAATGGACAATTTTAAATATTGTAATTTATGGTAATGACCTGGCAGACTTGGACAATGAAGTGTGAAAAAATGGAACAGTTAATGACAAAAGTTTGTAAATATATTTGTAGTGAATTCAATTGTGTGTATTGTAAAATGTTAGGTAAACATGTGTATATGTAGTAGAAAATGTTGTGATAATAATAATAATATTATTAATATTTTGCAGTCTGAATAAATAATAAAAATAATTATGAAGACAATAATTAATGATTTGTAAATTTTTGATAATTGAAATATGTTGTGTTTTTAATAATTAATTGAAGTAAATGATTTGAGAGGTTTAAAATATTGTGATTGATTTAGAATGTTACATAATTGAATTTTTTATGAGATATTTAAATTATTTTATGAGATTTCAATTTAATAATAATTAATAAACAAATAAATGTTAAATTGTTTAGTTTGTGGAATTCCTAAGTGTATAAATAAATAATTTTAGTGAGGCAGTGTGTTCAAACAAAATTTACTCTTATGTAATAAAATCTATTATGCAGTAATAAAATGTAACAAGGTCACGAGTAAATAAAATTTGAAAATGAAATTAAAAGTGTAAGTTATGTAATTTTGGTAAATCTAAAAAGTGAATTGTTTATTTTCATGTAATGACAACATCGTTAAGTGACTAAGTAAATATTTTGTTGTACTTATTATTTTATGTTAATGAAGGTCAAGGTAGGGAAAGTTAAGAAAGAAATGTATGGGGTTAAAACACCACCAAGACTAGAAATGTCATGTAATGTAAATTGTTAATTTTAATTTTACAAAATATATTTTACTTGTGATTCCCCAACTTTTCGGGCGGTCACGGCCTCACCGAACCCTGACCGTGGAATTGGTTTAGCTTTAACAGCTATGGTTGGGGCTCATTGCGTCACGTTCTGCCTTAACTGGCCATAGCTGTTATCATTGTAAAGGTGAATTTTGAAATTGACAGGGGGGTAATCTAGGGGAATCACCAAAATATGAAACAGCGGCTGCCACTCTGTCCGAGGAGGGACAGCAAAGCCAGGTGGTAGACCCGCATTAGGGGCGTGTAATATGTACGTTTAGGTATTAGGATATCTAGTTTTATTAAAATGTAACGCTGAAGCAAGGACACGGAGATGACAAAATTCCTCCAAAATTTCAGTCTTTGTGGACGCAACTGGACGCCACAGTCCAGGGGGGGTCATAGTGTGTGTGGCAGGGAGGTTACCCAGGGGGGTAACGAATTAAAAAATTTTGTTGTATTTTAATAATGATGACTCGCTACTAAATAATTTTGTTTTGACTTAAAAAAAATAGATGCACTAGATGTTTCCTATATTGTGTTTATTATGTCTTATTATGTTAATTGCATGTAGTATGTTAGGAATAAGGATTATAAAAATATAATAATATTTTATAGGATAAGTTTTCAATGTGTTTAAAGAATTTCAATGACTAATGAAATAAATTTGAGATAAGTAAAATTTTCAATGGGTTGCAAAAGATAGAAGTTGGGTGATAGTAATTGTTTGAGTAAAACGTTTGAGTCAGTCCAAGTTGAGTATATTGGGGTGTTAAAGAGAATAAGAGATGAAATACAAGTAATAGAGAATTTGAGTATAAGTGGTACTAGAGATGAAAATATTGTTTTGAATTAATGAAATGTTGTTGTGAGTTAATGTAATAGAATTTGAAAAGTATTGATGTTGACACAGTAGTTATGGGGAATATATGTAGAGTATTGATTGATATATTGATGTTTATAAATGATGATGTTATTTTGTTGTAGTTGAAGTGGGGTAATAAGAATGAGATTTGGGGATGGTAATTTTGTAAGAGGGGATAGTGTCATGGTGGAGTCCGCAACAAAAGGGTTGGGACGGGGAGGGACCGTTTGGCGCCGGAAAGGGTTACCTTAGGTAGAATCCAGGAACCAGAGTAAGGGAATGAGCTTTTTGGGGGGGGCGAACACTTATCCTGAGTACAAAGGGGTAGAGAGTATTTTTTTTATATATCGAGAGAATGTGGCGAATCGAGTTTAGTAGTAAGCTGGGTTTAGAGAATTGTTTGATAGATGTTTTTGGGAGAGGGGTGTCATATTAGATAAGTAGATTTTGCAAGGGAGCATTAGAGTCATAAAAGGGGTAAGATTATGGGTAAATGCCAAGTTGATAAAGTGAATTATGATGAATAACTGAGAATCACCCAAGTTAATGAAATGGGATAATAAATGAAAAAAAAAACAAATTTTGGAAAGAGAATTAATAAAAGTCAATTGAGATTAAAATGTAATTTTTATAATGTTATATGCAAATTTAAAGATGTAAAGTGTGTAGATTGTGTTCAAACTTAAATGTGGATTGTTTATTTTTAATGTAATAATAACAATGTGAATTCTGAATATACTATGTTTCTTAGGTTGTATTGTGTTTGTTAGTATTTAAGAGAATTTCATGAAAAAAAAAAAATTTTTTTTGATGCAAATTGGGGATAAGAGAAATGTGTAATATGGTAATGGGAAATGTTTATTTAAATTCTGATGGGAATCAGGGCAATAATTTTGAATTTTGGAATCAAGGTTAACAAGAGGAAGTACACAGAATGAGATTATGAGATTATGGAATTTTAAATATGTTATGATATGTCTTCATATATATGTTAGAAGTAAGTAAAAAACAAAACCAGTGCTTCTTAACGCAAACCAGCACCGCTAGGGGGAACAGATCAGTTGGGGATATGGTGTTGTATAAGGCCACTATTTGATATTTTGATGTGTTGTTTCAGAGTTTGGTGATGCTGTGGCGGCGAACCTGAGCTGGCCAGCGCGTCAGAGCAGGGGCGTTAAGTATCTGTCTGACTTTATGGTGTTGGGATCTCGAGAGAGAAGTCCAGTAATGTCATTCAGGTGCGGTCACAGTCACCGGACCAAGGGTGAGTTAATTATAATTTTTTTTTTGTAAACCATACAGGGGGTTGTGGCGACATATCCTGGCTGATCCCTTTAGCAAGTATGAATATGTCAATGGCATAAAACCTCTCATTGAGGGGGTATTGTAACGGGACATTTTGGCCTATTTTTGGGGTAATAAAGAAATTTGTATTTTGAATGAAAACCAGTAACATTTTTTACGATAATTGGGACAAAACGTAAACAGAAAGGTAAAATTCATTGGTAGCGAAAGTGGTACGACTGATTAAAATTATTATTGTGAAACGACGAAATAAGCAGACAGCAAAACTGTGCCAAGGTCACCCAATGACTTACAAAAACGGTAAACAAGTTATATAACAGCATCGGACCATGTGACGTCAATATATACGTCAGAGACGATCCCCACGATGGAATTCGGGTGTGTAATTAAAAACCATATACTGGCGTAGGAATACGAACTGAATACAATACAAGTTGGTAAGAACAGTCAAGGCCACTTTACAAAATAGTCCCGTTTGCCTCAGCCCAGTCTAACTTCAACACTCGCGCGAGTGGTACACATAAAGTTCCGGAATATAAAGTGCGGGCCCGCAAAACAACAGAAAATGTAAATAACAGTTTTTTAAGATGACGTAAAATAGAAATTCATACATAACTAACAGTTTTCATTACACAAAAACAGTTTTTTCGGAAATTACCAGTTGAAAACTTAACAATGTGCGCGAAAAAGTGGTACGCCTTCAAGACTCAGTTGAACAGCTAAGTAGCGAATGTATACATAAATTTTAACAAGGGCTATTCAAAACTACTTTGAATACGATGAAATAAACTTTTAAACAAAAACAAAATGAGATCTCTAATGGCATAAAGTAACTGTGTGTGTGTGTGTGTGTGTGTGTGTGTGTGTGCGTGAGAAAGAATGTAGACAAAGAAGGCTGGTTTGTGTTTATAAAAATTATTTATATTTAATATCTTGATTTTTGTGTTAATTGAAAATTTTATATCATATTTCAATCTTATTTTATGCGAGTTTTAGAATGAGAAATTTATAATAGATGAGGGAGGTAAAGAGGTAGTGTGTCAATGATCTTTTAAAAGTAAATGATGATGAAAGAAAATAATTAATTGTTAATAAAACTTAATTATGGGAAATGAGTAAAGCTCTCTTTATTTCAAACAGCCATAATTCTGTTCTCATGAGTTCGCCGAAAAGAACCTGAATTGGTAAGTACATATTTCTTGTACATATATTAATTGCTAATTGAATTAATTTCTTGCAGTACGGCAAGATGGCGCCCGAAGAAATTTATAAAGTAAACAATGAGTAATTCAATTGTAATTTGTGACATAAAATTTATATCACATGATGTCCGTAATTAAAACATCAGAGCAGGTTTAGTGTGTATGAGGGTACACCGTGGACAAAAATTTTCAACATTTCCTATTGAGCGTTGCTTAGAGTAAAGCTGCGAATCTACAATGTACGTTTCACAGAACAAACACGTGGAAAAAAAGGAGCGCTCCGAAGTCATGGACCCTCAGCATCTTGCAGAGGGTTCTTTCCCTAAAGACGAAAATTCTGTCTATGAATCGTTCCTCTGTAAACACGTGCAGTTACACTGCCCAGCGATCCACAGGAAGCAAATCGCTATCCACGCTGGACACTTTTTCGGCTTGCACGCGTTATGTTGGTATGGGTTTCGCCACTTTCCATTTAAAAAGCGTGCAAATGTAAGAAAATAAACATGAATGAGGCCAGAAATAACGCGAATCGTGTGTGTGTGTGTGTGTGTGTGTGTGTGTGTGTGTGTGTGTGTGTGTGTGTGTGTGTGTGTGTGTGTGTGTGTGTGTGTGTGTGTGTGTGTGTGTGTGTGTGTGTGTGTGTGTGTGTGTGTGTGTGTGTGTGTGTGTGTGTGTGTGTGTGTGTGTGTGTGTGTGTGTGTGTGTGTGTGTGTGTGTGTGTGTGTGTGTGTGTGTGTGTGTGTGTGTGTGTGTGTGTGTGTGTGTGTGTGTGTGTGTGTGTGTGTGTGTGTCTTCCCTGCCTTTTTATTGCGGTAGTCATAATAATAAAATGGAAACATAAACATTACATAACTGAGATATGCTTGCCTGCCACGAACGATATATTTTCTCTCATACATGATTTACATTAAAATGAAGAAAATTATAATTTTATTGCCTGGCAACAAAATTATTTTATTTTTAACAATTACCATTGTTTGAAAAAGTTTAAATGAATTTTCAAGTACTTTACTGTTGTTAAAACGTAAAAGGTTGCCGGTAAACTACCCCTTCCCCTTAACCGATCTTCAACAAAATCAAAAGTCCTTGAGATCTCTACAATTCAGGGACGTATGCAAAAAATTATTTGATTCTGTTTGAATTTGCGGCTGTTATCGTTTGCCATAGAAAATTACCCTTGATAAAAAAACGTTGCAGGTAAAAACAATAGGTCTTGCGTACTCTACAAATCAGGCCTGTATGCAAAAAATTATTTGATTCTGTTTGAATTTGCGGCTGTTATCGTTTGCCATAAATACCCTTGTTAAAACATAAAACGTTGCAGGTAAACTACCCCTTTCCCTTAACCGATCTTCGCCAAAAACAATAGGCCTTGAGAACTCTACAATTTAGGGCTGTTTGCAAATAATCTTTTGATTCTGTTTGAATTTGCGGCTGTTATCGTTTGCCATAGAAAATACCCTTGTTAAAACATAAAACATTGCAGGTAAACTACCCCTTTCCCTTAACCGATCTTCACCAAAAACAATAGGTCTTGAGAACTCTACAGTTCAG
Organism: Magicicada septendecula; assembly: GCA_034769895.1. NCBI lineage: Eukaryota > Metazoa > Arthropoda > Insecta > Hemiptera > Cicadidae > Magicicada > Magicicada septendecula. The sequence goes on from CM068367.1 coordinate 929,347,721, forward strand.
GGCTGTATGCGAAACATTATTTGATTCTGTTTGAATTTGCAGCTGTTATCGTTTGCCAAAAAAAAAAACTACAGACAGACACACAGACAGACAGACACTTTTCGAAAAACGACTTTTTTCATGTTTTGAGTGTAGTACAATCAGAATCTGCAATAATCTCGAACACGATTTTTTTTGCCATCACCATACTTCCATTTCCTTAAGGAATATGGAAGTAAAAAGGAAAAAATGAGAGGTGTGAGTGGAAAATCGGCGTTATCTCCGTAACGCATTAATATTTAAAAAAACTTTTTTAACCAATCTTGCTGAGAAAATCACGAGCTACAAGATTCATATACAATTTCGCTATTTCCATATTTTAAATGAGTAGGACGGAAAATGAACGCTAAAAAGGCCGACGCGCGGCGGAAGGTCGTGGAAAATCGTTTATATCTCGGAAACAAATTAATGGATCGAAAAATTGTATACACAAGTTTTGTAGGTAAAAGTATGAGGTACCACAGTAACATTCTTGTTTTTTACAAATTTTCATTTTTTAGAAGCTATATATCAAAATATCGGTATGGAGAACCATACATGACTTCCATATTCTAAGATTTATATTTAAAATCATTTTCAGCCAAACAGCCAGGCTGTGTCTTACCTGCCTTTTTACTGCTGTATTAAATGAAAAATATTATATTACATTAAAATGAAAAAATTATAATTTTATTGCCTGGCAACAAAATTATTTTATTTTTAACAATTACCATTGTTTCAAAAAGTTTAAATAAATTTTCAAGTACTTTACTCTTGTTAAAACGTAAAAGGTTGCAGGTAAACTACCCCTTCCCCTTACCCGATTCTCACCAAAATCGAAAGTCATTGAGACCTCTACAATTCAGGGACGTATGCAAAAAATTATTTGATTCTGTTTGAATTTGCGGCTGTTATCGTTTGCCATAGAAAATACGCTTGATAAAAAAACGTTGCAGGTAAACTACCCCTTCCCCTTAACCGATCTTCACCAAAAACAACAGGTCTTGAGTACTCTACAAATCAGGGCTGTATGCAAAACATTATTTGATTCTGTTTGAATTTGCGGCTGTTATCGTTTGCCATAGAAAATATCCTTGTTAAAAAAACGTTGCAGGTAAACTACCCCTTTCCCTCAACCGATCTTCACCAAAAACAAAAAGTCTTGAGAACTCTACAATTTAGGGATGTATGCAAATAATCTTTTGATTCCGTTTGAATTTGCGGCTGTTATCGTTTGCCATAGGAAATACCCTTGCTAAAAAAAAACCGTTGCCGGTAAACTACCCCTTTCCCTCAACCGATCTTCACCAAAAACAACAGGTCGCGAGTACTCTGCAATTCAGGGCTGTATGCAAAAAATTATTTGATTCTGTTTGAATTTGCGGCAGTTATCGTTTGCCATAGAAAAAAAATCTACAGACAGACAGACAGACAGACCCACACACACACACACACACACACACACACACACACACACACACACACTTTTCGGAAAACGACTTTGTTTTCATGTTTTGAGTGTAGTAGAATCAGAATCTGCAATAATCTCGAACACGATTTTTTTTGCCATCACCATACTTCCATTCCTTAAGGAATATGGAAGTAATACGCTTGATAAAAAAACGTTGCAGGTAAACTACCCCTTCCCCTTAACCGATCTTCACCAAAAACAATAGGTCTTGAGTACTCTACAAACCAGAGCTGTATGCAAAACATTATTTGATTCTGTTTGAATTTGCGGCTGTTATCGTTTGCCATAGAAAATACCCTTGTTAAAAAAACGTTGCAGGTAAACTACCGCTTTCCCTTAACCGATCTTCACCAAAAACAATAGGTCTTGAGAACTCTATAATTTAGGGCTGTATGCAAATAATCGTTTGATTCTGTTTGAATTTGCGGCTGTTATCGTTTGCCATAGGAAATACCCTTGTTAAAACATAAAACGTTACAGGTAAACTACCCCTTACCCTTACCGATCTTCACCAAAATCTACAGATCTTGAGAACTCTACAATTCAGGGCTGTATGCAAAACATTATTTGATTCTGTTTGAATTTGCGGCTGTTATCGTTTGCCAAACAAACAAAATTACCCTTGCTAAAAAAAAACCGTTGCAGGTAAACTACCCCTTTCCCTCAACCGATCTTCACCAAAAACAATAGGTCGCGAGTACTCTGCAAATCAGGGCTGTATGCAAAAAATTATTTGATTCTGTTTGAATTTACGGCAGTTATCGTTTGCCATAGAAAAAAATCTACAGACAGACAGACAGACACACACACAGACACTTTTCGGAAAACGACTTTTTTTCATGTTTTGAGTGTAGTAGAATCAGAATCTGCAATAATCTCGAACACGATTTTTTTTGCCATCACCATACTTCCATTCCTTAAGGAATATGGAAGTAATATCGGTATGGAGAACCATACATGACTTCCATATTCTAAGATTTATATTTAAAATCATTTTCAGCCAAACAGCCAGGGAAGGAATTTTAACAAAAAAATACTTCTTTCTTGCCAATAACGTAGTACACATATAAAAAATATTATCCCCTCCCCCTTCAACTATAATTTTGATTTAGAGAAAATTACCCCCAGCCCGTTCAACTAGCCTCTTCATTTATAGATATTTCATCTACGTTTCTACAGTGGATTATTAAGATCTTATCAGGATACTTTATCAAAATTAAGTACTTTACTCATGTTACAACAAAAAATGTTTCAGGTAAACTGCCCTTTCCCCGTAACCGATCTTCACCAAAATCAACAGACATTGAGTTCTCTATAGCTCAGGCACATATGTAAAAAATTATTTGATTCTGTTTGAATTTACGGCAGTTATGGTTCGTCATATACAAAATTACCCATGTTAAAACATAAAACATGAGATTTATAAAACATATCTAAGATTTATATTTAAAATCATTTTTGAAATAAAATATTTTCATAGAACCTACTAACGCTGGGGAAATCTGAGGAGCCAATCAGAGTTGGGCCTACCTGTCACTCTGCTGAATTTGGTGGAAAGCCCTGTCACTGTCGTCAAAGTATCAGCCTTGACAGGGTCCTCTTTTTCTGCAAAATGGGAGAGGAGGCTTGAGATGGAGTGAGTGACATGGTCCCCACCTCAATGAAGAACCCATTGTTTTATAAAAATATATTTAAATTTTGAAAACTGAAAATTCTTTTCTTGTTGTAAATATTTATATTTTATAATCAAAATGACTTTATCAAAAAACAAACATTATTTTTTTATAATAAGTACTTACATATGTTTCTTAATATGCTTACTTTTTCTTCAATGTTGATGATCATTTCCAAACATTCTGACAAAATTGTATCTACAGAACAGTTAACATTCCCCAGGTTTCCATTTCTGCTAATTTCTCATTACACCTTCCACTGACGTATTATTAACCATTTCATAAACTATCGTATAATTTTTTTCAAATTTTGTGGTACAAACTCTGAAATTTTCAGATTGCCTGGCAACAAAATTATTTTATTTTCTACAATTACCATTGTTTGAAAAAGTTTAAATGAATTTTCAAGTACTTTACTCTTGTTAAAACGTAAAAGGTTGCAGGTAAACTACCCCTTCCCCTTAACTGATCTTCACCAAAATCTAAGGGCCTTGAGTCCTCTACAATTCACTGGCGTATGCAAAACATTATTTGATTCTGTTTGAATTTGCGGCAGTTATCGTTTGCCAAAAAAAATACGTTTGATAAAAAACGTTGCAGGTAAACTACCCCTTCCCCTCGACCGATCTTCACCAAAAACAATAGGTCTTGAGTACTCTACAATTCAGGGCTGTATGCAGAAAATTATTTGATTCTGTTTGAATTTGCGGCTGTTATCGTTTGCCATAGAAAATACCCTTGTTAAAAAAACGTTGTAGGTAAACTACCCCTTTCGCTTAACCGATCTTCACCAAAAACAATAGGTCTTGAGAACTCTACAATTCAGGGCTTTATGCGAAACATTATTTGATTCTGTTTGAATTTGCGGCTGTTATCGTTTGCCAAAAAAAAAATTTCCCTTGATAAAAAAAACCGTTGCTGGTAAACTACCCCTTCCCCTCAACCGATCTTCACCAAAAACAATAGGTCTCGAGTACTCTACAAAACAGGCCTGTATGCAAAAACTTATTTGATTCTGTTTGAATTTGCGGCAGTTATCGTTTGCCATAGAAAATACGCTTGATAAAAAACGTTGCTGGTAAACTACCCCTTCCCCTTAACCGATCTTCACCAAAAACAATAGGTCTTGAGTACTCTACAAATCAGGGCGGTATGCAGAAAATTATTTGATTCTGTTTGAATTTGCGGCTGTTATCGTTTGCCATAGGAAATACCCTTGTTAAAACATAAAACGTTACAGGTAAACTACCCCTTTCCCTTAACCGATCTTCACCAAAAACAACAGATCTTGAGAACTCTACAATTCAGGGCTGTATGCGAAACATTATTTGATTCTGTTTGAATTTGCGGCTGTTATCGTTTGCCAAAAAAAAAATTTCCCTTGATAAAAAAAAACCGTTGCTGGTAAACTACCCCTTCCCCTCAACCGATCTTCACCAAAAACAACAGGTCGCGAGCACCCTACAAATCAGGGCTGTAGGCAAAAAATTATTTGATTCTGTTTGAATTTGCGGCAGTTATCGTCAGACACACACACAGACACTTTTCGGAAAACCACTTTTTTTCATGTTTTGAGTGTAGTAGAATCAGAATCTGCAATAATCTCGAACACGATTTTTTTTGCCATCACCATACTTCCATTCCTTAAGGAATATGGAAGTAAAAATTACCCTTGATAAAAACCGTTGCAGGTAAACTACCCCTTTCCCTTAACCGATCTTCACCAAAAACAATACGTCTTTAGTACTCAACAAATCAGGGCTGTATGCAAGAGCTTATTTGATTCTGTTTGAATTTGCGGCTCTTATCGTTTGCCATAGAAAATACGCTTGATAAAAAACGTTGCAGGTAATCTTCCCCTTCCCCTCAACCGATCTTCACCAAAAACAATTGGTCTTGAGTATTCTACAAATCAGGGCTGTATTCAGAAAATTATTTCATTCTGTTTGAATTTGCGGCTGTTATCGTTTGCCATATAAAATACCCTTGTTAAAACATAAAACGTTACAGGTAAACTACCCCTTTCCCTTAACCAATCTTCACCAAAATCAACAGATGTTGAGAACTCTACAATTCAGGGCTGTATGCGAAACATTATTTGATTCTGTTTGAATTTGCGGCTGTTATCGTTTGCCAAACAAACAAAATTACCCTTGCTAAAAAAAAACCGTTGCAGGTAAACTACCCCTTTCCCTCAACCGATCTTCACCAAAAACAATAGGTCGCGAGTACTCTGCAAATCAGGGCTGCATGCAAAAAATTATTTGATTCTGTTTGAATTTGCGGCAGTTATCGTTTGCCATAGAAAAAAAATCTACAGACACACACATAGACAGACAGACAGATAGACAGACAGACACACAGACACTTTTCGGAAAACGACTTTTTTTCATGTTTTGAGTGTAGTAGAATCAGAATCTTCAATAATCTCGAACACGATTTTTTTTGCCATCACCATACTTCCATTTCCTTAAGGAATATGGAAGTAAAAAGGAAAAAATGAGAGGTGTGAGTGGAAAATCGGCGTTATCTCCGTAACGCATTAATATTTAAAAAAACTTTTTTAACCAATCTTGCTGAGAAAATCACGAGCTACAAGATTCATATACAATTTCGCTATTTCCATATTTTAAATGATTAGGACGGAAAATGAACGCTAAAAAGGCCGACGCGCGGCGGAAGGTCGTGGAAAATCGTTTATATCTCGGAAACAAATTAATGGATCGAAAAATTGTATAGACAAGTTTTGTAGGTAAAAGTATGAGGTACCACAGTAACATTCTTGTTTTTTACAAATTTTCATTTTTTAGAAGCTATATATCAAAATATCGGTATGGAGAACCATACATGACTTCCATATTCTAAGATTTATATTTAAAATCATTTTCAGCCAAACAGCCAGGCTGTGTCTTACCTGCCTTTTTACTGCTGTATTAAATGAAAAATATTATATTACATTAAAATGAAAAAATTATAATTTTATTGCCTGGCAACAAAATTATTTTATTTTTAACAATTACCATTGTTTCAAAAAGTTTAAATAAATTTTCAAGTACTTTACTCTTGTTAAAACGTAAAAGGTTGCAGGTAAACTATCCCTTCCCCTTAACCGATTCTCACCAAAATCAAAAGTCATTGAGACCTCTACAATTCAGGGACGTATGCAAAACATTATTTGATTCTGTTTGAATTTGCGGCTGTTATCGTTTGCCATAGAAAATACGCTTGATAAAAAAACGTTGCAGGTAAACTACCCCTTTCCCTTAACCGATCTTCACCAAAACAATAGGTCTTGAGTACTCTACAAATCAGGGCTGTATGCAAAACATTATTTGATTCTGTTTGAATTTGCGGCTGTTATCGTTTGCCATAGAAAATATCCTTGTTAAAAAAACGTTGCAGGTAAACTACCCCTTTCCCTCAACCGATCTTCACCAAAAACAAAAGGTCTTGAGAACTCTACAATTTAGGGATGTATGCAAATAATCTTTTGATTCCGTTTGAATTTGCGGCTGTTATCGTTTGCCATAGGAAATACCCTTGTTAAAACATAAAACGTTACAGGTAAACTACCCCTTTCCCTTAACCGATCTTCACCAAAATCAACAGATATTGAGAACTCAACAATTTAGGGCTGTATGCGAAACATTATTTGATTCTGTTTGAATTTGCGGCTGTTATCGTTTGCCAAACAAACAAAATTACCCTTGCTAAAAAAAAACCGTTGCAGGTAAACTACCCCTTTCCCTCAACCGATCTTCACCAAAAACAACAGGTCGCGAGTACTCTGCAAATCAGGGCTGTATGCAAAAAATTATTTGATTCTGTTTGAATTTGCGGCAGTTATCGTTTGCCATAGAAAAAAAATCTACAGACAGACAGACCCACACACACACACACACACACACACACACACACACACACACTTTTCGGAAAACGACTTTGTTTTCATGTTTTGAGTGTAGTAGAATCAGAATCTGCAATAATCTCGAACACGATTTTTTTTCCCATCACCATACTTCCATTCCTTAAGGAATATGGAAGTAATACGCTTGATAAAAAAACGTTGCTGGTAAACTACCCCTTCCCCTTAACCGATCTTCACCAAAAACAATAGGTCTTGAGTACTCTACAAATCAGGGCTGTATGCAAAACATTATTTGATTCTGTTTGAATTTGCGGCTGTTATCGTTTGCCATAGAAAATACCCTTGTTAAAAAAACGTTGCTGGTAAACTACCCCTTTCCCTCAACCGATCTTCACCAAAAACAATAGGTCTTGAGAACTCTACAATTCAGGGCTGTATGCGAAACATTATTTGATTCTGTTTGAATTTGCGGCTGTTATCGTTTGCCAAACAAACAAAATTACCCTTGCTAAAAAAAAACCGTTGCAGGTAAACTACCCCTTTCCCTCAACCGATCTTCACCAAAAACAATAAGTCGCGAGTACTCTGCAAATCAGGGCTGTATGCAAAAAATTATTTGATTCTGTTTGAATTTACGGCAGTTATCGTTTGCCAAAAAAAAAATCTACAGACACACACACAGACACTTTTCGGAAAACGACTTTTTTTTCATGTTTTGAGTGTAGTAGAATCAGAATCTGCAATAATCTCGAACACGATTTTTTTTGCCATCACCATACTTCCATTCCTTAAGGAATATGGAAGTAATATCGGTATGGAGAACCATACATGACTTCCATATTCTAAGATTTATATTTAAAATCATTTTCAGCCAAACAGCCAGGGAAGGAATTTTAACAAAAAAATACTTCTTTCTTGCCAATAACGTAGTACACATATAAAAAATATTATCCCCTCCCCCTTCAACTATAATTTTGATTTAGAGAAAATTACCCCCAGCCCGTTCAACTAGCCTCTTCATTTATAGATATTTCATCTACGTTTCTACAGTGGATTATTAAGATCTTATCAGGATACTTTATCAAAATTAAGTACTTTACTCATGTTACAACAAAAAATGTTTCAGGTAAACTGCCCTTTCCCCGTAACCGATCTTCACCAAAATCAACAGACATTGAGTTCTCTATAGCTCAGGCACATATGTAAAAAATTATTTGATTCTGTTTGAATTTACGGCAGTTATGGTTCGTCATATACAAAATTACCCATGTTAAAACATAAAACATGAGATTTATAAAACATATCTAAGATTTATATTTAAAATCATTTTTGAAATAAAATATTTTCATAGAACCTACTAACGCTGGGGAAATCTGAGGAGCCAATCAGAGTTGGGCCTACCTGTCACTCTGCTGAATTTGGTGGAAAGCCCTGTCACTGTCGTCAAAGTATCAGCCTTGACAGGGTCCTCTTTTTCTGCAAAATGGGAGAGGAGGCTTGAGATGGAGTGAGTGACATGGTCCCCACCTCAATGAAGAACCCATTGTTTTATAAAAATATATTTAAATTTTGAAAACTGAAAATTCTTTTCTTGTTGTAAATATTTATATTTTATAATCAAAATGACTTTATCAAAAAACAAACATTATTTTTTTATAATAAGTACTTACATATGTTTCTTAATATGCTTACTTTTTCTTCAATGTTGATGATCATTTCCAAACATTCTGACAAAATTGTATCTACAGAACAGTTAACATTCCCCAGGTTTCCATTTCTGCTAATTTCTCATTACACCTTCCACTGACGTATTATTAACCATTTCATAAACTATCGTATAATTTTTTTCAAATTTTGTGGTACAAACTCTGAAATTTTCAGATTGCCTGGCAACAAAATTATTTTATTTTCTACAATTACCATTGTTTGAAAAAGTTTAAATGAATTTTCAAGTACTTTACTCTTGTTAAAACGTAAAAGGTTGCAGGTAAACTACCCCTTCCCCTTAACTGATCTTCACCAAAATCTAAAGGCCTTGAGTCCTCTACAATTCACTGGCGTATGCAAAAAATTATTTGATTCTGTTTGAATTTGCGGCAGTTATCGTTTGCCATAAAAAATACGCTTGATAAAAAACGTTGCAGGTAAACTACCCCTTCCCCTCGACCGATCTTCACCAAAAACAATAGGTCTTGAGTACTCTACAATTCAGGGCAGTATGCAGAAAATTATTTGATTCTGTTTGAATTTGCGGCTGTTATCGTTTGCCATAGAAAATACCCTTGTTAAAAAAACGTTGTAGGTAAACTACCCCTTTCGCTTAACCGATCTTCACCAAAAACAATAGGTCTTGAGAACTCTACAAATCAGGGCTTTATGCGAAACATTATTTGATTCTGTTTGAATTTGCGGCTGTTATCGTTTGCCAAAAAAAAAAATTTCCCTTGATAAAAAAAACCGTTGCAGGTAAACTACCCCTTCCCCTCAACCGATCTTCACCAAAAACAATAGGTCGCGAGTACTCTACAAATCAGGGCTGTATGCAAAATTATTTGATTCTGTTTGAATTTGCGGCAGTTATCGTTTGCCATAGAAAATACGCTTGATAAAAAACGTTGCAGGTAAACTACCCCTTCCCCTTAACCAATCTTCACCAAAAACAATAGGTCTTGAGTACCCTACAAATCAGGGCTGTATGCAGAAAATTATTTGATTCTGTTTGAATTTGCGGCTGTTATCGTTTGCCATAGGAAATACCCTTGTTAAAACATAAAACGTTACAGGTAAACTACCCCTTTCCCTTAACCGATCTTCACCAAAAACAATAGATCTTGAGAACTCTACAATTCAGGGCTGTATGCGAAACATTATTTGATTCTGTTTGAATTTGCGGCTGTTATCGTTTGCCAAAAAAAAAAAATTTCCCTTGATAAAAAAAAACCGTTGCTGGTAAACTACCCCTTCCCCTCAACCGATCTTCACCAAAAACAATAGGTCGCGAGTACTCTACAAATCAGGGCTGTATGCAAAAAATTATTTGATTCTGTTTGAATTTGCGGCAGTTATCGTTTGCCATAGAAAAAAAATCTATAGACACACAGACACACAGACAGACACACACACAGACAGACACACACACAGACACTTTTCGGAAAACCACTTTTTTTCATGTTTTGAGTGTAGTAGAATCAGAATCTGCAATAATCTCGAACACGATTTTTTTTGCCATCACCATACGTCCATTCCTTAAGGAATATGGAAGTAAATATCGGTATGGAGAACCATACATGACTTCCATATTCTAAGATTTATATTTAAAATCATTTTCAGCCAAACAACCAGGCTGTGTCTTACCTGCCTTTTTATTGCTGTATTAAATGAAAAATATTATATTACATTAAAATGAAAAAATTATAATTTTATTGCCTGGCAACAAAATTATTTTATTTTTAACAATTACCATTGTTTCAAAAAGTTTAAATAAATTTTCAAGTACTTTACTCTTGTTAAAACGTAAAAGGTTGCAGGTAAACTACCCCTTCCCCTTAACCGATCTTCACCAAAATCGAAAGTCATTGACACCTCTACAATTCAGGGACGTATGCAAAATATTATTTCATTCTGTTTGAATTTGCGGCTGTTATCGTTTGCCATAGAAAATACGCTTGATAAAAAAACGTTGCAGGTAAACTACCCCTTCCCCTTAACCGATATTCACCAAAAACAATAGGTCTTGAGTACTCTACAAATCAGGGCTGTATGCAAAACATTATTTGATTCTGTTTGAATTTGCGGCTGTTATCGTTTGCCATAGAAAATACCCTTGTTAAAAAAACGTTGCAGGTAAACTACCCCTTTCCCTCAACCGATCTTCACCAAAAACAATAGGTCTTGAGAAATCTACAATTCAGGGCTGTATGCGAAACATTATTTGATTCTGTTTGAATTTGCGGCTGTTATCGTTTGCCAAAAAAAAAAAATTTCCCTTGATAAAAAAAACCGTTGCAGGTAAACTACCCCTTCCCCTCAACCGATCTTCACCAAAAACAATAGGTCGCGAGTACTCTACAAATCAGGGCTGTATGCAAAAAATTATTTGATTCTGATTGAATTTGCGGCAGTTGTCGTTTGCCATAGAAAATACGCATGATAAAAAACGTTGCTGGTAAACTACCCCTTCCCCTCAACCGATCTTCACCAAAAACAATAGGTCGCGAGTACTCTACAAATCAGGGCCGTATGCAGAAAATTATTTGATTCTGTTTGAATTTGCGGCTGTTATCGTTTGCCATAGAAAATACCCTTGTTAAAAAAACGTTGTTGGTAAACTACCCCTTTCCCTTAACCGATCTTCACCAAAAACAAAAGGTCTTGAGAACTCTACAATTTAGGGCTGTATGCAAATAATCTTTTCATTCTGTTTGAATTTGCGGCTGTTATCGTTTGCCATAGGAAATACCCTTGTTAAAACATAAAACGTTACAGGTAAACTACCCCTTTCCCTTAACCGATCTTCACCAAAAACAATAGGTCTTGAGAACTCTACAATTCAGGGCTGTATGCGAAACATTATTTGATTCTGTTTGAATTTGCGGCTGTTATCGTTTGCCAAACAAACAAAATTACCCTTGCTAAAAAAAAACCGTTGCAGGTAAACTACCCCTTTCCCTCAACCGATCTTCACCAAAAACAATAGGTCGCGAGAACTCTGCAAAACCGGGCTGTATGCAAAAAATTATTTGATTCTGTTTGAATTTGCGGCAGTTATCGTTTGCCATAGAAAAAAATCTACAGACAGACAGACAGACAGACAGACAGACACACAGACACACAGACACTTTTCGGAAAACGACTTTTTTTCATGTTTTGAGTGTAGTAGAATCAGAATCTGCAATAATCTCGAACACGATTTTTTTTGCCATCACCATACTTCCATTCCTTAAGGAATATGGAAGTAAAATTACCCTTGATAAAAACCGTTGCAGGTAAACTACCCCTTTCCCTTAACCGATCTTCACCAAAAACAATAGGTCTTTAGTACTCAACAAATCAGGGCTGTATGCAAAAACTTATTTGATTCTGTTTGAATTTGCGGCTCTTATCGTTTGCCATAGAAAATACCCTTGTTAAAACATAAAACGTTGCAGGTAAACTACCCCGTTCCCTTAACCGATCTTCACCAACACCAATAGGTATTGAGAACTCTACAATACCTTGATGTATGCAAAACATCATTTGATTCTGTTTGAATTTGCGGCTCTTATCGTTTGCCATAGAAAATACGCTTGATAAAAAACGTTGCAGGTAATCTACCCCTTCCCCTTAACCGATCTTCACCAAAAACAATAGGTCTTGAGTACTCTACAAATCAGGGCTGTATGCAAATAATCTTTTGATTCTGTTTGAATTTGCGGCTGTTATCGTTTTCCATAGAAAATACCCTTGTTAAAACATAAAACGTTACGGGTAAACTACCCCTTTCCCTTAACCAATCTTCACCAAAATCAACAGATCTTGAGAACTCTACAATTCAGGGCTGTATGCGAAACATTATTTGATTCTGTTTGAATTTGCGGCTGTTATCGTTTGCCAAACAAACAAAATTACCCTTGCTAAAAAAAAAACCGTTGCAGGTCAACTACCCCTTTCCCTCAACCGATCTTCACCAAAAACAATAGGTCGCGAGTACTCTGCAAATCAGGGCTGCATGCAAAAAATTATTTGATTCTGTTTGAATTTGCGGCAGTTATCGTTTGCCATAGAAAAAAATCTACAGACACACACACAGACAGACAGACAGACAGACACACAGACACTTTTCGGAAAACGACTTTTTTCATGTTTTGAGTGTAGTAGAATCAGAATCTGCAATAATCTCGAACACGATTTTTTTTGCCATCACCATACTTCCATTCCTTAAGGAATATGGAAGTAAATATCGGTATGGAGAACCATACATGACTTCCATATTCTAAGATTTATATTTAAAATCATTTTCGAAATGAAATATTACCATAGAAACTACTTCTTTCTACTTACTGCTTCAGCCTTAACCACAGTACTGTGGTCACTAACGTATACCACCTCACGTTATCGCACTCGATTTTCACTGATGATGGAAGTCGATGGCATTGCCGAAACGTCTGGTTTTGTAGAAAACATTGCACTACGGCCAAATATCCCGGGAAGTAATTTTAACAAAAACTACTTCTTTGTTGCCGATAACATTGTACACATATATATAAAAATTATGCATAAAATTAATGGCTTGTATAAGTTAATGATTGATCTCCATTAAGTAGTGCTCAAGTTTCCAAAGTTTTAATATTATGATTGTAACACGGGACATTTTGGCCTATTTTTGGGGTAATAAAGAAATTTGTATTTTGAATGAAAACCAGTAACATTTTTTACGATAATTGGGACAAAACGTAAACAGAAAGGTAAAATTCATTGGTAGCGAAAGTGGTACGACTGATTGAAATTATTATTGTGAAACGACGAAATAAGCAGACAGCAAAACTGTGCCAAGGTCACCCAATGACTTACAAAAACGGTAAACAAGTTATATAACAGCATCGGACCATGTGACGTCAATATATCCCCACGATGACATATATATGTGATGTCAGAGACGATCCCAACGATGGAATTTGGGTGTGTAATTGAAAACCGTATACTGGTGTAGGAATACGAACTGAATAAAATACAAGTTGGTAAGAACAGTCAAGGCCACTTTACAAAATAGTGCCGTTTGCCTCAGCCCAGTCTAACTTCAACACTCGCGCGAGTGGTACACATAAAGTTCCGGAATGTAAAGTGCGGGCCCGCAAAACAACAGAAAATGTAAATAACAGTTTTTTAAGATGACGTAAAATAGAAATTCATACATAACTAACAGTTTTCATTACACAAAACAGTTTTTTCGGAAATTACCAGTTGAAAACTTAACAATGTGCGCGAAAAAGTGGTACGCCTTCAAGACTCAGTTGAACAGCTAAGTAGCGAATGTATACATAAATTTTAACAAGGGCTATTCAAAACTACTTTGAATACGATGAAATAAACTTTTAAACAAAAACAAAATGAGATCTCTAATGGCATAAAGTAACTGTGTGTGTGTGTGCGTGAGAAAGAATGTAGACAAAGAAGGCTGGTTTGTGTTTATAAAAATTATTTATATTTAATATCTTGATTTTTGTGTTAATTGAAAATTTTATATCATATTTCAATCTTATTTTATGTGAGTTTTAGAATGAGAAATTTATAATAGATGAGGGAGGTAAAGAGGTAGTGTGTCAATGATCTTTTAAAAGTAAATGATGATGAAAGAAAATAATTAATTGTTAATAAAACTTAATTATGGGAAATGAGTAAAGCTCTCTTTATTTCCAACAGCCATAATTCTGTTCTCATGAGTTCGCTGAAAAGAACCCGAATTGGTAAGTACCTATTTCTTGTACATATATTAATTGCTAATTGAATTAATTTCTTGCAGTACGGCAAGATGGCGCCCGAAGAAATTTATAAAGTAAACAATGAGTAATTCAATTGTAATTTGTGACATAAAAGTAATATCACAAATGGCTTGTGAACAGGGACATTTATATAAATATAATTATATAAATACGGCCTACTGGGAGAGCAGAATGGTTGTTTGGAAGTGAGAACGAATTTTTTTTTGTACGTAGAAATAGACGTAGGTGACGAGTGTCACATAAGGTTATGTTACAGTGTTATTGACGTAGATGTATAGTAAATAAGTCAGAATTACGCAAATAACAATGATGAATACTAATGATAATATTAACGATGAAGTCAGCTTCACTGACAGCCCGATAGAAAGTCAAATAAGTAGCGACTCCGGTTCAAACAAATGACAGTAGTCTTGAGGAGTCAAAAATAATACAGACAGTTGAGATTCATTCAACACCTATTTTAGGAAATCAAAATCAGAAATCTGACGAAAATGATATGTTAACCCGATTGTACAATATGATGTACAATAGTGTAGAAAAACAAGATAGTAATTTTAGAGAATTGAAAAACGAAATCAAAGAAATTAAAAGTAGCTTCAGTGAGAAATTCGATGAACAAAAGAATAGTTTTGACAGTAAATTAGAAGTACAAAATAATAAATTTGATGAGTTAAAAAATGAGATTCAAGAAATGAATAAATGTTTTGAAAATAATAATGAAATAATAAGAGCTAGTTTGAATAAATTAGAACAGAATATTGAGCGAATGGGAGTACATGTGATGAATACAAACAAAAGTAATACAAATGACAATTGTAATGACTTAAAAAAAATAGATGCACTAGATGTTTCCTATATTGTGTTTATTATGTCTTATTATGTTAATTGCATGTAGTATGTTAGGAATAAGGATTATAAAAATATAATAATATTTTATAGGATAAGTTTTCAATGTGTTTAAAGAATTTCAATGACTAATGAAATAAATTTGAGATAAGTAAAATTTTCAATGGGTTGCAAAAGATAGAAGTTGGGTGATAGTAATTGTTTGAGTAAAACGTTTGAGTCAGTCCAAGTTGAGTATATTGGGGTGTTAAAGAGAATAAGAGATGAAATACAAGTAATAGAGAATTTGAGTATAAGTGGTACTAGAGATGAAAATATTGTTTTGAATTAATGAAATGTTGTTGTGAGTTAATGTAATAGAATTTGAAAAGTATTGATGTTGACACAGTAGTTATGGGGAATATATGTAGAGTATTGATTGATATATTGATGTTTATAAATGATGATGTTATTTTGTTGTAGTTGAAGTGGGGTAATAAGAATGAGATTTGGGGATGGTAATTTTGTAAGAGGGGATAGTGTCATGGTGGAGTCCGCAACAAAAGGGTTGGGACGGGGAGGGACCGTTTGGCGCCGGAAAGGGTTACCTTAGGTAGAATCCAGGAACCAGAGTAAGGGAATGAGCTTTTTGGGGGGGGCGAACACTTATCCTGAGTACAAAGGGGTAGAGAGTATTTTTTTTATATATCGAGAGAATGTGGCGAATCGAGTTTAGTAGTAAGCTGGGTTTAGAGAATTGTTTGATAGATGTTTTTGGGAGAGGGGTGTCATATTAGATAAGTAGATTTTGCAAGGGAGCATTAGAGTCATAAAAGGGGTAAGATTATGGGTAAATGCCAAGTTGATAAAGTGAATTATGATGAATAACTGAGAATCACCCAAGTTAATGAAATGGGATAATAAATGAAAAAAAAAACAAATTTTGGAAAGAGAATTAATAAAAGTCAATTGAGATTAAAATGTAATTTTTATAATGTTATATGCAAATTTAAAGATGTAAAGTGTGTAGATTGTGTTCAAACTTAAATGTGGATTGTTTATTTTTAATGTAATAATAACAATGTGAATTCTGAATATACTATGTTTCTTAGGTTGTATTGTGTTTGTTAGTATTTAAGAGAATTTCATGAAAAAAAAAAAATTTTTTTTGATGCAAATTGGGGATAAGAGAAATGTGTAATATGGTAATGGGAAATGTTTATTTAAATTCTGATGGGAATCAGGGCAATAATTTTGAATTTTGGAATCAAGGTTAACAAGAGGAAGTACACAGAATGAGATTATGAGATTATGGAATTTTAAATATGTTATGATATGTCTTCATATATATGTTAGAAGTAAGTAAAAAACAAAACCAGTGCTTCTTAACGCAAACCAGCACCGCTAGGGGGAACAGATCAGTTGGGGATATGGTGTTGTATAAGGCCACTATTTGATATTTTGATGTGTTGTTTCAGAGTTTGGTGATGCTGTGGCGGCGAACCTGAGCTGGCCAGCGCGTCAGAGCAGGGGCGTTAAGTATCTGTCTGACTTTATGGTGTTGGGATCTCGAGAGAGAAGTCCAGTAATGTCATTCAGGTGCGGTCACAGTCACCGGACCAAGGGTGAGTTAATTATAATTTTTTTTTTGTAAACCATACAGGGGGTTGTGGCGACATATCCTGGCTGATCCCTTTAGCAAGTATGAATATGTCAATGGCATAAAACCTCTCATTGAGGGGGTATTGTAACGGGACATTTTGGCCTATTTTTGGGGTAATAAAGAAATTTGTATTTTGAATGAAAACCAGTAACATTTTTTACGATAATTGGGACAAAACGTAAACAGAAAGGTAAAATTCATTGGTAGCGAAAGTGGTACGACTGATTAAAATTATTATTGTGAAACGACGAAATAAGCAGACAGCAAAACTGTGCCAAGGTCACCCAATGACTTACAAAAACGGTAAACAAGTTATATAACAGCATCGGACCATGTGACGTCAATATATACGTCAGAGACGATCCCCACGATGGAATTCGGGTGTGTAATTAAAAACCATATACTGGCGTAGGAATACGAACTGAATAAAATACAAGTTGGTAAGAACAGTCAAGGCCACTTTACAAAATAGTGCCGTTTGCCTCAGCCCAGTCTAACTTCAACACTCGCGCGAGTGGTACACATAAAGTTCCGGAATATAAAGTGCGGGCCCGCAAAACAACAGAAAATGTAAATAACAGTTTTTTAAGATGACGTAAAATAGAAATTCATACATAACTAACAGTTTTCATTACACAAAAACAGTTTTTTCGGAAATTACCAGTTGAAAACTTAACAATGTGCGCGAAAAAGTGGTACGCCTTCAAGACTCAGTTGAACAGCTAAGTAGCGAATGTATACATAAATTTTAACAAGGGCTATTCAAAACTACTTTGAATACGATGAAATAAACTTTTAAACAAAAACAAAATGAGATCTCTAATGGCATAAAGTAACTGTGTGTGTGTGTGTGTGTGCGTGAGAAAGAATGTAGACAAAGAAGGCTGGTTTGTGTTTATAAAAATTATTTATATTTAATATCTTGATTTTTGTGTTAATTGAAAATTTTATATCATATTTCAATCTTATTTTATGTGAGTTTTAGAATGAGAAATTTATAATAGATGAGGGAGGTAAAGAGGTAGTGTGTCAATGATCTTTTAAAAGTAAATGATGATGAAAGAAAATAATTAATTGTTAATAAAACTTAATTATGGGAAATGAGTAAAGCTCTCTTTATTTCAAACAGCCATAATTCTGTTCTCATGAGTTCGCCGAAAAGAACCTGAATTGGTAAGTACATATTTCTTGTACATATATTAATTGCTAATTGAATTAATTTCTTGCAGTACGGCAAGATGGCGCCCGAAGAAATTTATAAAGTAAACAATGAGTAATTCAATTGTAATTTGTGACATAAAAGTTATATCACATGATGTCCGTAATTAAAACATCAGAGCAGGTTTAGTGTGTATGAGGGTACACCGTGGACAAAAATTTTCAACATTTCCTATTGAGCGTTGCTTAGAGTAAAGCTGCGAATCTACAATGTACGTTTCACAGAACAAACACGTGGAAAAAAAGGAGCGCTCCGAAGTCATGGACCCTCAGCATCTTGCAGAGGGTTCTTTCCCTAAAGACGAAAATTCTGTCTATGAATCGTTCCTCTGTAAACACGTGCAGTTACACTGCCCAGCGATCCACAGGAAGCAAATCGCTATCCACGCTGGACACTTTTTCGGCTTGCACGCGTTATGTTGGTATGGGTTTCGCCACTTTCCATTTAAAAAGCGTGCAAATGTAAGAAAATAAACATGAATGAGGCCAGAAATAACGCGAATCGTGTGTGTGTGTGTGTGTGTGTGTGTGTGTGTGTGTGTGTGTGTGTGTGTGTGTGTGTGTGTGTGTGTGTGTGTGTGTGTGTGTGTGTGTGTGTGTGTGTGTGTGTGTGTGTGTGTGTGTGTGTGTGTGTGTGTGTGTGTGTGTGTGTGTGTCTTCCCTGCCTTTTTATTGCGGTAGTCATAATAATAAAATGGAAACATAAACATTACATAACTGAGATATGCTTGCCTGCCACGAACGATATATTTTCTCTCATACATGATTTACATTAAAATGAAAAAAATTATAATTTTATTGCCTGGCAACAAAATTATTTTATTTTTAACAATTACCATTGTTTGAAAAAGTTTAAATGAATTTTCAAGTACTTTACTGTTGTTAAAACGTAAAAGGTTGCCGGTAAACTACCCCTTCCCCTTAACCGATCTTCACCAAAATCAAAAGTCCTTGAGATCTCTACAATTCAGGGATGTATGCAAAAAATTATTTGATTCTGTTTGAATTTGCGGCTGTTATCGTTTGCCATAGAAAATTACCCTTGATAAAAAAACGTTGCAGGTAAAAACAATAGGTCTTGCGTACTCTACAAATCAGGCCTGTATGCAAAAAATTATTTGATTCTGTTTGAATTTGCGGCTGTTATCGTTTGCCATAAATACCCTTGTTAAAACATAAAACGTTGCAGGTAAACTACCCCTTTCCCTTAACCGATCTTCGCCAAAAACAATAGGCCTTGAGAACTCTACAATTTAGGGCTGTTTGCAAATAATCTTTTGATTCTGTTTGAATTTGCGGCTGTTATCGTTTGCCATAGAAAATACCCTTGTTAAAACATAAAACATTGCAGGTAAACTACCCCTTTCCCTTAACCGATCTTCACCAAAAACAATAGGTCTTGAGAACTCTACAGTTCAGGGCTGTATGCGAAACATTATTTGATTCTGTTTGAATTTGCGGCTGTTATCATTTGCCAAAAAAAAAAACTACAGACAGACACACAGACAGAAAAACGACTTTTTTCATGTTTTGAGTGTAGTACAATCAGAATCTGCAATAATCTCGAACACTTTATTTTTTTGCCATCACCATACTTCCATTTCCTTAAGGAATATGGAAGTAAAAAGGAAAAAATGAGAGGTGTGAGTGGAAAATCGGCGTTATCTCCGTAACGCATTAATATTTAAAAAAACTTTTTTAACCAATCTTGCTGAGAAAATCACGAGCTACAAGATTCATATACAATTTCGCTATTTCCATATTTTAAATGAGTAGGACGGAAAATGAACGCTAAAAAGGCCGACGCGCGGCGGAAGGTCGTGGAAAATCGTTTATATCTCGGAAACAAATTAATGGATCGAAAAATTGTATACACAAGTTTTGTAGGTAAAAGTATGAGGTACCACAGTAACATTCTTGTTTTTTACAAATTTTCATTTTTTAGAAGCTATATATCAAAATATCGGTATGGAGAACCATACATGACTTCCATATTCTAAGATTTATATTTAAAATCATTTTCAGCCAAACAGCCAGGCTGTGTCTTACCTGCCTTTTTACTGCTGTATTAAATGAAAAATATTATATTACATTAAAATGAAAAAATTATAATTTTATTGCCTGGCAACAAAATTATTTTATTTTTAACAATTACCATTGTTTCAAAAAGTTTAAATAAATTTTCAAGTACTTTACTCTTGTTAAAACGTAAAAGGTTGCAGGTAAACTACCCCTTCCCCTTACCCGATTCTCACCAAAATCGAAAGTCATTGAGACCTCTACAATTCAGGGATGTATGCAAAAAATTATTTGATTCTGTTTGAATTTGCGGCTGTTATCGTTTGCCATAGAAAATACGCTTGATAAAAAAACGTTGCAGGTAAACTACCCCTTCCCCTTAACCGATCTTCACCAAAAACAACAGGTCTTGAGTACTCTACAAATCAGGGCTGTATGCAAAACATTATTTGATTCTGTTTGAATTTGCGGCTGTTATCGTTTGCCATAGAAAATATCCTTGTTAAAAAAACGTTGCAGGTAAACTACCCCTTTCCCTCAACCGATCTTCACCAAAAACAATAGATCTTGAGAACTCTACAATTTAGGGATGTATGCAAATAATCTTTTGATTCCGTTTGAATTTGCGGCTGTTATCGTTTGCCATAGGAAATACCCTTGTTAAAACATAAAACGTTACAGGTAAACTACCCCTTTCCCTTAACCGATCTTTACCAAAATCAACAGATCTTGAGAACTCAACAATTGAGGGCTGTATGCGAAACATTATTTGATTCTGTTTGAATTTGCGGCTGTTATCGTTTGCCAAACAAACAAAATTACCCTTGCTAAAAAAAAACCGTTGCCGGTAAACTACCCCTTTCCCTCAACCGATCTTCACCAAAAACAACAGGTCGCGAGTACTCTGCAATTCAGGGCTGTATGCAAAAAATTATTTGATTCTGTTTGAATTTGCGGCAGTTATCGTTTGCCATAAAAAAAAAATCTACAGACAGACAGACAGACAGACCCACACACACACACACACACACACACACACACACACACACACACACACACTTTTCGGAAAACGACTTTGTTTTCATGTTTTGAGTGTAGTAGAATCAGAATCTGCAATAATCTCGAACACGATTTTTTTTGCCATCACCATACTTCCATTCCTTAAGGAATATGGAAGTAATACGCTTGATAAAAAAACGTTGCAGGTAAACTACCCCTTCCCCTTAACCGATCTTCACCAAAAACAATAGGTCTTGAGTACTCTACAAACCAGAGCTGTATGCAAAACATTATTTGATTCTGTTTGAATTTGCGGCTGTTATCGTTTGCCATAGAAAATACCCTTGTTAAAAAAACGTTGCAGGTAAACTACCGCTTTCCCTTAACCGATCTTCACCAAAAACAATAGGTCTTGAGAACTCTATAATTTAGGGCTGTATGCAAATAATCGTTTGATTCTGTTTGAATTTGCGGCTGTTATCGTTTGCCATAGGAAATACCCTTGTTAAAACATAAAACGTTACAGGTAAACTACCCCTTACCCTTACCGATCTTCACCAAAATCTACAGATCTTGAGAACTCTACAATTCAGGGCTGTATGCAAAACATTATTTGATTCTGTTTGAATTTGCGGCTGTTATCGTTTGCCAAACAAACAAAATTACCCTTGCTAAAAAAAAACCGTTGCAGGTAAACTACCCCTTTCCCTCAACCGATCTTCACCAAAAACAATAGGTCGCGAGTACTCTGCAAATCAGGGCTGTATGCAAAAAATTATTTGATTCTGTTTGAATTTACGGCAGTTATCGTTTGCCAAAAAAAAAAAATCTACAGACACACACACAGACACTTTTCGGAAAACGACTTTTTTTTCATGTTTTGAGTGTAGTAGAATCAGAATCTGCAATAATCTCGAACACGATTTTTTTTGCCATCACCATACTTCCATTCCTTAAGGAATATGGAAGTAATATCGGTATGGAGAACCATACATGACTTCCATATTCTAAGATTTATATTTAAAATCATTTTCAGCCAAACAGCCAGGGAAGGAATTTTAACAAAAAAATACTTCTTTCTTGCCAATAACGTAGTACACATATAAAAAATATTATCCCCTCCCCCTTCAACTATAATTTTGATTTAGAGAAAATTACCCCCAGCCCGTTCAACTAGCCTCTTCATTTATAGATATTTCATCTACGTTTCTACAGTGGATTATTAAGATCTTATCAGGATACTTTATCAAAATTAAGTACTTTACTCATGTTACAACAAAAAATGTTTCAGGTAAACTGCCCTTTCCCCGTAACCGATCTTCACCAAAATCAACAGACATTGAGTTCTCTATAGCTCAGGCACATATGTAAAAAATTATTTGATTCTGTTTGAATTTACGGCAGTTATGGTTCGTCATATACAAAATTACCCATGTTAAAACATAAAACATGAGATTTATAAAACATATCTAAGATTTATATTTAAAATCATTTTTGAAATAAAATATTTTCATAGAACCTACTAACGCTGGGGAAATCTGAGGAGCCAATCAGAGTTGGGCCTACCTGTCACTCTGCTGAATTTGGTGGAAAGCCCTGTCACTGTCGTCAAAGTATCAGCCTTGACAGGGTCCTCTTTTTCTTCAAAATGGGAGAGGAGGCTTGAGATGGAGTGAGTGACATGGTCCCCACCTCAATGAAGAACCCATTGTTTTATAAAAATATATTTAAATTTTGAAAACTGAAAATTCTTTTCTTGTTGTAAATATTTATATTTTATAATCAAAATGACTTTATCAAAAAACAAACATTATTTTTTTATAATAAGTACTTACATATGTTTCTTAATATGCTTACTTTTTCTTCAATGTTGATGATCATTTCCAAACATTCTGACAAAATTGTATCTACAGAACAGTTAACATTCCCCAGGTTTCCATTTCTGCTAATTTCTCATTACACCTTCCACTGACGTATTATTAACCATTTCATAAACTATCGTATAATTTTTTCAGATTTTGTGGTACAAAATCTGAAATTTTCAGATTGCCTGGCAACAAAATTATTTTATTTTCAACAATTACCATTGTTTGAAAAAGTTTAAATGAATTTTCAAGTACTTTACTCTTGTTAAAACGTAAAAGGTTGCAGGTAAACTACCCCTTCCCCTTAACTGATCTTCACCAAAATCTAAAGGCCTTGAGTCCTC
Organism: Magicicada septendecula; assembly: GCA_034769895.1. Taxonomy (NCBI): domain Eukaryota; kingdom Metazoa; phylum Arthropoda; class Insecta; order Hemiptera; family Cicadidae; genus Magicicada; species Magicicada septendecula. The sequence goes on from CM068367.1 coordinate 929,371,162, forward strand.
TACAATTCACTGGCGTATGCAAAAAATTATTTGATTCTGTTTGAATTTGCGGCAGTTATCGTTTGCCATAAAAAATACGTTTGATAAAAAACGTTGCAGGTAAACTACCCCTTCCCCTCGACCGATCTTCACCAAAAACAATAGGTCTTGAGTACTCTACAATTCAGGGCTGTATGCAGAAAATTATTTGATTCTGTTTGAATTTGCGGCTGTTATCGTTTGCCATAGAAAATACCCTTGTTAAAAAAACGTTGTAGGTAAACTACCCCTTTCGCTTAACCGATCTTCACCAAAAACAATAGGTCTTGAGAACTCTACAATTCAGGGCTTTATGCGAAACATTATTTGATTCTGTTTGAATTTGCGGCTGTTATCGTTTGCCAAAAAAAAAAATTTCCCTTGATAAAAAAAACCGTTGCTGGTAAACTACCCCTTCCCCTCAACCGATCTTCACCAAAAACAATAGGTCGCGAGTACTCTACAAATCAGGCCTGTATGCAAAAACTTATTTGATTCTGTTTGAATTTGCGGCAGTTATCGTTTGCCATAGAAAATACGCTTGATAAAAAACGTTGCTGGTAAACTACCCCTTCCCCTTAACCGATCTTCACCAAAAACAATAGGTCTTGAGTACTCTACAAATCAGGGCTGTATGCAGAAAATTATTTGATTCTGTTTGAATTTGCGGCTGTTATCGTTTGCCATAGGAAATACCCTTGTTAAAACATAAAACGTTACAGGTAAACTACCCCTTTCCCTTAACCGATCTTCACCAAAAACAACAGATCTTGAGAACTCTACAATTCAGGGCTGTATGCGAAACATTATTTGATTCTGTTTGAATTTGCGGCTGTTATCGTTTGCCAAAAAAAAAATTTCCCTTGATAAAAAAAAACCGTTGCAGGTAAACTACCCCTTCCCCTCAACCGATCTTCACCAAAAACAACAGGTCGCGAGCACCCTACAAATCAGGCCTGTATGCAAAAAATTATTTGATTCTGTTTGAATTTGCGGCAGTTATCGTCAGACACACACACAGACACTTTTCGGAAAACCACTTTTACTTTTTTTCATGTTTTGAGTGTAGTAGAATCAGAATCTGCAATAATCTCGAACACGATTTTTTTGCCATCACCATACTTCCATTCCTTAAGGAATATGGAAGTAAAAATTACCCTTGATAAAAACCGTTGCAGGTAAACTACCCCTTTCCCTTAACCGATCTTCACCAAAAACAATACGTCTTTAGTACTCAACAAATCAGGGCTGTATGCAAGAGCTTATTTGATTCCGTTTGAATTTGCGGCTCTTATCGTTTGCCATAGAAAATACGCTTGATAAAAAACGTTGCAGGTAATCTTCCCCTTCCCCTCAACCGATCTTCACCAAAAACAATAGGTCTTGAGTATTCTACAAATCAGGGCTGTATTCAGAAAATTATTTGATTCTGTTTGAATTTGCGGCTGTTATCGTTTGCCATAGAAAATACCCTTGTTAAAACATAAAACGTTACAGGTAAACTACCCCTTTCCCTTAACCAATCTTCACCAAAATCAACAGATCTTGAGAACTCTACAATTCAGGGCTGTATGCGAAACATTATTTGATTCTGTTTGAATTTGCGGCTGTTATCGTTTGCCAAACAAACAAAATTACCCTTGCTAAAAAAAAACCGTTGCAGGTAAACTACCCCTTTCCCTCAACCGATCTTCACCAAAAACAACAGGTCGCGAGTACTCTGCAAATCAGGGCTGCATGCAAAAAATTATTTGATTCTGTTTGAATTTGCGGCAGTTATCGTTTGCCATAGAAAAAAAATCTACAGACACACACACAGACAGACAGACAGACAGACAGACAGACACACAGACACTTTTCGGAAAACGACTTTTTTTCATGTTTTGAGTGTAGTAGAATCAGAATCTTCAATAATCTCGAACACGATTTTTTTTGCCATCACCATACTTCCATTTCCTTAAGGAATATGGAAGTAAAAAGGAAAAAATGAGAGGTGTGAGTGGAAAATCGGCGTTATCTCCGTAACGCATTAATATTTAAAAAAACTTTTTTAACCAATCTTGCTGAGAAAATCACGAGCTACAAGATTCATATACAATTTCGCTATTTCCATATTTTAAATGATTAGGACGGAAAATGAACGCTAAAAAGGCCGACGCGCGGCGGAAGGTCGTGGAAAATCGTTTATATCTCGGAAACAAATTAATGGATCGAAAAATTGTATAGACAAGTTTTGTAGGTAAAAGTATGAGGTACCACAGTAACATTCTTGTTTTTTACAAATTTTCATTTTTTAGAAGCTATATATCAAAATATCGGTATGGAGAACCATACATGACTTCCATATTCTAAGATTTATATTTAAAATCATTTTCAGCCAAACAGCCAGGCTGTGTCTTACCTGCCTTTTTACTGCTGTATTAAATGAAAAATATTATATTACATTAAAATGAAAAAATTATAATTTTATTGCCTGGCAACAAAATTATTTTATTTTTAACAATTACCATTGTTTCAAAAAGTTTAAATAAATTTTCAAGTACTTTACTCTTGTTAAAACGTAAAAGGTTGCAGGTAAACTACCCCTTCCCCTTAACCGATTCTCACCAAAATCGAAAGTCATTGAGACCTCTACAATTCAGGGAGGTATGCAAAACATTATTTGATTCTGTTTGAATTTGCGGCTGTTATCGTTTGCCATAGAAAATACGCTTGATAAAAAAACGTTGCTGGTAAACTACCCCTTCCCCTTAACCGATCTTCACCAAAAACAATAGGTCTTGAGTACTCTACAAATCAGGGCTGTATGCAAAACATTATTTGATTCTGTTTGAATTTGCGGCTGTTATCGTTTGCCATAGAAAATATCCTTGTTAAAAAAACGTTGCAGGTAAACTACCCCTTTCCCTCAACCGATCTTCACCAAAAACAATAGGTCTTGAGAACTCTACAATTTAGGGATGTATGCAAATAATCTTTTGATTCCGTTTGAATTTGCGGCTGTTATCGTTTGCCATAGGAAATACCCTTGTTAAAACATAAAACGTTACAGGTAAACTACCCCTTTCCCTTAACCGATCTTCACCAAAATCAACAGATCTTGAGAACTCAACAATTTAGGGCTGTATGCGAAACATTATTTGATTCTGTTTGAATTTGCGGCTGTTATCGTTTGCCAAACAAACAAAATTACCCTTGCTAAAAAAAAAACCGTTGCAGGTAAACTACCCCTTTCCCTCAACCGATCTTCACCAAAAACAACAGGTCGCGAGTACTCTGCAAATCAGGGCTGTATGCAAAAAATTATTTGATTCTGTTTGAATTTGCGGCAGTTATCGTTTGCCATAGAAAAAAAATCTACAGACAGACAGACAGACAGACCCACACACACACACACACACACACACACACACACTTTTCGGAAAACGACTTTGTTTTCATGTTTTGAGTGTAGTAGAATCAGAATCTGCAATAATCTCGAACACGATTTTTTCTCCCATCACCATACTTCCATTCCTTAAGGAATATGGAAGTAATACGCTTGATAAAAAAACGTTGCTGGTAAACTACCCCTTCCCCTTAACCGATCTTCACCAAAAACAATAGGTCTTGAGTACTCTACAAATCAGGGCTGTATGCAAAACATTATTTGATTCTGTTTGAATTTGCGGCTGTTATCGTTTGCCATAGAAAATACCCTTGTTAAAAAAACGTTGCTGGTAAACTACCCCTTTCCCTCAACCGATCTTCACCAAAAACAATAGGTCTTGAGAACTCTACAATTCAGGGCTGTATGCGAAACATTATTTGATTCTGTTTGAATTTGCGGCTGTTATCGTTTGCCAAACAAACAAAATTACCCTTGCTAAAAAAAAACCGTTGCAGGTAAACTACCCCTTTCTCTCAACCGATCTTCACCAAAAACAATCGGTCGCGAGTACTCTGCAAATCAGGGCTGTATGCAAAAAATTATTTGATTCTGTTTGAATTTACGGCAGTTATCGTTTGCCAAAAAAAAAAATCTACAGACACACACACAGACACTTTTCGGAAAACGACTTTTTTTTCATGTTTTGAGTGTAGTAGAATCAGAATCTGCAATAATCTCGAACACGATTTTTTTTGCCATCACCATACTTCCATTCCTTAAGGAATATGGAAGTAATATCGGTATGGAGAACCATACATGACTTCCATATTCTAAGATTTATATTTAAAATCATTTTCAGCCAAACAGCCAGGGAAGGAATTTTAACAAAAAATACTTCTTTCTTGCCAATAACGTAGTACACATATAAAAAATATTATCCCCTCCCCCTTCAACTATAATTTTGATTTAGAGAAAATTACCCCCAGCCCGTTCAACTAGCCTCTTCATTTATAGATATTTCATCTACGTTTCTACAGTGGATTATTAAGATCTTATCAGGATACTTTATCAAAATTAAGTACTTTACTCATGTTACAACAAAAAATGTTTCAGGTAAACTGCCCTTTCCCCGTAACCGATCTTCACCAAAATCAACAGACATTGAGTTCTCTATAGCTCAGGCACATATGTAAAAAATTATTTGATTCTGTTTGAATTTACGGCAGTTATGGTTCGTCATATACAAAATTACCCATGTTAAAACATAAAACATGAGATTTATAAAACATATCTAAGATTTATATTTAAAATCATTTTTGAAATAAAATATTTTCATAGAACCTACTAACGCTGGGGAAATCTGAGGAGCCAATCAGAGTTGGGCCTACCTGTCACTCTGCTGAATTTGGTGGAAAGCCCTGTCACTGTCGTCAAAGTATCAGCCTTGACAGGGTCCTCTTTTTCTGCAAAATGGGAGAGGAGGCTTGAGATGGAGTGAGTGACATGGTCCCCACCTCAATGAAGAACCCATTGTTTTATAAAAATATATTTAAATTTTGAAAACTGAAAATTCTTTTCTTGTTGTAAATATTTATATTTTATAATCAAAATGACTTTATCAAAAACAAACATTATTTTTTTATAATAAGTACTTACATATGTTTCTTAATATGCTTACTTTTTCTTCAATGTTGATGATCATTTCCAAACATTCTGACAAAATTGTATCTACAGAACAGTTAACATTCCCCAGGTTTCCATTTCTGCTAATTTCTCATTACACCTTCCACTGACGTATTATTAACCATTTCATAAACTATCGTATAATTTTTTTCAAATTTTGTGGTACAAAATCTGAAATTTTCAGATTGCCTGGCAACAAAATTATTTTATTTTCTACAATTACCATTGTTTGAAAAAGTTTAAATGAATTTTCAAGTACTTTACTCTTGTTAAAACGTAAAAGGTTGCAGGTAAACTACCCCTTCCCCTTAACTGATCTTCACCAAAATCTAAAGGCCTTGAGTCCTCTACAATTCACTGGCGTATGCAAAACATTATTTGATTCTGTTTGAATTTGCGGCAGTTATCGTTTGCCATAAAAAATACGCTTGATAAAAAACGTTGCAGGTAAACTACCCCTTCCCCTCGACCGATCTTCACCAAAAACAAAAGGTCTTGAGTACTCTACAATTCAGGGCAGTATGCAGAAAATTATTTGATTCTGTTTGAATTTGCGGCTGTTATCGTTTGCCATAGAAAATACCCTTGTTAAAAAAACGTTGTAGGTAAACTACCCCTTTCGCTTAACCGATCTTCACCAAAAACAATAGGTCTTGAGAACTCTACAAATCAGGGCTTTATGCGAAACATTATTTGATTCTGTTTGAATTTGCGGCTGTTATCTTTTGCCAAAAAAAAAAAATTTCCCTTGATAAAAAAAACCGTTGCAGGTAAACTACCCCTTCCCCTCAACCGATCTTCACCAAAAACAATAGGTCGCGAGTACTCTACAAATCAGGGCTGTATGCAAAATTATTTGATTCTGTTTGAATTTGCGGCAGTTATCGTTTGCCATAGAAAATACGCTTGATAAAAAACGTTGCAGGTAAACTACCCCTTCCCCTTAACCGATCTTCACCAAAAACAATAGGTCTTGAGTACTCTACAAATCAGGGCTGTATGCAGAAAATTATTTGATTCTGTTTGAATTTGCGGCTGTTATCGTTTGCCATAGGAAATACCCTTGTTAAAACATAAAACGTTACAGGTAAACTACCCCTTTCCCTTAACCGATCTTCACCAAAAACAATAGATCTTGAGAACTCTACAATTCAGGGCTGTATGCGAAACATTATTTGATTCTGTTTGAATTTGCGGCTGTTATCGTTTGCCAAAAAAAAAAATTTCCCTTGATAAAAAAAAACCGTTGCTGGTAAACTACCCCTTCCCCTCAACCGATCTTCACCAAAAACAATAGGTCGCGAGTACTCTACAAATCAGGGCTGTATGCAAAAAATTATTTGATTCTGTTTGAATTTGCGGCAGTTATCGTTTGCCATAGAAAAAAAATCTATAGACACACAGACACACAGACAGACACACACACAGACAGACACACACACAGACACTTTTCGGAAAACCACTTTTTTTCATGTTTTGAGTGTAGTAGAATCAGAATCTGCAATAATCTCGAACACGATTTTTTTTGCCATCACCATACGTCCTTAAGGAATATGGAAGTAAAAATTACCCTTGATAAAAACCGTTGCAGGTAAACTACCCCTTTCCCTTAACCGATCTTCACCAAAAACAATAGGTCTTTAGTACTCAACAAATCAGGGCTGTATGCAAAAACTTATTTGATTCTGTTTGAATTTGCGGCTCTTATCGTTTGCCATAGAAAATACCCTTGTTAAAACATAAAACGTTGCAGGTAAACTACCCCGTTCCCTTAACCGATCTTCACCAACACCAATAGGTATTGAGAACTCTACAATACCTTGATGTATGCAAAACATCATTTGATTCTGTTTGAATTTGCGGCTCTTATCGTTTGCCATAGAAAATACGCTTTATAAAAAACGTTGCAGGTAATCTACCCCTTCCCCTTAACCGATCTTCACCAAAAACAATAGGTCTTGAGTACTCTACAAATCAGGGCTGTATGCAAATAATCTTTTGATTCTGTTTGAATTTGCGGCTGTTATCGTTTGCCATAGAAAATACCCTTGTTAAAACATAAAACGTTACAGGTAAACTACCCCTTTCCCTTAACCAATCTTCACCAAAATCAACAGATCTTGAGAACTCTACAATTCAGGGCTGTATGCGAAACATTATTTGATTCTGTTTGAATTTGCGGCTGTTATCGTTTGCCAAACAAACAAAATTACCCTTGCTAAAAAAAAAACCGTTGCAGGTCAACTACCCCTTTCCCTCAACCGATCTTCACCAAAAACAATAGGTCGCGAGTACTCTGCAAATCAGGGCTGCATGCAAAAAATTATTTGATTCTGTTTGAATTTGCGGCAGTTATCGTTTGCCATAGAAAAAAAATCTACAGACACACACACAGACAGACAGACAGACAGACACACAGACACTTTTCGGAAAACGACTTTTTTCATGTTTTGAGTGTAGTAGAATCAGAATCTGCAATAATCTCGAACACGATTTTTTTTGCCATCACCATACTTCCATTCCTTAAGGAATATGGAAGTAAATATCGGTATGGAGAACCATACATGACTTCCATATTCTAAGATTTATATTTAAAATCATTTTCGAAATGAAATATTACCATAGAAACTACTTCTTTCTACTTACTGCTTCAGCCTTAACCACAGTACTGTGGTCACTAACGTATACCACCTCACGTTATCGCACTCGATTTTCACTGATGATGGAAGTCGATGGCATTGCCGAAACGTCTGGTTTTGTAGAAAACATTGCACTACGGCCAAATATCCCGGAAAATAATTTTAACAAAAACTACTTCTTTGTTGCCGATAACATTGTACACATATATATAAAAATTATGCATAAAATTAATGGCTTGTATAAGTTAATGATTGATCTCCATTAAGTAGTGCTCAAGTTTCCAAAGTTTTAATATTATGATTGTAACACGGGACATTTTGGCCTATTTTTGGGGTAATAAAGAAATTTGTATTTTGAATGAAAACCAGTAACATTTTTTACGATAATTGGGACAAAACGTAAACAGAAAGGTAAAATTCATTGGTAGCGAAAGTGGTACGACTGATTGAAATTATTATTGTGAAACGACGAAATAAGCAGACAGCAAAACTGTGCCAAGGTCACCCAATGACTTACAAAAACGGTAAACAAGTTATATAACAGCATCGGACCATGTGACGTCAATATATCCCCACGATGACATATATATGTGATGTCAGAGACGATCCCAACGATGGAATTTGGGTGTGTAATTGAAAACCGTATACTGGTGTAGGAATACGAACTGAATAAAATACAAGTTGGTAAGAACAGTCAAGGCCACTTTACAAAATAGTGCCGTTTGCCTCAGCCCAGTCTAACTTCAACACTCGCGCGAGTGGTACACATAAAGTTCCGGAATGTAAAGTGCGGGCCCGCAAAACAACAGAAAATGTAAATAACAGTTTTTTAAGATGACGTAAAATAGAAATTCATACATAACTAACAGTTTTCATTACACAAAAACAGTTTTTTCGGAAATTACCAGTTGAAAACTTAACAATGTGCGCGAAAAAGTGGTACGCCTTCAAGACTCAGTTGAACAGCTAAGTAGCGAATGTATACATAAATTTTAACAAGGGCTATTCAAAACTACTTTGAATACGATGAAATAAACTTTTAAACAAAAACAAAATGAGATCTCTAATGGCATAAAGTAACTGTGTGTGTGTGTGTGTGTGTGTGCGCGTGAGAAAGAATGTAGACAAAGAAGGCTGGTTTGTGTTTATAAAAATTATTTATATTTAATATCTTGATTTTTGTGTTAATTGAAAATTTTATATCATATTTCAATCTTATTTTATGTGAGTTTTAGAATGAGAAATTTATAATAGATGAGGGAGGTAAAGAGGTAGTGTGTCAATGATCTTTTAAAAGTAAATGATGATGAAAGAAAATAATTAATTGTTAATAAAACTTAATTATGGGAAATGAGTAAAGCTCTCTTTATTTCAAACAGCCATAATTCTGTTCTCATGAGTTCGCCGAAAAGAACCTGAATTGGTAAGTACATATTTCTTGTACATATATTAATTGCTAATTGAATTAATTTCTTGCAGTACGGCAAGATGGCGCCCGAAGAAATTTATAAAGTAAACAATGAGTAATTCAATTGTAATTTGTGACATAAAAGTTATATCACATGATGTCCGTAATTAAAACATCAGAGCAGGTTTAGTGTGTATGAGGGTACACCGTGGACAAAAATTTTCAACATTTCCTATTGAGCGTTGCTTAGAGTAAAGCTGCGAATCTACAATGTACGTTTCACAGAACAAACACGTGGAAAAAAAGGAGCGCTCCGAAGTCATGGACCCTCAGCATCTTGCAGAGGGTTCTTTCCCTAAAGACGAAAATTCTGTCTATGAATCGTTCCTCTGTAAACACGTGCAGTTACACTGCCCAGCGATCCACAGGAAGCAAATCGCTATCCACGCTGGACACTTTTTCGGCTTGCACGCGTTATGTTGGTATGGGTTTCGCCACTTTCCATTTAAAAAGCGTGCAAATGTAAGAAAATAAACATGAATGAGGCCAGAAATAACGCGAATCGTGTGTGTGTGTGTGTGTGTGTGTGTGTGTGTGTGTGTGTGTGTGTGTGTGTGTGTGTGTGTGTGTGTGTGTGTGTGTGTGTGTGTGTGTGTGTGTGTGTGTGTGTGTGTGTGTGTGTGTGTGTGTGTGTGTGTGTGTGTGTGTGTGTGTGTGTGTGTGTGTGTGTGTGTGTGTGTGTGTGTGTGTGTGTGTGTGTCTTCCCTGCCTTTTTATTGCGGTAGTCATAATAATAAAATGGAAACATAAACATTACATAACTGAGATATGCTTGCCTGCCACGAACGATATATTTTCTCTCATACATGATTTACATTAAAATGAAAAAAATTATAATTTTATTGCCTGGCAACAAAATTATTTTATTTTTAACAATTACCATTGTTTGAAAAAGTTTAATGAATTTTCAAGTACTTTACTGTTGTTAAAACGTAAAAGGTTGCCGGTAAACTACCCCATCCCCTTAACCGATCTTCACCAAAATCAAAAGTCCTTGAGATCTCTACAATTCAGGGACGTATGCAAAAAATTATTTGATTCTGTTTGAATTTGCGGCTGTTATCGTTTGCCATAGAAAATTACCCTTGATAAAAAAACGTTGCAGGTAAAAACAATAGGTCTTGCGTACTCTACAAATCAGGCCTGTATGCAAAAAATTATTTGATTCTGTTTGAATTTGCGGCTGTTATCGTTTGCCATAAATACCCTTGTTAAAACATAAAACGTTGCAGGTAAACTACCCCCTTTCCCTTAACCGATCTTCGCCAAAAACAATAGGCCTTGAGAACTCTACAATTTAGGGCTGTTTGCAAATAATCTTTTGATTCTGTTTGAATTTGCGGCTGTTATCGTTTGCCATAGAAAATACCCTTGTTAAAACATAAAACATTGCAGGTAAACTACCCCTTTCCCTTAACCGATCTTCACCAAAAACAATAGGTCTTGCGAACTCTACAGTTCAGGGCTGTATGCGAAACATTATTTGATTCTGTTTGAATTTGCGGCTGTTATCATTTGCCAAAAAAAAAAAACTACAGACAGACACACAGACAGAAAAACGACTTTTTTCATGTTTTGAGTGTAGTACAATCAGAATCTGCAATAATCTCGAACACTTTATTTTTTTGCCATCACCATACTTCCATTTCCTTAAGGAATATGGAAGTAAAAAGGAAAAAATGAGAGGTGTGAGTGGAAAATCGGCGTTATCTCCGTAACGCATTAATATTTAAAAAAACTTTTTTAACCAATCTTGCTGAGAAAATCACGAGCTACAAGATTCATATACAATTTCGCTATTTCCATATTTTAAATGAGTAGGACGGAAAATGAACGCTAAAAAGGCCGACGCGCGGCGGAAGGTCGTGGAAATCGTTTATATCTCGGAAACAAATTAATGGATCGAAAAATTGTATACACAAGTTTTGTAGGTAAAAGTATGAGGTACCACAGTAACATTCTTGTTTTTTACAAATTTTCATTTTTTAGAAGCTATATATCAAAAATATCGGTATGGAGAACCATACATGACTTCCATATTCTAAGATTTATATTTAAAATCATTTTCAGCCAAACAGCCAGGCTGTGTCTTACCTGCCTTTTTACTGCTGTATTAAATGAAAAACATATTTAGTATTACATTAAAATGAAAATATTATAATTTTATTGCCTGGCAACAAAATTATTTTATTTTTTAACAATTACCATTGTTTCAAAAAGTTTAAATAAATTTTCAAGTACTTTACTCTTGTTAAAACGTAAAAGGTTGCAGGTAAACTACCCCTTCCCCTTACCCGATTCTCACCAAAATCGAAAGTCATTGAGACCTCTACAATTCAGGGACGTATGCAAAAAATTATTTGATTCTGTTTGAATTTGCGGCTGTTATCGTTTGCCATAGAAAATACGCTTGATAAAAAAACGTTGCAGGTAAACTACCCCTTCCCCTTAACCGATCTTCACCAAAAACAACAGGTCTTGAGTACTCTACAAATCAGGACTGTATGCAAAACATTATTTGATTCTGTTTGAAATTTGCGGCTGTTATCGTTTGCCATAGAAAATATCCTGTTAAAAAAAACGTTGCAGGTAAACTACCCCTTTCCCTCAACCGATCTTCACCAAAAACAATAGATCTTGAGAACTCTACAATTTAGGGATGTATGCAAATAATCTTTTGATTCCGTTTGAATTTGCGGCTGTTATCGTTTGCCATAGGAAATACCCTTGTTAAAACATAAAACTGTTACAGGTAAACTACCCCCTTTCCCTTAACCGATCTTTACCAAAATCAACAGATCTTGAGAACTCACAATGAGGGCTGTATGCGAAACATTATTTGATTCTGTTTGAATTTGCGGCTGTTATCGTTTGCCAAACAAACAAAATTACCCTTGCTAAAAAAAAACCGTTGCCGGTAAACTACCCCTTTCCCTCAACCGATCTTCACCAAAAACAACAGGTCGCGAGTACTCTGCAATTCAGGGCTGTATGCAAAAAATTATTTGATTCTGTTTGAATTTGCGGCAGTTATCGTTTGCCATAAAAAAAAAATCTACAGACAGACAGACAGACAGACCCACACACACACACACACACACACACACACACACACACACACTTTTCGGAAAACGACTTTGTTTTCATGTTTTGAGTGTAGTAGAATCAGAATCTGCAATAATCTCGAACACGATTTTTTTTGCCATCACCATACTTCCATTCCTTAAGGAATATGGAAGTAATACGCTTGATAAAAAAACGTTGCAGGTAAACTACCCCTTCCCCTTAACCGATCTTCACCAAAAACAATAGGTCTTGAGTACTCTACAAACCAGAGCTGTATGCAAAACATTATTTGCTTCTGTTTGAATTTGCGGCTGTTATCGTTTGCCATAGAAAATACCCTTGTTAAAAAAACGTTGCTGGTAAACTACCGCTTTCCCTTAACCGATCTTCACCAAAAACAATAGGTCTTGAGAACTCTATAATTTAGGGCTGTATGCAAATAATCGTTTGATTCTGTTTGAATTTGCGGCTGTTATCGTTTGCCATAGGAAATACCCTTGTTAAAACATAAAACGTTACAGGTAAACTACCCCTTACCCTTACCGATCTTCACCAAAATCTACAGATCTTGAGAACTCTACAATTCAGGGCTGTATGCAAAACATTATTTGATTCTGTTTGAATTTGCGGCTGTTATCGTTTGCCAAACAAACAAAATTACCCTTGCTAAAAAAAAACCGTTGCAGGTAAACTACCCCTTTCCCTCAACCGATCTTCACCAAAAACAATAGGTCGCGAGTACTCTGCAAATCAGGGCTGTATGCAAAAAATTATTTGATTCTGTTTGAATTTACGGCAGTTATCGTTTGCCAAAAAAAAAAAATCTACAGACACACACACAGACACTTTTCGGAAAACGACTTTTTTTTCATGTTTTGAGTGTAGTAGAATCAGAATCTGCAATAATCTCGAACACGATTTTTTTTGCCATCACCATACTTCCATTCCTTAAGGAATATGGAAGTAATATCGGTATGGAGAACCATACATGACTTCCATATTCTAAGATTTATATTTAAAATCATTTTCAGCCAAACAGCCAGGGAAGGAATTTTAACAAAAAAATACTTCTTTCTTGCCAATAACGTAGTACACATATAAAAAATATTATCCCCTCCCCCTTCAACTATAATTTTGATTTAGAGAAAATTACCCCCAGCCCGTTCAACTAGCCTCTTCATTTATAGATATTTCATCTACGTTTCTACAGTGGATTATTAAGATCTTATCAGGATACTTTATCAAAATTAAGTACTTTACTCATGTTACAACAAAAAATGTTTCAGGTAAACTGCCCTTTCCCCGTAACCGATCTTCACCAAAATCAACAGACATTGAGTTCTCTATAGCTCAGGCACATATGTAAAAAATTATTTGATTCTGTTTGAATTTACGGCAGTTATGGTTCGTCATATACAAAATTACCCATGTTAAAACATAAAACATGAGATTTATAAAACATATCTAAGATTTATATTTAAAATCATTTTTGAAATAAAATATTTTCATAGAACCTACTAACGCTGGGGAAATCTGAGGAGCCAATCAGAGTTGGGCCTACCTGTCACTCTGCTGAATTTGGTGGAAAGCCCTGTCACTGTCGTCAAAGTATCAGCCTTGACAGGGTCCTCTTTTTCTGCAAAATGGGAGAGGAGGCTTGAGATGGAGTGAGTGACATGGTCCCCACCTCAATGAAGAACCCATTGTTTTATAAAAATATATTTAAATTTTGAAAACTGAAAATTCTTTTCTTGTTGTAAATATTTATATTTTATAATCAAAATGACTTTATCAAAAAACAAACATTATTTTTTTATAATAAGTACTTACATATGTTTCTTAATATGCTTACTTTTTCTTCAATGTTGATGATCATTTCCAAACATTCTGACAAAATTGTATCTACAGAACAGTTAACATTCCCCAGGTTTCCATTTCTGCTAATTTCTCATTACACCTTCCACTGACGTATTATTAACCATTTCATAAACTATCGTATAATTTTTTCAGATTTTGTGGTACAAAATCTGAAATTTTCAGATTGCCTGGCAACAAAATTATTTTATTTTCAACAATTACCATTGTTTGAAAAAGTTTAAATGAATTTTCAAGTACTTTACTCTTGTTAAAACGTAAAAGGTTGCAGGTAAACTACCCCTTCCCCTTAACTGATCTTCACCAAAATCTAAAGGCCTTGAGTCCTCTACAATTCACTGGCGTATGCAAAAAATTATTTGATTCTGTTTGAATTTGCGGCAGTTATCGTTTGCCATAAAAAATACGTTTGATAAAAAACGTTGCAGGTAAACTACCCCTTCCCCTCGACCGATCTTCACCAAAAACAATAGGTCTTGAGTACTCTACAATTCAGGGCTGTATGCAGAAAATTATTTGATTCTGTTTGAATTTGCGGCTGTTATCGTTTGCCATAGAAAATACCCTTGTTAAAAAAACGTTGTAGGTAAACTACCCCTTTCGCTTAACCGATCTTCACCAAAAACAATAGGTCTTGAGAACTCTACAATTCAGGGCTTTATGCGAAACATTATTTGATTCTGTTTGAATTTGCGGCTGTTATCGTTTGCCAAAAAAAAAAATTTCCCTTGATAAAAAAAACCGTTGCTGGTAAACTACCCCTTCCCCTCAACCGATCTTCACCAAAAACAATAGGTCGCGAGTACTCTACAAATCAGGCCTGTATGCAAAAACTTATTTGATTCTGTTTGAATTTGCGGCAGTTATCGTTTGCCATAGAAAATACGCTTGATAAAAAACGTTGCTGGTAAACTACCCCTTCCCCTTAACCGATCTTCACCAAAAACAATAGGTCTTGAGTACTCTACAAATCAGGGCTGTATGCAGAAAATTATTTGATTCTGTTTGAATTTGCGGCTGTTATCGTTTGCCATAGGAAATACCCTTGTTAAAACATAAAACGTTACAGGTAAACTACCCCTTTCCCTTAACCGATCTTCACCAAAAACAACAGATCTTGAGAACTCTACAATTCAGGGCTGTATGCGAAACATTATTTGATTCTGTTTGAATTTGCGGCTGTTATCGTTTGCCAAAAAAAAAATTTCCCTTGATAAAAAAAAAACCGTTGCAGGTAAACTACCCCTTCCCCTCAACCGATCTTCACCAAAAACAACAGGTCGCGAGCACCCTACAAATCAGGGCTGTATGCAAAAAATTATTTGATTCTGTTTGAATTTGCGGCAGTTATCGTCAGACACACACACAGACACTTTTCGGAAAACCACTTTTACTTTTTTTCATGTTTTGAGTGTAGTAGAATCAGAATCTGCAATAATCTCGAACACGATTTTTTTTGCCATCACCATACTTCCATTCCTTAAGGAATATGGAAGTAAAAATTACCCTTGATAAAAACCGTTGCAGGTAAACTACCCCTTTCCCTTAACCGATCTTCACCAAAAACAATACGTCTTTAGTACTCAACAAATCAGGGCTGTATGCAAGAGCTTATTTGATTCCGTTTGAATTTGCGGCTCTTATCGTTTGCCATAGAAAATACGCTTGATAAAAAACGTTGCAGGTAATCTTCCCCTTCCCCTCAACCGATCTTCACCAAAAACAATAGGTCTTGAGTATTCTACAAATCAGGGCTGTATTCAGAAAATTATTTGATTCTGTTTGAATTTGCGGCTGTTATCGTTTGCCATAGAAAATACCCTTGTTAAAACATAAAACGTTACAGGTAAACTACCCCTTTCCCTTAACCAATCTTCACCAAAATCAACAGATCTTGAGAACTCTACAATTCAGGGCTGTATGCGAAACATTATTTGATTCTGTTTGAATTTGCGGCTGTTATCGTTTGCCAAACAAACAAAATTACCCTTGCTAAAAAAAAACCGTTGCTGGTAAACTACCCCTTTCCCTCAACCGATCTTCACCAAAAACAATAGGTCGCGAGTACTCTGCAAATCAGGGCTGCATGCAAAAAATTATTTGATTCTGTTTGAATTTGCGGCAGTTATCGTTTGCCATAGAAAAAAAATCTACAGACACACACACAGACAGACAGACAGACAGACAGATAGACACACAGACACTTTTCGGAAAACGACTTTTTTTCATGTTTTGAGTGTAGTAGAATCAGAATCTTCAATAATCTCGAACACGATTTTTTTTGCCATCACCATACTTCCATTTCCTTAAGGAATATGGAAGTAAAAAGGAAAAAATGAGAGGTGTGAGTGGAAAATCGGCGTTATCTCCGTAACGCATTAATATTTAAAAAAACTTTTTTAACCAATCTTGCTGAGAAAATCACGAGCTACAAGATTCATATACAATTTCGCTATTTCCATATTTTAAATGATTAGGACGGAAAATGAACGCTAAAAAGGCCGACGCGCGGCGGAAGGTCGTGGAAAATCGTTTATATCTCGGAAACAAATTAATGGATCGAAAAATTGTATAGACAAGTTTTGTAGGTAAAAGTATGAGGTACCACAGTAACATTCTTGTTTTTTACAAATTTTCATTTTTTAGAAGCTATATATCAAAATATCGGTATGGAGAACCATACATGACTTCCATATTCTAAGATTTATATTTAAAATCATTTTCAGCCAAACAGCCAGGCTGTGTCTTACCTGCCTTTTTACTGCTGTATTAAATGAAAAATATTATATTACATTAAAATGAAAAAATTATAATTTTATTGCCTGGCAACAAAATTATTTTATTTTTAACAATTACCATTGTTTCAAAAAGTTTAAATAAATTTTCAAGTACTTTACTCTTGTTAAAACGTAAAAGGTTGCAGGTAAACTACCCCTTCCCCTTAACCGATTCTCACCAAAATCGAAAGTCATTGAGACCTCTACAATTCAGGGACGTATGCAAAACATTATTTGATTCTGTTTGAATTTGCGGCTGTTATCGTTTGCCATAGAAAATACGCTTGATAAAAAAACGTTGCTGGTAAACTACCCCTTCCCCTTAACCGATCTTCACCAAAAACAATAGGTCTTGAGTACTCTACAAATCAGGGCTGTATGCAAAACATTATTTGATTCTGTTTGAATTTGCGGCTGTTATCGTTTGCCATAGAAAATATCCTTGTTAAAAAAACGTTGCAGGTAAACTACCCCTTTCCCTCAACCGATCTTCACCAAAAACAATAGGTCTTGAGAACTCTACAATTTAGGGATGTATGCAAATAATCTTTTGATTCCGTTTGAATTTGCGGCTGTTATCGTTTGCCATAGGAAATACCCTTGTTAAAACATAAAACGTTACAGGTAAACTACCCCTTTCCCTTAACCGATCTTCACCAAAATCAACAGATCTTGAGAACTCAACAATTGAGGGCTGTATGCGAAACATTATTTGATTCTGTTTGAATTTGCGGCTGTTATCGTTTGCCAAACAAACAAAATTACCCTTGCTAAAAAAAAAACCGTTGCAGGTAAACTACCCCTTTCCCTCAACCGATCTTCACCAAAAACAACAGGTCGCGAGTACTCTGCAAATCAGGGCTGTATGCAAAAAATTATTTGATTCTGTTTGAATTTGCGGCAGTTATCGTTTGCCATAGAAAAAAAATCTACAGACAGACAGACAGACAGACCCACACACACACACACACACACACACACACACACACACACACTTTTCGGAAAACGACTTTGTTTTCATGTTTTGAGTGTAGTAGAATCAGAATCTGCAATAATCTCGAACACGATTTTTTTTCCCATCACCATACTTCCATTCCTTAAGGAATATGGAAGTAATACGCTTGATAAAAAAACGTTGCTGGTAAACTACCCCTTCCCCTTAACCGATCTTCACCAAAAACAATAGGTCTTGAGTACTCTACAAATCAGGGCTGTATGCAAAACATTATTTGATTCTGTTTGAATTTGCGGCTGTTATCGTTTGCCATAGAAAATACCCTTGTTAAAAAAACGTTGCTGGTAAACTACCCCTTTCCCTCAACCGATCTTCACCAAAAACAATAGGTCTTGAGAACTCTACAATTCAGGGCTGTATGCGAAACATTATTTGATTCTGTTTGAATTTGCGGCTGTTATCGTTTGCCAAACAAACAAAATTACCCTTGCTAAAAAAAAACCGTTGCAGGTAAACTACCCCTTTCCCTCAACCGATCTTCACCAAAAACAATAGGTCGCGAGTACTCTGCAAATCAGGGCTGTATGCAAAAAATTATTTGATTCTGTTTGACTTTACGGCAGTTATCGTTTGCCAAAAAAAAAATCTACAGACACACACACAGACACTTTTCGGAAAACGACTTTTTTTTCATGTTTTGAGTGTAGTAGAATCAGAATCTGCAATAATCTCGAACACGATTTTTTTTGCCATCACCATACTTCCATTCCTTAAGGAATATGGAAGTAATATCGGTATGGAGAACCATACATGACTTCCATATTCTAAGATTTATATTTAAAATCATTTTCAGCCAAACAGCCAGGGAAGGAATTTTAACAAAAAAATACTTCTTTCTTGCCAATAACGTAGTACACATATAAAAAATATTATCCCCTCCCCCTTCAACTATAATTTTGATTTAGAGAAAATTACCCCCAGCCCGTTCAACTAGCCTCTTCATTTATAGATATTTCATCTACGTTTCTACAGTGGATTATTAAGATCTTATCAGGATACTTTATCAAAATTAAGTACTTTACTCATGTTACAACAAAAAATGTTTCAGGTAAACTGCCCTTTCCCCGTAACCGATCTTCACCAAAATCAACAGACATTGAGTTCTCTATAGCTCAGGCACATATGTAAAAAATTATTTGATTCTGTTTGAATTTACGGCAGTTATGGTTCGTCATATACAAAATTACCCATGTTAAAACATAAAACATGAGATTTATAAAACATATCTAAGATTTATATTTAAAATCATTTTTGAAATAAAATATTTTCATAGAACCTACTAACGCTGGGGAAATCTGAGGAGCCAATCAGAGTTGGGCCTACCTGTCACTCTGCTGAATTTGGTGGAAAGCCCTGTCACTGTCGTCAAAGTATCAGCCTTGACAGGGTCCTCTTTTTCTGCAAAATGGGAGAGGAGGCTTGAGATGGAGTGAGTGACATGGTCCCCACCTCAATGAAGAACCCATTGTTTTATAAAAATATATTTAAATTTTGAAAACTGAAAATTCTTTTCTTGTTGTAAATATTTATATTTTATAATCAAAATGACTTTATCAAAAAACAAACATTATTTTTTTATAATAAGTACTTACATATGTTTCTTAATATGCTTACTTTTTCTTCAATGTTGATGATCATTTCCAAACATTCTGACAAAATTGTATCTACAGAACAGTTAACATTCCCCAGGTTTCCATTTCTGCTAATTTCTCATTACACCTTCCACTGACGTATTATTAACCATTTCATAAACTATCGTATAATTTTTTTCAAATTTTGTGGTACAAAATCTGAAATTTTCAGATTGCCTGGCAACAAAATTATTTTATTTTCTACAATTACCATTGTTTGAAAAAGTTTAAATGAATTTTCAAGTACTTTACTCTTGTTAAAACGTAAAAGGTTGCAGGTAAACTACCCCTTCCCCTTAACTGATCTTCACCAAAATCTAAAGGCCTTGAGTCCTCTACAATTCACTGGCGTATGCAAAAAATTATTTGATTCTGTTTGAATTTGCGGCAGTTATCGTTTGCCATAAAAAATACGCTTGATAAAAAACGTTGCAGGTAAACTACCCCTTCCCCTCGACCGATCTTCACCAAAAACAAAAGGTCTTGAGTACTCTACAATTCAGGGCAGTATGCAGAAAATTATTTGATTCTGTTTGAATTTGCGGCTGTTATCGTTTGCCATAGAAAATACCCTTGTTAAAAAAACGTTGTAGGTAAACTACCCCTTTCGCTTAACCGATCTTCACCAAAAACAATAGGTCTTGAGAACTCTACAAATCAGGGCTTTATGCGAAACATTATTTGATTCTGTTTGAATTTGCGGCTGTTATCTTTTGCCAAAAAAAAAAAATTTCCCTTGATAAAAAAAACCGTTGCAGGTAAACTACCCCTTCCCCTCAACCGATCTTCACCAAAAACAATAGGTCGCGAGTACTCTACAAATCAGGGCTGTATGCAAAATTATTTGATTCTGTTTGAATTTGCGGCAGTTATCGTTTGCCATAGAAAATACGCTTGATAAAAAACGTTGCAGGTAAACTACCCCTTCCCCTTAACCGATCTTCACCAAAAACAATAGGTCTTGAGTACTCTACAAATCAGGGCTGTATGCAGAAAATTATTTGATTCTGTTTGAATTTGCGGCTGTTATCGTTTGCCATAGGAAATACCCTTGTTAAAACATAAAACGTTACAGGTAAACTACCCCTTTCCCTTAACCGATCTTCACCAAAAACAATAGATCTTGAGAACTCTACAATTCAGGGCTGTATGCGAAACATTATTTGATTCTGTTTGAATTTGCGGCTGTTATCGTTTGCCAAAAAAAAAAATTTCCCTTGATAAAAAAAAACCGTTGCTGGTAAACTACCCCTTCCCCTCAACCGATCTTCACCAAAAACAATAGGTCGCGAGTACTCTACAAATCAGGGCTGTATGCAAAAAATTATTTGATTCTGTTTGAATTTGCGGCAGTTATCGTTTGCCATAGAAAAAAAATCTATAGACACACAGACACACAGACAGACACACACACAGACAGACACACACACAGACACTTTTCGGAAAACCACTTTTTTTCATGTTTTGAGTGTAGTAGAATCAGAATCTGCAATAATCTCGAACACGATTTTTTTTGCCATCACCATACGTCCATTCCTTAAGGAATATGGAAGTAAAAATTACCCTTGATAAAAACCGTTGCAGGTAAACTACCCCTTTCCCTTAACCGATCTTCACCAAAAACAATAGGTCTTTAGTACTCAACAAATCAGGGCTGTATGCAAAAACTTATTTGATTCTGTTTGAATTTGCGGCTCTTATCGTTTGCCATAGAAAATACCCTTGTTAAAACATAAAACGTTGCAGGTAAACTACCCCGTTCCCTTAACCGATCTTCACCAACACCAATAGGTATTGAGAACTCTACAATACCTTGATGTATGCAAAACATCATTTGATTCTGTTTGAATTTGCGGCTCTTATCGTTTGCCATAGAAAATACGCTTTATAAAAAACGTTGCAGGTAATCTACCCCTTCCCCTTAACCGATCTTCACCAAAAACAATAGGTCTTGAGTACTCTACAAATCAGGGCTGTATGCAAATAATCTTTTGATTCTGTTTGAATTTGCGGCTGTTATCGTTTGCCATAGAAAATACCCTTGTTAAAACATAAAACGTTACAGGTAAACTACCCCTTTCCCTTAACCAATCTTCACCAAAATCAACAGATCTTGAGAACTCTACAATTCAGGGCTGTATGCGAAACATTATTTGATTCTGTTTGAATTTGCGGCTGTTATCGTTTGCCAAACAAACAAAATTACCCTTGCTAAAAAAAAAACCGTTGCAGGTCAACTACCCCTTTCCCTCAACCGATCTTCACCAAAAACAATAGGTCGCGAGTACTCTGCAAATCAGGGCTGCATGCAAAAAATTATTTGATTCTGTTTGAATTTGCGGCAGTTATCGTTTGCCATAGAAAAAAAATCTACAGACACACACACAGACAGACAGACAGACAGACACACAGACACTTTTCGGAAAACGACTTTTTTCATGTTTTGAGTGTAGTAGAATCAGAATCTGCAATAATCTCGAACACGATTTTTTTTGCCATCACCATACTTCCATTCCTTAAGGAATATGGAAGTAAATATCGGTATGGAGAACCATACATGACTTCCATATTCTAAGATTTATATTTAAAATCATTTTCGAAATGAAATATTACCATAGAAACTACTTCTTTCTACTTACTGCTTCAGCCTTAACCACAGTACTGTGGTCACTAACGTATACCACCTCACGTTATCGCACTCGATTTTCACTGATGATGGAAGTCGATGGCATTGCCGAAACGTCTGGTTTTGTAGAAAACATTGCACTACGGCCAAATATCCCGGAAAGTAATTTTAACAAAAACTACTTCTTTGTTGCCGATAACATTGTACACATATATATAAAAATTATGCATAAAATTAATGGCTTGTATAAGTTAATGATTGATCTCCATTAAGTAGTGCTCAAGTTTCCAAAGTTTTAATATTATGATTGTAACACGGGACATTTTGGCCTATTTTTGGGGTAATAAAGAAATTTGTATTTTGAATGAAAACCAGTAACATTTTTTACGATAATTGGGACAAAACGTAAACAGAAAGGTAAAATTCATTGGTAGCGAAAGTGGTACGACTGATTGAAATTATTATTGTGAAACGACGAAATAAGCAGACAGCAAAACTGTGCCAAGGTCACCCAATGACTTACAAAAACGGTAAACAAGTTATATAACAGCATCGGACCATGTGACGTCAATATATCCCCACGATGACATATATATGTGATGTCAGAGACGATCCCAACGATGGAATTTGGGTGTGTAATTGAAAACCGTATACTGGTGTAGGAATACGAACTGAATAAAATACAAGTTGGTAAGAACAGTCAAGGCCACTTTACAAAATAGTGCCGTTTGCCTCAGCCCAGTCTAACTTCAACACTCGCGCGAGTGGTACACATAAAGTTCCGGAATGTAAAGTGCGGGCCCGCAAAACAACAGAAAATGTAAATAACAGTTTTTTAAGATGACGTAAAATAGAAATTCATACATAACTAACAGTTTTCATTACACAAAACAGTTTTTTCGGAAATTACCAGTTGAAAACTTAACAATGTGCGCGAAAAAGTGGTACGCCTTCAAGACTCAGTTGAACAGCTAAGTAGCGAATGTATACATAAATTTTAACAAGGGCTATTCAAAACTACTTTGAATACGATGAAATAAACTTTTAAACAAAAACAAAATGAGATCTCTAATGGCATAAAGTAACTGTGTGTGTGTGTGTGTGTGCGCGCGTGAGAAAGAATGTAGACAAAGAAGGCTGGTTTGTGTTTATAAAAATTATTTATATTTAATATCTTGATTTTTGTGTTAATTGAAAATTTTATATCATATTTCAATCTTATTTTATGTGAGTTTTAGAATGAGAAATTTATAATAGATGAGGGAGGTAAAGAGGTAGTGTGTCAATGATCTTTTAAAAGTAAATGATGATGAAAGAAAATAATTAATTGTTAATAAAACTTAATTATGGGAAATGAGTAAAGCTCTCTTTATTTCCAACAGCCATAATTCTGTTCTCATGAGTTCGCTGAAAAGAACCCGAATTGGTAAGTACCTATTTCTTGTACATATATTAATTGCTAATTGAATTAATTTCTTGCAGTACGGCAAGATGGCGCCCGAAGAAATTTATAAAGTAAACAATGAGTAATTCAATTGTAATTTGTGACATAAAAGTAATATCACAAATGGCTTGTGAACAGGGACATTTATATAAATATAATTATATAAATACGGCCTACTGGGAGAGCAGAATGGTTGTTTGGAAGTGAGAACGAATTTTTTTTGTACGTAGAAATAGACGTAGGTGACGAGTGTCACATAAGGTTATGTTACAGTGTTATTGACGTAGATGTACAGTAAATAAGTCAGAATTACGCAAATAACAATGATGAATACTAATGATAACATTAACGATGAAGTCAGCTTCACTGACAGCCCGATAGAAAGTCAAATAAGTAGCGACTCCGGTTCAAACAAATGACAGTAGTCTTGAGGAGTCAAAAATAATACAGACAGTTGAGATTCATTCAACACCTATTTTAGGAAATCAAAATCAGAAATCTGACGAAAATGATATGTTAACCCGATTGTACAATATGATGTACAATAGTGTAGAAAAACAAGATAGTAATTTTAGAGAATTGAAAAACGAAATCAAAGAAATTAAAAGTAGCTTCAGTGAGAAATTCGATGAACAAAAGAATAGTTTTGACAGTAAATTAGAAGTACAAAATAATAAATTTGATGAGTTAAAAAATGAGATTCAAGAAATGAATAAATGTTTTGAAAATAATAATGAAATAATAAGAGCTAGTTTGAATAAATTAGAACAGAATATTGAGCGAATGGGAGTACATGTGATGAATACAAACAAAAGTAATACAAATGACAATTGTAATGACGTGTGTAAAAATATGGTACTAGATAAAGAGATAACAAATGATGATGATGATGATGATGTCGAAAATAATTTTGAGAATAGTAATGTAATTAAAAAGGTAGTATCAGAGAGTGATAAGTTGAAAATAAATAGTGAGAGTACTGATGCAGTTGTAGAATGTGATAATGAGATGTTGATGTGTGTTTATGAGTTAGAGAGAGAGTGGAAAGATAATATAGTGGTAAAATGGGGGCAGAGGGTAAATTTTCCCCTTGTTTATGATGATTCAATGTGTTCACAAGTGTTGTTTTTGAAGGGCAAGAGTCCCGTGTTAGTAGAAGATTTGAGTTGTTTATTTTATTTGTATAAGTTTGTACCCTCTGTCTGGAGTAATATTGAAGGTATGAGATGGTGTTATGATGAGAGAAATTTAGATAGAGAATGGTGTGTTGAGAGAGAGAGAGAATTATATAAGTTAAAGAGAAATTATAATGAGTTGAGAGAAAGGTTAGAAGGGGTGAATATAAACAATATAAAATACTTACCTGTTGAAAGAGAGATAGATGAATATTTTGATAATGTCTTTATAAACAATAAACACTTACCTGATGTAATAGTAGAGGAATATAAAAATGATAAAATAGCTTACCTGACGTTAACCAATAATACTGATGGAGACTGGGCAATAATAACTTACGTTGACAAGATTTATAAAATATTAATAGGGAATAACCCTATAAATTATAATGGCATAATGAATGAAATAAAGTTAATGGATTATTATAATAATAATGATAATAACAAATTGTGTGTGTATAACAATGATGCATGTTATAAATATATTCGATATATATATGATGATGGAGGTTGAACTAAAAAATCAGTGAATGGACAATTTTAAATATTGTAATTTATGGTAATGACCTGGCAGACTTGGACAATGAAGTGTGAAAAAATGGAACAGTTAATGACAAAAGTTTGTAAATATATTTGTAGTGAATTCAATTGTGTGTATTGTAAAATGTTAGGTAAACATGTGTATATGTAGTAGAAAATGTTGTGATAATAATAATAATATTATTAATATTTTGCAGTCTGAATAAATAATAAAAATAATTATGAAGACAATAATTAATGATTTGTAAATTTTTGATAATTGAAATATATTGTGTTTTTAATAATTAATTGAAGTAAATGATTTGAGAGGTTTAAAATATTGTGATTGATTTAGAATGTTACATAATTGAATTTTTTATGAGATATTTAAATTATTTTATGAGATTTCAATTTAATAATAATTAATAAACAAATAAATGTTAAATTGTTTAGTTTGTGGAATTCCTAAGTGTATAAATAAATAATTTTAGTGAGCCAGTGTGTTCAAACAAAATTTACTCTTATGTAATAAAATCTATTATGCAGTAATAAAATGTAACAAGGTCACGAGTAAATAAAATTTGAAAATGAAATTAAAAGTGTAAGTTATGTAATTTTGGTAAATCTAAAAAGTGAATTGTTTATTTTCATGTAATGACAACATCGTTAAGTGACTAAGTAAATATTTTGTTGTACTTATTATTTTATGTTAATGAAGGTCAAGGTAGGGAAAGTTAAGAAAGAAATGTATGGGGTTAAAACACCACCAAGACTAGAAATGTCATGTAATGTAAATTGTTAATTTTAATTTTACAAAATATATTTTACTTGTGATTCCCCAACTTTTCGGGCGGTCACGGCCTCACCGAACCCTGACCGTGGAATTGGTTTAGCTTTAACAGCTATGGTTGGGGCTCATTGCGTCACGTTCTGCCTTAACTGGCCATAGCTGTTATCATTGTAAAGGTGAATTTTGAAATTGACAGGGGGGTAATCTAGGGGAATCACCAAAATATGAAACAGCGGCTGCCACTCTGTCCGAGGAGGGACAGCAAAGCCAGGTGGTAGACCCGCATTAGGGGCGTGTAATATGTACGTTTAGGTATTAGGATATCTAGTTTTATTAAAATGTAACGCAGAAGCAAGGACACGGAGATGACAAAATTCCTCCAAAATTTCAGTCTTTGTGGACGCAACTGGACGCCACAGTCCAGGGGGGGTCATAGTGTGTGTGGCAGGGAGGTTACCCAGGGGGGTAACGAATTAAAAAATTTTGTTGTATTTTAATAATGATGACTCGCTACTAAATAATTTTGTTTTGACTTAAAAAAAATAGATGCACTAGATGTTTCCTATATTGTGTTTATTATGTCTTATTGTGTTAATTGCATGTAGTATGTTAGGAATAAGGATTATAAAAATATAATAATATTTTATAGGATAAGTTTTCAATGTGTTTAAAGAATTTCAATGACTAATGAAATAAATTTGAGATAAGTAAAAGTTTCAATGGGTTGCAAAAGATAGAAGTTGGGTGATAGTAATTGTTTGAGTAAAACGTTTGAGTCAGTCCAAGTTGAGTATATTGGGGTGTTAAAGAGAATAAGAGATGAAATACAAGTAATAGAGAATTTGAGTATAAGTGGTACTAGAGATGAAAATATTGTTTTGAATTAATGAAATGTTGTTGTGAGTTAATGTAATAGAATTTGAAAAGTATTGATGTTGACACAGTAGTTATGGGGAATATATGTAGAGTATTGATTGATATATTGATGTTTATAAATGATGATGTTATTTTGTTGTAGTTGAAGTGGGGTAATAAGAATGAGATTTGGGGATGGTAATTTTGTAAGAGGGGATAGTGTAATGGTGGAGTCCGCAACAAAAGGGTTGGGACGGGGAGGGACCGTTTGGCGCCGGAAAGGGTTACCTTAGGTAGAATCCAGGAACCAGAGTAAGGGAATGAGCTTTTTGGGGGGGGGCGAACACTTATCCTGAGTACAAAGGGGTAGAGAGTATTTTTTTTATATATCGAGAGAATGTGGCGAATCGAGTTTAGTAGTAAGCTGGGTTTAGAGAATTGTTTGATAGATGTTTTTGGGAGAGGGGTGTCATATTAGATAAGTAGATTTTGCAAGGGAGCATTAGAGTCATAAAAGGGGGAAGATTATGGGTAAATGCCAAGTTGATAAAGTGAATTATGATGAATAACTGAGAATCACCCAAGTTAATGAAATGGGATAATAAATGAAAAAAAAACAAATTTTGGAAAGAGAATTAATAAAAGTCAATTGAGATTAAAATGTAATTTTTATAATGTTATATGCAAATTTAAAGATGTAAAGTGTGTAGATTGTGTTCAAACTTAAATGTGGATTGTTTATTTTTAATGTAATAATAACAATGTGAATTCTGAATATACTATGTTTCTTAGGTTGTATTATGTTTGTTAGTATTTAAGAGAATTTCATGAAAAAAAAAAAATTTTTTTTGATGCAAATTGGGGATAAGAGAAATGTGTAATATGGTAATGGGAAATGTTTATTTAAATTCTGATGGGAATCAGGGCAATAATTTTGAATTTTGGAATCAAGGTTAACAAGAGGAAGTACACAGAATGAGATTATGAGATTATGGAATTTTAAATATGTTATGATATGTCTTCATATATATGTTAGAAGTAAGTAAAAAACAAAACCAGTGCTTCTTAACCCAAACCAGCACCGCTAGGGGGAACAGATCAGTTGGGGATATGGTGTTGTATAAGGCCACTATTTGATATTTTGATGTGTTGTTTCAGAGTTTGGTGATGCTGTGGCGGCGAACCTGAGCTGGCCAGCGCGTCAGAGCAGGGGCGTTAAGTATCTGTCTGACTTTATGGTGTTGGGATCTCGAGAGAGAAGTCCAGTAATGTCATTCAGGTGCGGTCACAGTCACCGGACCAAGGGTGAGTTAATTATAATTTTTTTTTTGTAAACCATACAGGGGGTTGTGGCGACATATCCTGGCTGATCCCTTTAGCAAGTATGAATATGTCAATGAGAGTTTTTATGCTTCGGCATAAAACCTCTCATTGAGGGGGTATTGTAACGGGACATTTTGGCCTATTTTTGGGGTAATAAAGAAATTTGTATTTTGAATGAAAACCAGTAACATTTTTTACGATAATTGGGACAAAACGTAAACAGAAAGGTAAAATTCATTGGTAGCGAAAGTGGTACGATTGATTAAAATTATTATTGTGAAACGACGAAATAAGCAGACAGAAAAACTGTGCCAAGGTCACCCAATGACTTACAAAAACGGTAAACAAGTTATATAACAGCATCGGACCATGTGACGTCAATATATACGTCAGAGACGATCCCCACGATGGAATTCGGGTGTGTAATTAAAAACCATATACTGGCGTAGGAATACGAACTGAATACAATACAAGTTGGTAAGAACAGTCAAGGCCACTTTACAAAATAGTCCCGTTTGCCTCAGCCCAGTCTAACTTCAACACTCGCGCGAGTGGTACACATAAAGTTCCGGAATATAAAGTGCGGGCCCGCAAAACAACAGAAAATGTAAATAACAGTTTTTTAAGATGACGTAAAATAGAAATTCATACATAACTAACAGTTTTCATTACACAAAAACAGTTTTTTCGGAAATTACCAGTTGAAAACTTAACAATGTGCGCGAAAAAGTGGTACGCCTTCAAGACTCAGTTGAACAGCTAAGTAGCGAATGTATACATAAATTTTAACAAGGGCTATTCAAAACTACTTTGAATACGATGAAATAAACTTTTAAACAAAAACAAAATGAGATCTCTAATGGCATAAAGTAACTGTGTGTGTGTGTGTGTGTGTGTGTGCGCGTGAGAAAGAATGTAGACAAAGAAGGCTGGTTTGTGTTTATAAAAATTATTTATATTTAATATCTTGATTTTTGTGTTAATTGAAAATTTTATATCATATTTCAATCTTATTTTATGTGAGTTTTAGAATGAGAAATTTATAATAGATGAGGGAGGTAAAGAGGTAGTGTGTCAATGATCTTTTAAAAGTAAATGATGATGAAAGAAAATAATTAATTGTTAATAAAACTTAATTATGGGAAATGAGTAAAGCTCTCTTTATTTCAAACAGCCATAATTCTGTTCTCATGAGTTCGCCGAAAAGAACCTGAATTGGTAAGTACATATTTCTTGTATATATATTAATTGCTAATTGAATTAATTTCTTGCAGTACGCCAAGATGGCGCCCGAAGAAATTTATAAAGTAAACAATGAGTAATTCAATTGTAATTTGTGACATAAAAGTTATATCACATGATGTCCGTAATTAAAACATCAGAGCAGGTTTAGTGTGTATGAGGGTACACCGTGGACAAAAATTTTCAACATTTCCTATTGAGCGTTGCTTAGAGTAAAGCTGCGAATCTACAATGTACGTTTCACAGAACAAACACGTGGAAAAGAAGGAGCGCTCCGAAGTCATGGACCCTCAGCATCTTGCAGAGGGTTCTTTCCCTAAAGACGAAAATTCTGTCTATGAATCGTTCCTCTGTAAACACGTGCAGTTACACTGCCCAGCGATCCACAGGAAGCAAATCGCTATCCACGCTGGACACTTTTTCGGCTTGCACGCGTTATGTTGGTATGGGTTTCGGCACTTTCCATTTAAAAAGCGTGCAAATGTAAGAAAATAAACATGAATGAGGCCAGAAATAACGCGAATCGTGTGTGTGTGTGTGTGTGTGTGTGTGTGTGTGTGTGTGTGTGTGTGTGTGTGTGTGTGTGTGTGTGTGTGTGTGTGTGTGTGTGTGTGTGTGTGTGTGTGTGTGTGTGTGTGTGTGTGTGTGTGTGTGTGTGTGTGTGTGTGTGTGTGTGTGTGTGTGTGTGTGTGTGTGTGTGTGTGTGTGTGTGTGTGTGTGTGTGTGTGTGTGTGTGTGTGTGTGTGTGTGTGTGTGTGTGTGTGTGTGTGTGTGTGTGTGTGTGTGTGTGTGTGTGTGTGTGTGTGTGTGTGTGTGTGTGTGTGTGTGTGTGTGTGTGTGTGTGTGTGTCTTCCCTGCCTTTTTATTGCGGTAGTCATAATAATAAAATGGAAACATAAACATTACATAACTGAGATATGCTTGCCTGCCACGAACGATATATTTTCTCTCATACATGATTTACATTAAAATGAAAAAAATTATAATTTTATTGCCTGGCAACAAAATTATTTTATTTTTAACAATTACCATTGTTTGAAAAAGTTTAAATGAATTTTCAAGTACTTTACTGTTGTTAAAACGTAAAAGGTTGCCGGTAAACTACCCCTTCCCCTTAACCGATCTTCACCAAAATCAAAAGTCCTTGAGATCTCTACAATTCAGGGACGTATGCAAAAAATTATTTGATTCTGTTTGAATTTGCGGCTGTTATCGTTTGCCATAGAAAATTACCCTTGATAAAAAAACGTTGCAGGTAAAAACAATAGGTCTTGCGTACTCTACAAATCAGGCCTGTATGCAAAAAATTATTTGATTCTGTTTGAATTTGCGGCTGTTATCGTTTGCCATAAATACCCTTGTTAAAACATAAAACGTTGCAGGTAAACTACCCCTTTCCCTTAACCGATCTTCGCCAAAAACAATAGGCCTTGAGAACTCTACAATTTAGGGCTGTTTGCAAATAATCTTTTGATTCTGTTTGAATTTGCGGCTGTTATCGTTTGCCATAGAAAATACCCTTGTTAAAACATAAAACATTGCAGGTAAACTACCCCTTTCCCTTAACCGATCTTCACCAAAAACAATAGGTCTTGAGAACTCTACAGTTCAGGGCTGTATGCGAAACATTATTTGATTCTGTTTGAATTTGCGGCTGTTATCGTTTGCCAAAAAAAAAAACTACAGACAGACA
This sequence comes from Magicicada septendecula, assembly GCA_034769895.1. Taxonomy (NCBI): domain Eukaryota; kingdom Metazoa; phylum Arthropoda; class Insecta; order Hemiptera; family Cicadidae; genus Magicicada; species Magicicada septendecula. Next base: position 929,402,371 of record CM068367.1, read on the forward strand.
CACAGACAGACAGACACTTTTCGAAAAACGACTTTTTTCATGTTTTGAGTGTAGTACAATCAGAATCTGCAATAATCTCGAACACTTTATTTTTTTGCCATCACCATACTTCCATTTCCTTAAGGAATATGGAAGTAAAAAGGAAAAAATGAGAGGTGTGAGTGGAAAATCGGCGTTATCTCCGTAACGCATTAATATTTAAAAAAACTTTTTTAACCAATCTTGCTGAGAAAATCACGAGCTACAAGATTCATATACAATTTCGCTATTTCCATATTTTAAATGAGTAGGACGGAAAATGAACGCTAAAAAGGCCGACGCGCGGCGGAAGGTCGTGGAAAATCGTTTATATCTCGGAAACAAATTAATGGATCGAAAAATTGTATACACAAGTTTTGTAGGTAAAAGTATGAGGTACCACAGTAACATTCTTGTTTTTTACAAATTTTCATTTTTTAGAAGCTATATATCAAAATATCGGTATGGAGAACCATACATGACTTCCATATTCTAAGATTTATATTTAAAATCATTTTCAGCCAAACAGCCAGGCTGTGTCTTACCTGCCTTTTTACTGCTGTATTAAATGAAAAATATTATATTACATTAAAATGAAAAAATTATAATTTTATTGCCTGGCAACAAAATTATTTTATTTTTAACAATTACCATTGTTTCAAAAAGTTTAAATAAATTTTCAAGTACTTTACTCTTGTTAAAACGTAAAAGGTTGCAGGTAAACTACCCCTTCCCCTTACCCGATTCTCACCAAAATCGAAAATCATTGAGACCTCTACAATTCAGGGACGTATGCAAAAAATTATTTGATTCTGTTTGAATTTGCGGCTGTTATCGTTTGCCATAGAAAATACGCTTGATAAAAAAACGTTGCAGGTAAACTACCCCTTCCCCTTAACCGATCTTCACCAAAAACAACAGGTCTTGAGTACTCTACAAATCAGGGCTGTATGCAAAACATTATTTGATTCTGTTTGAATTTGCGGCTGTTATCGTTTGCCATAGAAAATATCCTTGTTAAAAAAACGTTGCAGGTAAACTACCCCTTTCCCTCAACCGATCTTCACCAAAAACAAAAGATCTTGAGAACTCTACAATTTAGGGATGTATGCAAATAATCTTTTGATTCCGTTTGAATTTGCGGCTGTTATCGTTTGCCATAGGAAATACCCTTGTTAAAACATAAAACGTTACAGGTAAACTACCCCTTTCCCTTAACCGATCTTTACCAAAATCAACAGATCTTGAGAACTCAACAATTGAGGGCTGTATGCGAAACATTATTTGATTCTGTTTGAATTTGCGGCTGTTATCGTTTGCCAAACAAACAAAATTACCCTTGCTAAAAAAAAACCGTTGCCGGTAAACTACCCCTTTCCCTCAACCGATCTTCACCAAAAACAACAGGTCGCGAGTACTCTGCAATTCAGGGCTGCATGCAAAAAATTATTTGATTCTGTTTGAATTTGCGGCAGTTATCGTTTGCCATAAAAAAAAAATCTACAGACAGACAGACAGACAGACCCACACACACACACACACACACACACACACACACTTTTCGGAAAACGACTTTGTTTTCATGTTTTGAGTGTAGTAGAATCAGAATCTGCAATAATCTCGAACACGATTTTTTTTGCCATCACCATACTTCCATTCCTTAAGGAATATGGAAGTAATACGCTTGATAAAAAAACGTTGCAGGTAAACTACCCCTTCCCCTTAACCGATCTTCACCAAAAACAATAGGTCTTGAGTACTCTACAAACCAGAGCTGTATGCAAAACATTATTTGATTCTGTTTGAATTTGCGGCTGTTATCGTTTGCCATAGAAAATACCCTTGTTAAAAAAACGTTGCAGGTAAACTACCGCTTTCCCTTAACCGATCTTCACCAAAAACAATAGGTCTTGAGAACTCTATAATTTAGGGCTGTATGCAAATAATCGTTTGATTCTGTTTGAATTTGCGGCTGTTATCGTTTGCCATAGGAAATACCCTTGTTAAAACATAAAACGTTACAGGTAAACTACCCCTTACCCTTACCGATCTTCACCAAAATCTACAGATCTTGAGAACTCTACAATTCAGGGCTGTATGCAAAACATTATTTGATTCTGTTTGAATTTGCGGCTGTTATCGTTTGCCAAACAAACAAAATTACCCTTGCTAAAAAAAAACCGTTGCAGGTAAACTACCCCTTTCCCTCAACCGATCTTCACCAAAAACAATAGGTCGCGAGTACTCTGCAAATCAGGGCTGTATGCAAAAAATTATTTGATTCTGTTTGAATTTACGGCAGTTATCGTTTGCCAAAAAAAAAAAATCTACAGACACACACACAGACACTTTTCGGAAAACGACTTTTTTTTCATGTTTTGAGTGTAGTAGAATCAGAATCTGCAATAATCTCGAACACGATTTTTTTTGCCATCACCATACTTCCATTCCTTAAGGAATATGGAAGTAATATCGGTATGGAGAACCATACATGACTTCCATATTCTAAGATTTATATTTAAAATCATTTTCAGCCAAACAGCCAGGGAAGGAATTTTAACAAAAAAATACTTCTTTCTTGCCAATAACGTAGTACACATATAAAAAATATTATCCCCTCCCCCTTCAACTATAATTTTGATTTAGAGAAAATTACCCCCAGCCCGTTCAACTAGCCTCTTCATTTATAGATATTTCATCTACGTTTCTACAGTGGATTATTAAGATCTTATCAGGATACTTTATCAAAATTAAGTACTTTACTCATGTTACAACAAAAAATGTTTCAGGTAAACTGCCCTTTCCCCGTAACCGATCTTCACCAAAATCAACAGACATTGAGTTCTCTATAGCTCAGGCACATATGTAAAAAATTATTTGATTCTGTTTGAATTTACGGCAGTTATGGTTCGTCATATACAAAATTACCCATGTTAAAACATAAAACATGAGATTTATAAAACATATCTAAGATTTATATTTAAAATCATTTTTGAAATAAAATATTTTCATAGAACCTACTAACGCTGGGGAAATCTGAGGAGCCAATCAGAGTTGGGCCTACCTGTCACTCTGCTGAATTTGGTGGAAAGCCCTGTCACTGTCGTCAAAGTATCAGCCTTGACAGGGTCCTCTTTTTCTGCAAAATGGGAGAGGAGGCTTGAGATGGAGTGAGTGACATGGTCCCCACCTCAATGAAGAACCCATTGTTTTATAAAAATATATTTAAATTTTGAAAACTGAAAATTCTTTTCTTGTTGTAAATATTTATATTTTATAATCAAAATGACTTTATCAAAAAACAAACATTATTTTTTTATAATAAGTACTTACATATGTTTCTTAATATGCTTACTTTTTCTTCAATGTTGATGATCATTTCCAAACATTCTGACAAAATTGTATCTACAGAACAGTTAACATTCCCCAGGTTTCCATTTCTGCTAATTTCTCATTACACCTTCCACTGACGTATTATTAACCATTTCATAAACTATCGTATAATTTTTTCAGATTTTGTGGTACAAAATCTGAAATTTTCAGATTGCCTGGCAACAAAATTATTTTATTTTCAACAATTACCATTGTTTGAAAAAGTTTAAATGAATTTTCAAGTACTTTACTCTTGTTAAAACGTAAAAGGTTGCAGGTAAACTACCCCTTCCCCTTAACTGATCTTCACCAAAATCTAAAGGCCTTGAGTCCTCTACAATTCACTGGCGTATGCAAAAAATTATTTGATTCTGTTTGAATTTGCGGCAGTTATCGTTTGCCATAAAAAATACGTTTGATAAAAAACGTTGCAGGTAAACTACCCCTTCCCCTCGACCGATCTTCACCAAAAACAATAGGTCTTGAGTACTCTACAATTCAGGGCTGTATGCAGAAAATTATTTGATTCTGTTTGAATTTGCGGCTGTTATCGTTTGCCATAGAAAATACCCTTGTTAAAAAAACGTTGTAGGTAAACTACCCCTTTCGCTTAACCGATCTTCACCAAAAACAATAGGTCTTGAGAACTCTACAATTCAGGGCTTTATGCGAAACATTATTTGATTCTGTTTGAATTTGCGGCTGTTATCGTTTGCCAAAAAAAAAAATTTCCCTTGATAAAAAAAACCGTTGCTGGTAAACTACCCCTTCCCCTCAACCGATCTTCACCAAAAACAATAGGTCGCGAGTACTCTACAAATCAGGCCTGTATGCAAAAACTTATTTGATTCTGTTTGAATTTGCGGCAGTTATCGTTTGCCATAGAAAATACGCTTGATAAAAAACGTTGCTGGTAAACTACCCCTTCCCCTTAACCGATCTTCACCAAAAACAATAGGTCTTGAGTACTCTACAAATCAGGGCTGTATGCAGAAAATTATTTGATTCTGTTTGAATTTGCGGCTGTTATCGTTTGCCATAGGAAATACCCTTGTTAAAACATAAAACGTTACAGGTAAACTACCCCTTTCCCTTAACCGATCTTCACCAAAAACAAAAGATCTTGAGAACTCTACAATTCAGGGCTGTATGCGAAACATTATTTGATTCTGTTTGAATTTGCGGCTGTTATCGTTTGCCAAAAAAAAAATTTCCCTTGATAAAAAAAAACCGTTGCAGGTAAACTACCCCTTCCCCTCAACCGATCTTCACCAAAAACAATAGGTCGCGAGCACCCTACAAATCAGGGCTGTATGCAAAAAATTATTTGATTCTGTTTGAATTTGCGGCAGTTATCGTCAGACACACACACAGACACTTTTCGGAAAACCACTTTTACTTTTTTTCATGTTTTGAGTGTAGTAGAATCAGAATCTGCAATAATCTCGAACACGATTTTTTTTGCCATCACCATACTTCCATTCCTTAAGGAATATGGAAGTAAAAATTACCCTTGATAAAAACCGTTGCAGGTAAACTACCCCTTTCCCTTAACCGATCTTCACCAAAAACAATACGTCTTTAGTACTCAACAAATCAGGGCTGTATGCAAGAGCTTATTTGATTCTGTTTGAATTTGCGGCTCTTATCGTTTGCCATAGAAAATACGCTTGATAAAAAACGTTGCAGGTAATCTTCCCCTTCCCCTCAACCGATCTTCACCAAAAACAATAGGTCTTGAGTATTCTACAAATCAGGGCTGTATTCAGAAAATTATTTGATTCTGTTTGAATTTGCGGCTGTTATCGTTTGCCATAGAAAATACCCTTGTTAAAACATAAAACGTTACAGGTAAACTACCCCTTTCCCTTAACCAATCTTCACCAAAATCAACAGATCTTGAGAACTCTACAATTCAGGGCTGTATGCGAAACATTATTTGATTCTGTTTGAATTTGCGGCTGTTATCGTTTGCCAAACAAACAAAATTACCCTTGCTAAAAAAAAACCGTTGCAGGTAAACTACCCCTTTCCCTTAACCGATCTTCACCAAAAACAATAGGTCGCGAGTACTCTGCAAATCAGGGCTGCATGCAAAAAATTATTTGATTCTGTTTGAATTTGCGGCAGTTATCGTTTGCCATAGAAAAAAAATCTACAGACACACACACAGACAGACAGACAGACAGACAGATAGACACACAGACACTTTTCGGAAAACGACTTTTTTTCATGTTTTGAGTGTAGTAGAATCAGAATCTTCAATAATCTCGAACACGATTTTTTTTGCCATCACCATACTTCCATTTCCTTAAGGAATATGGAAGTAAAAAGGAAAAAATGAGAGGTGTGAGTGGAAAATCGGCGTTATCTCCGTAACGCATTAATATTTAAAAAAACTTTTTTAACCAATCTTGCTGAGAAAATCACGAGCTACAAGATTCATATACAATTTCGCTATTTCCATATTTTAAATGATTAGGACGGAAAATGAACGCTAAAAAGGCCGACGCGCGGCGGAAGGTCGTGGAAAATCGTTTATATCTCGGAAACAAATTAATGGATCGAAAAATTGTATAGACAAGTTTTGTAGGTAAAAGTATGAGGTACCACAGTAACATTCTTGTTTTTTACAAATTTTCATTTTTTAGAAGCTATATATCAAAATATCGGTATGGAGAACCATACATGACTTCCATATTCTAAGATTTATATTTAAAATCATTTTCAGCCAAACAGCCAGGCTGTGTCTTACCTGCCTTTTTACTGCTGTATTAAATGAAAAATATTATATTACATTAAAATGAAAAAATTATAATTTTATTGCCTGGCAACAAAATTATTTTATTTTTAACAATTACCATTGTTTCAAAAAGTTTAAATAAATTTTCAAGTACTTTACTCTTGTTAAAACGTAAAAGGTTGCAGGTAAACTACCCCTTCCCCTTAACCGATTCTCACCAAAATCGAAAGTCATTGAGACCTCTACAATTCAGGGACGTATGCAAAACATTATTTGATTCTGTTTGAATTTGCGGCTGTTATCGTTTGCCATAGAAAATACGCTTGATAAAAAAACGTTGCTGGTAAACTACCCCTTCCCCTTAACCGATCTTCACCAAAAACAATAGGTCTTGAGTACTCTACAAATCAGGGCTGTATGCAAAACATTATTTGATTCTGTTTGAATTTGCGGCTGTTATCGTTTGCCATAGAAAATATCCTTGTTAAAAAAACGTTGCAGGTAAACTACCCCTTTCCCTCAACCGATCTTCACCAAAAACAATAGGTCTTGAGAACTCTACAATTTAGGGATGTATGCAAATAATCTTTTGATTCCGTTTGAATTTGCGGCTGTTATCGTTTGCCATAGGAAATACCCTTGTTAAAACATAAAACGTTACAGGTAAACTACCCCTTTCCCTTAACCGATCTTCACCAAAATCAACAGATCTTGAGAACTCACCAATTGAGGGCTGTGTGCGAAACATTATTTGATTCTGTTTGAATTTGCGGCTGTTATCGTTTGCCAAACAAACAAAATTACCCTTGCTAAAAAAAAAACCGTTGCAGGTAAACTACCCCTTTCCCTCAACCGATCTTCACCAAAAACAACAGGTCGCGAGTACTCTGCAAATCAGGGCTGTATGCAAAAAATTATTTGATTCTGTTTGAATTTGCGGCAGTTATCGTTTGCCATAGAAAAAAAATCTACAGACAGACAGACAGACAGACCCACACACACACACACACACACACACACACACACACACACACTTTTCGGAAAACGACTTTGTTTTCATGTTTTGAGTGTAGTAGAATCAGAATCTGCAATAATCTCGAACACGATTTTTTTTCCCATCACCATACTTCCATTCCTTAAGGAATATGGAAGTAATACGCTTGATAAAAAAACGTTGCTGGTAAACTACCCCTTCCCCTTAACCGATCTTCACCAAAAACAATAGGTCTTGAGTACTCTACAAATCAGGGCTGTATGCAAAACATTATTTGATTCTGTTTGAATTTGCGGCTGTTATCGTTTGCCATAGAAAATACCCTTGTTAAAAAAACGTTGCTGGTAAACTACCCCTTTCCCTCAACCGATCTTCACCAAAAACAATAGGTCTTGAGAACTCTACAATTCAGGGCTGTATGCGAAACATTATTTGATTCTGTTTGAATTTGCGGCTGTTATCGTTTGCCAAACAAACAAAATTACCCTTGCTAAAAAAAAACCGTTGCAGGTAAACTACCCCTTTCCCTCAACCGATCTTCACCAAAAACAATAGGTCGCGAGTACTCTGCAAATCAGGGCTGTATGCAAAAAATTATTTGATTCTGTTTGACTTTACGGCAGTTATCGTTTGCCAAAAAAAAAATCTACAGACACACACACAGACACTTTTCGGAAAACGACTTTTTTTTCATGTTTTGAGTGTAGTAGAATCAGAATCTGCAATAATCTCGAACACGATTTTTTTTGCCATCACCATACTTCCATTCCTTAAGGAATATGGAAGTAATATCGGTATGGAGAACCATACATGACTTCCATATTCTAAGATTTATATTTAAAATCATTTTCAGCCAAACAGCCAGGGAAGGAATTTTAACAAAAAAATACTTCTTTCTTGCCAATAACGTAGTACACATATAAAAAATATTATCCCCTCCCCCTTCAACTATAATTTTGATTTAGAGAAAATTACCCCCAGCCCGTTCAACTAGCCTCTTCATTTATAGATATTTCATCTACGTTTCTACAGTGGATTATTAAGATCTTATCAGGATACTTTATCAAAATTAAGTACTTTACTCATGTTACAACAAAAAATGTTTCAGGTAAACTGCCCTTTCCCCGTAACCGATCTTCACCAAAATCAACAGACATTGAGTTCTCTATAGCTCAGGCACATATGTAAAAAATTATTTGATTCTGTTTGAATTTACGGCAGTTATGGTTCGTCATATACAAAATTACCCATGTTAAAACATAAAACATGAGATTTATAAAACATATCTAAGATTTATATTTAAAATCATTTTTGAAATAAAATATTTTCATAGAACCTACTAACGCTGGGGAAATCTGAGGAGCCAATCAGAGTTGGGCCTACCTGTCACTCTGCTGAATTTGGTGGAAAGCCCTGTCACTGTCGTCAAAGTATCAGCCTTGACAGGGTCCTCTTTTTCTGCAAAATGGGAGAGGAGGCTTGAGATGGAGTGAGTGACATGGTCCCCACCTCAATGAAGAACCCATTGTTTTATAAAAATATATTTAAATTTTGAAAACTGAAAATTCTTTTCTTGTTGTAAATATTTATATTTTATAATCAAAATGACTTTATCAAAAAACAAACATTATTTTTTTATAATAAGTACTTACATATGTTTCTTAATATGCTTACTTTTTCTTCAATGTTGATGATCATTTCCAAACATTCTGACAAAATTGTATCTACAGAACAGTTAACATTCCCCAGGTTTCCATTTCTGCTAATTTCTCATTACACCTTCCACTGACGTATTATTAACCATTTCATAAACTATCGTATAATTTTTTTCAAATTTTGTGGTACAAAATCTGAAATTTTCAGATTGCCTGGCAACAAAATTATTTTATTTTCTACAATTACCATTGTTTGAAAAAGTTTAAATGAATTTTCAAGTACTTTACTCTTGTTAAAACGTAAAAGGTTGCAGGTAAACTACCCCTTCCCCTTAACTGATCTTCACCAAAATCTAAAGGCCTTGAGTCCTCTACAATTCACTGGCGTATGCAAAAAATTATTTGATTCTGTTTGAATTTGCGGCAGTTATCGTTTGCCATAAAAAATACGCTTGATAAAAAACGTTGCAGGTAAACTACCCCTTCCCCTCGACCGATCTTCACCAAAAACAAAAGGTCTTGAGTACTCTACAATTCAGGGCAGTATGCAGAAAATTATTTGATTCTGTTTGAATTTGCGGCTGTTATCGTTTGCCATAGAAAATACCCTTGTTAAAAAAACGTTGTAGGTAAACTACCCCTTTCGCTTAACCGATCTTCACCAAAAACAATAGGTCTTGAGAACTCTACAAATCAGGGCTTTATGCGAAACATTATTTGATTCTGTTTGAATTTGCGGCTGTTATCGTTTGCCAAAAAAAAAAAATTTCCCTTGATAAAAAAAACCGTTGCAGGTAAACTACCCCTTCCCCTCAACCGATCTTCACCAAAAACAATAGGTCGCGAGTACTCTACAAATCAGGGCTGTATGCAAAATTATTTGATTCTGTTTGAATTTGCGGCAGTTATCGTTTGCCATAGAAAATACGCTTGATAAAAAACGTTGCAGGTAAACTACCCCTTCCCCTTAACCGATCTTCACCAAAAACAATAGGTCTTGAGTACTCTACAAATCAGGGCTGTATGCAGAAAATTATTTGATTCTGTTTGAATTTGCGGCTGTTATCGTTTGCCATAGGAAATACCCTTGTTAAAACATAAAACGTTACAGGTAAACTACCCCTTTCCCTTAACCGATCTTCACCAAAAACAATAGATCTTGAGAACTCTACAATTCAGGGCTGTATGCGAAACATTATTTGATTCTGTTTGAATTTGCGGCTGTTATCGTTTGCCAAAAAAAAAAAATTTCCCTTGATAAAAAAAAACCGTTGCTGGTAAACTACCCCTTCCCCTCAACCGATCTTCACCAAAAACAATAGGTCGCGAGTACTCTACAAATCAGGGCTGTATGCAAAAAATTATTTGATTCTGTTTGAATTTGCGGCAGTTATCGTTTGCCATAGAAAAAAAATCTATAGACACATAGACACACAGACAGACACACACACAGACAGACACACACACAGACACTTTTCGGAAAACCACTTTTTTTCATGTTTTGAGTGTAGTAGAATCAGAATCTGCAATAATCTCGAACACGATTTTTTTTGCCATCACCATACGTCCATTCCTTAAGGAATATGGAAGTAAAAATTACCCTTGATAAAAACCGTTGCAGGTAAACTACCCCTTTCCCTTAACCGATCTTCACCAAAAACAATAGGTCTTTAGTACTCAACAAATCAGGGCTGTATGCAAAAACTTATTTGATTCTGTTTGAATTTGCGGCTCTTATCGTTTGCCATAGAAAATACCCTTGTTAAAACATAAAACGTTGCAGGTAAACTACCCCGTTCCCTTAACCGATCTTCACCAACACCAATAGGTATTGAGAACTCTACAATACCTTGATGTATGCAAAACATCATTTGATTCTGTTTGAATTTGCGGCTCTTATCGTTTGCCATAGAAAATACGCTTTATAAAAAACGTTGCAGGTAATCTACCCCTTCCCCTTAACCGATCTTCACCAAAAACAATAGGTCTTGAGTACTCTACAAATCAGGGCTGTATGCAAATAATCTTTTGATTCTGTTTGAATTTGCGGCTGTTATCGTTTGCCATATAAAATACCCTTGTTAAAACATAAAACGTTACAGGTAAACTACCCCTTTCCCTTAACCAATCTTCACCAAAAACAACAGATCTTGAGAACTCTACAATTCAGGGCTGTATGCGAAACATTATTTGATTCTGTTTGAATTTGCGGCTGTTATCGTTTGCCAAACAAACAAAATTACCCTTGCTAAAAAAAAAACCGTTGCAGGTCAACTACCCCTTTCCCTCAACCGATCTTCACCAAAAACAATAGGTCGCGAGTACTCTGCAAATCAGGGCTGCATGCAAAAAATTATTTGATTCTGTTTGAATTTGCGGCAGTTATCGTTTGCCATAGAAAAAAAATCTACAGACACACACACAGACAGACAGACACACAGACACTTTTCGGAAAACGACTTTTTTCATGTTTTGAGTGTAGTAGAATCAGAATCTGCAATAATCTCGAACACGATTTTTTTTGCCATCACCATACTTCCATTCCTTAAGGAATATGGAAGTAAATATCGGTATGGAGAACCATACATGACTTCCATATTCTAAGATTTATATTTAAAATCATTTTCGAAATGAAATATTACCATAGAAACTACTTCTTTCTACTTACTGCTTCAGCCTTAACCACAGTACTGTGGTCACTAACGTATACCACCTCACGTTATCGCACTCGATTTTCACTGATGATGGAAGTCGATGGCATTGCCGAAACGTCTGGTTTTGTAGAAAACATTGCACTACGGCCAAATATCCCGGGAAGTAATTTTAACAAAAACTACTTCTTTGTTGCCGATAACATTGTACACATATATATAAAAATTATGCATAAAATTAATGGCTTGTATAAGTTAATGATTGATCTCCATTAAGTAGTGCTCAAGTTTCCAAAGTTTTAATATTATGATTGTAACACGGGACATTTTGGCCTATTTTTGGGGTAATAAAGAAATTTGTATTTTGAATGAAAACCAGTAACATTTTTTACGATAATTGGGACAAAACGTAAACAGAAAGGTAAAATTCATTGGTAGCGAAAGTGGTACGACTGATTGAAATTATTATTGTGAAACGACGAAATAAGCAGACAGCAAAACTGTGCCAAGGTCACCCAATGACTTACAAAAACGGTAAACAAGTTATATAACAGCATCGGACCATGTGACGTCAATATATCCCCACGATGACATATATATGTGATGTCAGAGACGATCCCAACGATGGAATTTGGGTGTGTAATTGAAAACCGTATACTGGTGTAGGAATACGAACTGAATAAAATACAAGTTGGTAAGAACAGTCAAGGCCACTTTACAAAATAGTGCCGTTTGCCTCAGCCCAGTCTAACTTCAACACTCGCGCGAGTGGTACACATAAAGTTCCGGAATGTAAAGTGCGGGCCCGCAAAACAACAGAAAATGTAAATAACAGTTTTTTAAGATGACGTAAAATAGAAATTCATACATAACTAACAGTTTTCATTACACAAAACAGTTTTTTCGGAAATTACCAGTTGAAAACTTAACAATGTGCGCGAAAAAGTGGTACGCCTTCAAGACTCAGTTGAACAGCTAAGTAGCGAATGTATACATAAATTTTAACAAGGGCTATTCAAAACTACTTTGAATACGATGAAATAAACTTTTAAACAAAAACAAAATGAGATCTCTAATGGCATAAAGTAACTGTGTGTGTGTGTGTGTGTGTGTGCGCGTGAGAAAGAATGTAGACAAAGAAGGCTGGTTTGTGTTTATAAAAATTATTTATATTTAATATCTTGATTTTTGTGTTAATTGAAAATTTTATATCATATTTCAATCTTATTTTATGTGAGTTTTAGAATGAGAAATTTATAATAGATGAGGGAGGTAAAGAGGTAGTGTGTCAATGATCTTTTAAAAGTAAATGATGATGAAAGAAAATAATTAATTGTTAATAAAACTTAATTATGGGAAATGAGTAAAGCTCTCTTTATTTCCAACAGCCATAATTCTGTTCTCATGAGTTCGCTGAAAAGAACCCGAATTGGTAAGTACCTATTTCTTGTACATATATTAATTGCTAATTGAATTAATTTCTTGCAGTACGGCAAGATGGCGCCCGAAGAAATTTATAAAGTAAACAATGAGTAATTCAATTGTAATTTGTGACATAAAAGTAATATCACAAATGGCTTGTGAACAGGGACATTTATATAAATATAATTATATAAATACGGCCTACTGGGAGAGCAGAATGGTTGTTTGGAAGTGAGAACGAATTTTTTTTTGTACGTAGAAATAGACGTAGGTGACGAGTGTCACATAAGGTTATGTTACAGTGTTATTGACGTAGATGTACAGTAAATAAGTCAGAATTACGCAAATAACAATGATGAATACTAATGATAATATTAACGATGAAGTCAGCTTCACTGACAGCCCGATAGAAAGTCAAATAAGTAGCGACTCCGGTTCAAACAAATGACAGTAGTCTTGAGGAGTCAAAAATAATACAGACAGTTGAGATTCATTCAACACCTATTTTAGGAAATCAAAATCAGAAATCTGACGAAAATGATATGTTAACCCGATTGTACAATATGATGTACAATAGTGTAGAAAAACAAGATAGTAATTTTAGAGAATTGAAAAACGAAATCAAAGAAATTAAAAGTAGCTTCAGTGAGAAATTCGATGAACAAAAGAATAGTTTTGACAGTAAATTAGAAGTACAAAATAATAAATTTGATGAGTTAAAAAATGAGATTCAAGAAATGAATAAATGTTTTGAAAATAATAATGAAATAATAAGAGCTAGTTTGAATAAATTAGAACAGAATATTGAGCGAATGGGAGTACATGTGATGAATACAAACAAAAGTAATACAAATGACAATTGTAATGACGTGTGTAAAAATATGGTACTAGATAAAGAGATAACAAATGATGATGATGATGATGTCGAAAATAATTTTGAGAATAGTAATGTAATTAAAAAGGTAGTATCAGAGAGTGATAAGTTGAAAATAAATAGTGAGAGTACTGATGAAGTTGTAGAATGTGATAATGAGATGTTGATGTGTGTTTATGAGTTAGAGAGAGAGTGGAAAGATAATATAGTGGTAAAATGGGGGCAGAGGGTAAATTTTCCCCTTGTTTATGATGATTCAATGTGTTCACAAGTGTTGTTTTTGAAGGGCAAGAGTCCCGTGTTAGTAGAAGATTTGAGTTGTTTATTTTATTTGTATAAGTTTGTACCCTCTGTCTGGAGTAATATTGAAGGTATGAGATGGTGTTATGATGAGAGAAATTTAGATAGAGAATGGTGTGTTGAGAGAGAGAGAGAATTATATAAGTTAAAGAGAAATTATAATGAGTTGAGAGAAAGGTTAGAAGGGGTGAATATAAACAATATAAAATACTTACCTGTTGAAAGAGAGATAGATGAATATTTTGATAATGTCTTTATAAACAATAAACACTTACCTGATGTAATAGTAGAGGAATATAAAAATGATAAAATAGCTTACCTGACGTTAACCAATAATACTGATGGAGACTGGGCAATAATAACTTACGTTGACAAGATTTATAAAATATTAATAGGGAATAACCCTATAAATTATAATGGCATAATGAATGAAATAAAGTTAATGGATTATTATAATAATAATGATAATAACAAATTGTGTGTGTATAACAATGATGCATGTTATAAATATATTCGATATATATATGATGATGGAGGTTGAACTAAAAAATCAGTGAATGGACAATTTTAAATATTGTAATTTATGGTAATGACCTGGCAGACTTGGACAATGAAGTGTGAAAAAATGGAACAGTTAATGACAAAAGTTTGTAAATATATTTGTAGTGAATTCAATTGTGTGTATTGTAAAATGTTAGGTAAACATGTGTATATGTAGTAGAAAATGTTGTGATAATAATAATAATATTATTAATATTTTGCAGTCTGAATAAATAATAAAAATAATTATGAAGACAATAATTAATGATTTGTAAATTTTTGATAATTGAAATATATTGTGTTTTTAATAATTAATTGAAGTAAATGATTTGAGAGGTTTAAAATATTGTGATTGATTTAGAATGTTACATAATTGAATTTTTTATGAGATATTTAAATTATTTTATGAGATTTCAATTTAATAATAATTAATAAACAAATAAATGTTAAATTGTTTAGTTTGTGGAATTCCTAAGTGTATAAATAAATAATTTTAGTGAGCCAGTGTGTTCAAACAAAATTTACTCTTATGTAATAAAATCTATTATGCAGTAATAAAATGTAACAAGGTCACGAGTAAATAAAATTTGAAAATGAAATTAAAAGTGTAAGTTATGTAATTTTGGTAAATCTAAAAAGTGAATTGTTTATTTTCATGTAATGACAACATCGTTAAGTGACTAAGTAAATATTTTGTTGTACTTATTATTTTATGTTAATGAAGGTCAAGGTAGGGAAAGTTAAGAAAGAAATGTATGGGGTTAAAACACCACCAAGACTAGAAATGTCATGTAATGTAAATTGTTAATTTTAATTTTACAAAATATATTTTACTTGTGATTCCCCAACTTTTCGGGCGGTCACGGCCTCACCGAACCCTGACCGTGGAATTGGTTTAGCTTTAACAGCTATGGTTGGGGCTCATTGCGTCACGTTCTGCCTTAACTGGCCATAGCTGTTATCATTGTAAAGGTGAATTTTGAAATTGACAGGGGGGTAATCTAGGGGAATCACCAAAATATGAAACAGCGGCTGCCACTCTGTCCGAGGAGGGACAGCAAAGCCAGGTGGTAGACCCGCATTAGGGGCGTGTAATATGTACGTTTAGGTATTAGGATATCTAGTTTTATTAAAATGTAACGCAGAAGCAAGGACACGGAGATGACAAAATTCCTCCAAAATTTCAGTCTTTGTGGACGCAACTGGACGCCACAGTCCAGGGGGGGTCATAGTGTGTGTGGCAGGGAGGTTACCCAGGGGGGTAACGAATTAAAAAATTTTGTTGTATTTTAATAATGATGACTCGCTACTAAATAATTTTGTTTTGACTTAAAAAAAATAGATGCACTAGATGTTTCCTATATTGTGTTTATTATGTCTTATTGTGTTAATTGCATGTAGTATGTTAGGAATAAGGATTATAAAAATATAATAATATTTTATAGGATAAGTTTTCAATGTGTTTAAAGAATTTCAATGACTAATGAAATAAATTTGAGATAAGTAAAAGTTTCAATGGGTTGCAAAAGATAGAAGTTGGGTGATAGTAATTGTTTGAGTAAAACGTTTGAGTCAGTCCAAGTTGAGTATATTGGGGTGTTAAAGAGAATAAGAGATGAAATACAAGTAATAGAGAATTTGAGTATAAGTGGTACTAGAGATGAAAATATTGTTTTGAATTAATGAAATGTTGTTGTGAGTTAATGTAATAGAATTTGAAAAGTATTGATGTTGACACAGTAGTTATGGGGAATATATGTAGAGTATTGATTGATATATTGATGTTTATAAATGATGATGTTATTTTGTTGTAGTTGAAGTGGGGTAATAAGAATGAGATTTGGGGATGGTAATTTTGTAAGAGGGGATAGTGTAATGGTGGAGTCCGCAACAAAAGGGTTGGGACGGGGAGGGACCGTTTGGCGCCGGAAAGGGTTACCTTAGGTAGAATCCAGGAACCAGAGTAAGGGAATGAGCTTTTTGGGGGGGGGCGAACACTTATCCTGAGTACAAAGGGGTAGAGAGTATTTTTTTTATATATCGAGAGAATGTGGCGAATCGAGTTTAGTAGTAAGCTGGGTTTAGAGAATTGTTTGATAGATGTTTTTGGGAGAGGGGTGTCATATTAGATAAGTAGATTTTGCAAGGGAGCATTAGAGTCATAAAAGGGGGAAGATTATGGGTAAATGCCAAGTTGATAAAGTGAATTATGATGAATAACTGAGAATCACCCAAGTTAATGAAATGGGATAATAAATGAAAAAAAAACAAATTTTGGAAAGAGAATTAATAAAAGTCAATTGAGATTAAAATGTAATTTTTATAATGTTATATGCAAATTTAAAGATGTAAAGTGTGTAGATTGTGTTCAAACTTAAATGTGGATTGTTTATTTTTAATGTAATAATAACAATGTGAATTCTGAATATACTATGTTTCTTAGGTTGTATTATGTTTGTTAGTATTTAAGAGAATTTCATGAAAAAAAAAAAATTTTTTTTGATGCAAATTGGGGATAAGAGAAATGTGTAATATGGTAATGGGAAATGTTTATTTAAATTCTGATGGGAATCAGGGCAATAATTTTGAATTTTGGAATCAAGGTTAACAAGAGGAAGTACACAGAATGAGATTATGAGATTATGGAATTTTAAATATGTTATGATATGTCTTCATATATATGTTAGAAGTAAGTAAAAAACAAAACCAGTGCTTCTTAACCCAAACCAGCACCGCTAGGGGGAACAGATCAGTTGGGGATATGGTGTTGTATAAGGCCACTATTTGATATTTTGATGTGTTGTTTCAGAGTTTGGTGATGCTGTGGCGGCGAACCTGAGCTGGCCAGCGCGTCAGAGCAGGGGCGTTAAGTATCTGTCTGACTTTATGGTGTTGGGATCTCGAGAGAGAAGTCCAGTAATGTCATTCAGGTGCGGTCACAGTCACCGGACCAAGGGTGAGTTAATTATAATTTTTTTTTTGTAAACCATACAGGGGGTTGTGGCGACATATCCTGGCTGATCCCTTTAGCAAGTATGAATATGTCAATGAGAGTTTTTATGCTTCGGCATAAAACCTCTCATTGAGGGGGTATTGTAACGGGACATTTTGGCCTATTTTTGGGGTAATAAAGAAATTTGTATTTTGAATGAAAACCAGTAACATTTTTTACGATAATTGGGACAAAACGTAAACAGAAAGGTAAAATTCATTGGTAGCGAAAGTGGTACGATTGATTAAAATTATTATTGTGAAACGACGAAATAAGCAGACAGAAAAACTGTGCCAAGGTCACCCAATGACTTACAAAAACGGTAAACAAGTTATATAACAGCATCGGACCATGTGACGTCAATATATACGTCAGAGACGATCCCCACGATGGAATTCGGGTGTGTAATTAAAAACCATATACTGGCGTAGGAATACGAACTGAATACAATACAAGTTGGTAAGAACAGTCAAGGCCACTTTACAAAATAGTCCCGTTTGCCTCAGCCCAGTCTAACTTCAACACTCGCGCGAGTGGTACACATAAAGTTCCGGAATATAAAGTGCGGGCCCGCAAAACAACAGAAAATGTAAATAACAGTTTTTTAAGATGACGTAAAATAGAAATTCATACATAACTAACAGTTTTCATTACACAAAAACAGTTTTTTCGGAAATTACCAGTTGAAAACTTAACAATGTGCGCGAAAAAGTGGTACGCCTTCAAGACTCAGTTGAACAGCTAAGTAGCGAATGTATACATAAATTTTAACAAGGGCTATTCAAAACTACTTTGAATACGATGAAATAAACTTTTAAACAAAAACAAAATGAGATCTCTAATGGCATAAAGTAACTGTGTGTGTGTGTGTGTGTGTGTGCGCGTGAGAAAGAATGTAGACAAAGAAGGCTGGTTTGTGTTTATAAAAATTATTTATATTTAATATCTTGATTTTTGTGTTAATTGAAAATTTTATATCATATTTCAATCTTATTTTATGTGAGTTTTAGAATGAGAAATTTATAATAGATGAGGGAGGTAAAGAGGTAGTGTGTCAATGATCTTTTAAAAGTAAATGATGATGAAAGAAAATAATTAATTGTTAATAAAACTTAATTATGGGAAATGAGTAAAGCTCTCTTTATTTCAAACAGCCATAATTCTGTTCTCATGAGTTCGCCGAAAAGAACCTGAATTGGTAAGTACATATTTCTTGTATATATATTAATTGCTAATTGAATTAATTTCTTGCAGTACGCCAAGATGGCGCCCGAAGAAATTTATAAAGTAAACAATGAGTAATTCAATTGTAATTTGTGACATAAAAGTTATATCACATGATGTCCGTAATTAAAACATCAGAGCAGGTTTAGTGTGTATGAGGGTACACCGTGGACAAAAATTTTCAACATTTCCTATTGAGCGTTGCTTAGAGTAAAGCTGCGAATCTACAATGTACGTTTCACAGAACAAACACGTGGAAAAGAAGGAGCGCTCCGAAGTCATGGACCCTCAGCATCTTGCAGAGGGTTCTTTCCCTAAAGACGAAAATTCTGTCTATGAATCGTTCCTCTGTAAACACGTGCAGTTACACTGCCCAGCGATCCACAGGAAGCAAATCGCTATCCACGCTGGACACTTTTTCGGCTTGCACGCGTTATGTTGGTATGCGTTTCGGCACTTTCCATTTAAAAAGCGTGCAAATGTAAGAAAATAAACATGAATGAGGCCAGAAATAACGCGAATCGTGTGTGTGTGTGTGTGTGTGTGTGTGTGTGTGTGTGTGTGTGTGTGTGTGTGTGTGTGTGTGTGTGTGTGTGTGTGTGTGTGTGTGTGTGTGTGTGTGTGTGTGTGTGTGTGTGTGTGTGTGTGTGTGTGTGTGTGTGTGTGTGTGTGTGTGTGTGTGTGTGTGTGTGTGTGTGTGTGTGTGTGTGTGTGTGTGTGTGTGTGTGTGTGTGTGTGTGTGTGTGTGTGTGTGTGTGTGTGTGTGTGTGTGTGTGTGTGTGTGTGTGTGTGTGTCTTCCCTGCCTTTTTATTGCGGTAGTCATAATAATAAAATGGAAACATAAACATTACATAACTGAGATATGCTTGCCTGCCACGAACGATATATTTTCTCTCATACATGATTTACATTAAAATGAAAAAAATTTTTTATTGCCTGGCAACAAAATTATTTTATTTTTAACAATTACCATTGTTTGAAAAAGTTTAAATGAATTTTCAAGTACTTTACTGTTGTTAAAACGTAAAAGGTTGCCGGTAAACTACCCCTTCCCCTTAACCGATCTTCACCAAAATCAAAAGTCCTTGAGATCTCTACAATTCAGGGACGTATGCAAAAAATTATTTGATTCTGTTTGAATTTGCGGCTGTTATCGTTTGCCATAGAAAATTACCCTTGATAAAAAAACGTTGCAGGTAAAAACAATAGGTCTTGCGTACTCTACAAATCAGGCCTGTATGCAAAAAATTATTTGATTCTGTTTGAATTTGCGGCTGTTATCGTTTGCCATAAATACCCTTGTTAAAACATAAAACGTTGCAGGTAAACTACCCCTTTCCCTTAACCGATCTTCGCCAAAAACAATAGGCCTTGAGAACTCTACAATTTAGGGCTGTTTGCAAATAATCTTTTGATTCTGTTTGAATTTGCGGCTGTTATCGTTTGCCATAGAAAATACCCTTGTTAAAACATAAAACATTGCAGGTAAACTACCCCTTTCCCTTAACCGATCTTCACCAAAAACAATATGTCTTGAGAACTCTACAGTTCAGGGCTGTATGCGAAACATTATTTGATTCTGTTTGAATTTGCGGCTGTTATCGTTTGCCAAAAAAAAAAACTACAGACAGACACACAGACAGACAGACACTTTTCGAAAAACGACTTTTTTTCATGTTTTGAGTGTAGTACAATCAGAATCTGCAATAATCACGAAAACGATTTTTTTTGCCATCACCATACTTCCATTTCCTTAAGGAATATGGAAGTAAAAAGGAAAAAATGAGAGGTGTGATTGGAAAATCGGCGTTATCTCCGTAACGCATTAATATTTAAAAAAACTTTTTTAACCAATCTTGCTGAGAAAATCACGTGCTACAAGATTCATATACAATTTCGCTATTTCCATATTTTAAATGAGTAGGACGGAAAATGAACGCTAAAAAGGCCGACGCGCGGCGGAAGGTCGTGGAAAATCGTTTATATCTCGGAAACAAATTAATGGATCGAAAAATTGTATACACAAGTTTTGTAGGTAAAAGTATGAGGTACCACAGTAACATTCTTGTTTTTTACAAATTTTCATTTTTTAGAAGCTATATATCAAAATATCGGTATGGAGAACCATACATGACTTCCATATTCTAAGATTTATATTTAAAATCATTTTCAGCCAAACAGCCAGGCTGTGTCTTACCTGCCTTTTTACTGCTGTATTAAATGAAAAATATTATATTACATTAAAATGAAAAAATTATAATTTTATTGCCTGGCAACAAAATTATTTTATTTTTAACAATTACCATTGTTTCAAAAAGTTTAAATAAATTTTCAAGTACTTTACTCTTGTTAAAACGTAAAAGGTTGCAGGTAAACTACCCCTTCCCCTTAACCGATTCTCACCAAAATCGAAAGTCACTGAGACCTCTATAATTCAGGGACGTATGCAAAAAATTATTTGATTCTGTTTGAATTTGCGGCTGTTATTGTTTGCCATAGAAAATACGCTTGATAAAAAAACGTTGCAGGTAAACTACCCCTTCCCCTTAACCGATCTTCACCAAAAACAATAGGTCTTTAGTACTCTACAAATCAGGGCTGTATGCAAAACATTATTTGATTCTGTTTGAATTTGCGGCTGTTATCGTTTGCCATAGAAAATATCCTTGTTAAAAAAACGTTGCAGGTAAACTACCCCTTTCCCTCAACCGATCTTCACCAAAAACAATAGGTCTTGAGAACTCTACAATTTAGGGATGTATGCAAATAATCTTTTGATTCCGTTTGAATTTGCGGCTGTTATCGTTTGCCATAGGAAATACCCTTGTTAAAACATAAAACGTTACAGGTAAACTACCCCTTTCCCTCAACCGATCTTCACCAAAAACAACAGGTCGCGAGTACTCTGCAAATCAGGGCTGTATGCAAAAAATTATTTGATTCTGTTTGAATTTGCGGCAGTTATCGTTTGCCATAGAAAAAAAATCTACAGACAGACAGACAGACAGACCCACACACACACACACACTTTTCGGAAAACGACTTTGTTTTCATGTTTTGAGTGTAGTAGAATCAGAATCTGCAATAATCTCGAACACGATTTTTTTTGCCATCACCATACTTCCATTCCTTAAGGAATATGGAAGTAATACGCTTGATAAAAAAACGTTGCAGGTAAACTACCCCTTCCCCTTAACCGATCTTCACCAAAAACAATAGGTCTTGAGTACTCTACAAATCAGGGCTGTATGCAAAACATTATTTGATTCTGTTTGAATTTGCGGCTGTTATCGTTTGCCATAGAAAATACCCTTGTTAAAAAAACGTTGCAGGTAAACTACCCCTTTCCCTTAACCGATCTTCACCAAAAACAATAGGTCTTGAGAACTCTACAATTTAGGGCTGTATGCAAATAATCGTTTGATTCTGTTTGAATTTGCGGCTGTTATCGTTTGCCATAGGAAATACCCTTGTTAAAACATAAAACGTTACAGGTAAACTACCCCTTACCCTTAACCGATCTTCACCAAAATCTACAGATCTTGAGAACTCTACAATTGAGGGCTGTATGCGAAACATTATTTGATTCTGTTTGAATTTGCGGCTGTTATCGTTTGCCAAACCAACAAAATTACCCTTGCTAAAAAAAAACCGTTGCAGGTAAACTACCCCTTTCCCTCAACCGATCTTCACCAAAAACAATAGGTCGCGAGTACTCTGCAAATCAGGGCTGTATGCAAAAAATTATTTGATTCTGTTTGAATTTACGGCAGTTATCGTTTGCCAAAAAAAAAAAATCTACAGACACACACACAGACACTTTTCGGAAAACGACTTTTTTTTCATGTTTTGAGTGTAGTAGAATCAGAATCTGCAATAATCTCGAACACGATTTTTTTTGCCATCACCATACTTCCATTCCTTAAGGAATATGGAAGTAATATCGGTATGGAGAACCATACATGACTTCCATATTCTAAGATTTATATTTAAAATCATTTTCAGCCAAACAGCCAGGGAAGGAATTTTAACAAAAAAATACTTCTTTCTTGCCAATAACGTAGTACACATATAAAAAATATTATCCCCTCCCCCTTCAACTATAATTTTGATTTAGAGAAAATTACCCCCAGCCCGTTCAACTAGCCTCTTCATTTATAGATATTTCATCTACGTTTCTACAGTGGATTATTAAGATCTTATCAGGATACTTTATCAAAATTAAGTACTTTACTCATGTTACAACAAAAAATGTTTCAGGTAAACTGCCCTTTCCCCGTAACCGATCTTCACCAAAATCAACAGACATTGAGTTCTCTATAGCTCAGGCACATATGTAAAAAATTATTTGATTCTGTTTGAATTTACGGCAGTTATGGTTCGTCATATACAAAATTACCCATGTTAAAACATAAAACATGAGATTTATAAAACATATCTAAGATTTATATTTAAAATCATTTTTGAAATAAAATATTTTCATAGAACCTACTAACGCTGGGGAAATCTGAGGAGCCAATCAGAGTTGGGCCTACCTGTCACTCTGCTGAATTTGGTGGAAAGCCCTGTCACTGTCGTCAAAGTATCAGCCTTGACAGGGTCCTCTTTTTCTGCAAAATGGGAGAGGAGGCTTGAGATGGAGTGAGTGACATGGTCCCCACCTCAATGAAGAACCCATTGTTTTATAAAAATATATTTAAATTTTGAAAACTGAAAATTCTTTTCTTGTTGTAAATATTTATATTTTATAATCAAAATGACTTTATCAAAAAACAAACATTATTTTTTTATAATAAGTACTTACATATGTTTCTTAATATGCTTACTTTTTCTTCAATGTTGATGATCATTTCCAAACATTCTGACAAAATTGTATCTACAGAACAGTTAACATTCCCCAGGTTTCCATTTCTGCTAATTTCTCATTACACCTTCCACTGACGTATTATTAACCATTTCATAAACTATCGTATAATTTTTTTCAAATTTTGTGGTACAAAATCTGAAATTTTCAGATTGCCTGGCAACAAAATTATTTTATTTTCTACAATTACCATTGTTTGAAAAAGTTTAAATGAATTTTCAAGTACTTTACTCTTGTTAAAACGTAAAAGGTTGCAGGTAAACTACCCCTTCCCCTTAACTGATCTTCACCAAAATCTAAAGGCCTTGAGTCCTCTACAATTCACTGGCGTATGCAAAAAATTATTTGATTCTGTTTGAATTTGCGGCTGTTATCGTTTGCCATAAAAAATACGCTTGATAAAAAACGTTGCAGGTAAACTACCCCTTCCCCTCGACCGATCTTCACCAAAAACAATAGGTCTTGAGTACTCTACAATTCAGGGCAGTATGCAGAAAATTATTTGATTCTGTTTGAATTTGCGGCTGTTATCGTTTGCCATAGAAAATACCCTTGTTAAAAAAACGTTGTAGGTAAACTACCCCTTTCGCTTAACCGATCTTCACCAAAAACAATAGGTCTTGAGAACTCTACAATTCAGGGCTTTATGCGAAACATTATTTGATTCTGTTTGAATTTGCGGCTGTTATCGTTTGCCAAAAAAAAAATTTCCCTTGATAAAAAAAAACCGTTGCAGGTAAACTACCCCTTCCCCTTAACCGATCTTCACCAAAAACAATAGGTCGCGAGTACTCTACAAATCAGGGCTGTATGCAAAAAATTGTTTGATTCTGTTTGAATTTGCGGCAGTTATCGTTTGCCATAGAAAATACGCTTGATAAAAAACGTTGCAGGTAAACTACCCCTACCCCTTAACCGATCTTCACCAAAAACAATAGGTCTTGAGTACTCTACAAATCAGGGCTGTATGCAGAAAATTATTTGATTCTGTTTGAATTTGCGGCTGTTATCGTTTGCCATAGGAAATACCCTTGTTAAAACATAAAACGTTACAGGTAAACTACCCCTTTCCCTTAACCGATCTTCACCAAAAACAATAGATCTTGAGAACTCTACAATTCAGGGCTGTATGCGAAACATTATTCGATTCTGTTTGAATTTGCGGCTGTTATCGTTTGCCAAAAAAAAAAAAATTTCCCTTGATAAAAAAAACCGTTGCAGGTAAACTACCCCTTCCCCTCAACCGATCTTCACCAAAAACAATAGGTCGTGAGTACTCTACAAATCAGGGCTGTATGCAAAAAATTATTTGATTCTGTTTCAATTTGCGGCAGTTATCGTTTGCCATAGAAAAAAAATCTACAGACACACAGACAGACACACACACAGACAGACACACACACAGACACTTTTCGGAAAACCACTTTTTTTCATGTTTTGAGTGTAGTAGAATCAGAATCTGCAATAATCTCGAACACGATTTTTTTTGCCATCACCATACTTCCATTCCTTAAGGAATATGGAAGTAAAAATTACCCTTGATAAAAACCGTTGCAGGTAAACTACCCCTTTCCCTTAACCGATCTTCACCAAAAACAATAGGTCTTTAGTACTCAACAAATCAGGGCTGTATGCAAAAACTTATTTGATTCTGTTTGAATTTGCGGCTCTTATCGTTTGCCATAGAAAATACCCTTGTTAAAACATAAAACGTTGCAGGTAAACTACCCCGTTCCCTTAACCGATCTTCACCAACACCAATAGGTATTGAGAACTCTACAATACCTTGATGTATGCAAAACATCATTTGATTCTGTTTGAATTTGCGGCTCTTATCGTTTGCCATAGAAAATACGCTTGATGAAAAACGTTGCAGGTAATCTACCCCTTCCCCTTAACCGATCTTCACCAAAAACAATAGGTCTTGAGTACTCTACAAATCAGGGCTGTATGCAGAAAATTATTTGATTCTGTTTGAATTTGCCGCTGTTATCGTTTGCCATAGAAAATACCCTTGTTAAAACATAAAACGTTACAGGTAAACTACCCCTTTCCCTTAACCGATCTTCACCAAAAACAATAGGTCTTGAGAACTCTACAATTCAGGGCTGTATGCGAAACATTATTTGATTCTGTTTGAATTTGCGGCTGTTATCGTTTGCCAAAAAAAAATTTCCCTTGATAAAAAAAAAACCGTTGCAGGTAAACTACCCCTTTCCCTCAACCGATCTTCACCAAAAACAATAGGTCGTGAGTACTCTACAAATCAGGGCTGTATGCAAAAAATTATTTGATTCTGTTTGAATTTGCGGCAGTTATCGTTTGCCATAGAAAAAAATCTATAGACACACAGACAGACACACACACAGACACTTTTCGGAAAACGACTTTTTTTCATGTTTTGAGTGTAGTACAATCAGAATCTGCAATAATCTCGAACACGATTTTTTTTGCCATCACCATACTTCCATTCCTTAAGGAATATGGAAGTAAAATCAATAAACATCAAGTGTCAATTCCACCATAAAGGCAGCGATTTTATTCATGGCTGCTAGACTTCGGATTGCTTTAACTCTAGTTAGGAGGTTCACACTTCACTAAGCAATGATCTGGACAGCTTTTTGCCTCTTCCCTCATTTACACACGCTCTCTCTCGCGCGCGCGCGCGCGTGTGTGCGTGTGCGTGTGTGTGTGTGCATTATAAATAACATAAAGAAGAGTAAAACGTTTATCAAGAAAGTTGTGATAGAGCGATTAGCTAGGCGGCTAAATATGTATGGACACTTTGCTAGTCTAGCCAAAGGCGGCTCACTCACAAGGCGCAAGGTCACGTGCTGCACTACAAAATCACAAAGTAATTAAGTATTATAGAAACAATTTTGTTTGATTTTGCAGTAAGATGTAACAGTGGAAAGTCTTGGGATAAATGATAGCCCGAAGACAATGTGGAAAATGCACCTAAGCATTCAAAGAATTTCGACGAAACCGAAACATCGAAGCATGATAATGTTTTTAGGCTTTTGAAACGTATAATGTGGATTAGGTTTGGTGGATTACGTAAATCATTTCCAAACCACAGATGATCACAAACAGAGCATGTAAAACCAAATTTATTCTCACTAAAACGTTTGCTAACTCAATGTCAGCAACCAATGTAACTAGAATAGGGTGACCAAACGTCCCGGAAAACCGGGATTGTCCCGGTTTTTCATCATAACATACGGTGTCCCGAAAAATTGTTTTCATAAGTTTTTAGAGATTTCGCTCGATTAAACGGAATACAACACGATAAATTAATACATTTTAGCTTATTTCTCTAACCTCCATAGTCCCACAGTAATCACAGTATCAATATTGATACACTGAAACAATAATAATTTATTTTGAGCGGAACTGTGGCTGGAGAGTAGTTGTATTTTTGTAACAGTTCCAGGCGTTGCAACTTGAGAAGAGTTATGAAAACTGTCCGATTGTCGCGCCACTTGCCACTGTCATTGTCAGAATAGTGTAGTTGTTGATGTTATGTCATACAAGCTGTACCGGTGGCTTCTCGTATTAGTCGTATTGTAATTGTTGTCATTGAGTTGCAAAACGCAATGCCGAAACGTGCCTGCAAATTCAGTGACAGTTATTGTAAGGAGTGGAATTTTATCAAGAAAGGTCGATTTGATTACGAAGCAGAGTGTTCGGTATGTAACTGTTTTATTAGTATCAGTCATGGTGGGCGTTCTGACATAGTTGATCACATCAAGTCAAAGAAACACATTAACAGATTTAGTGTACCGAGCTGTAGTAAAACTACAAAATTATTTTGTAAAACCTCAATCAAGTGAAGACACAAAAGTTCGAGCAGCCAAGCTTACACTAGCCTACCACACGGTAAAACATCACCAAACCTTTAGATCTAAGTGATTGTACTAATAAGCTTAATAGCGTTATGTTTAATGATTCTTCCATTGCAAACAAATTTAGTTTCGCAAGAACTAAAGTATCAGCCTTAGTAAAAGGAGTTATTGCTCCCCAGAGTTTAAAGGAAAGCCTTGAGAACATCAAAAAGTCTTCTTTCTACGGGATATCCACTGATGCCAGCAATCATAAAGCTGCTAAAATATTTCCGTTTGTTGTTCAGTTTTTCGATATTAATGAAGGAATTCAGTCCAAACTTTTGAAGGTGAGTTCCCTACCTAATGAAACATCTGACGAAATTTCAACATTTTGTATGAATACTATTGAAATGTTTGATCTCGAAAAAAATAAATGTGTGGCATTTTGTGGAGACAATACGAACACCAACTTTGGTGGTTTAAAAAGACAAGGCAAATGTAACGTATTTACCAAATTAAAGACAACATTGCATGAAAACATTGAAGGGATAGGCTGCCCTCCACATGTTTTACACAATTGCGTGCAGACATCTGCTGATAGTTTGAGCTGTGATGTTGAAACTATCATTGTGAAGGTATTCTCGTACTTTTCTATATACACAGAACAGAGAGGCTTAAGGAGTTCTGCGATTATGTAGGGACTGAATATATGAATGTAATGTGTCACTCGAAAACCCGCTGGTTATCACTATTTCCAGCAGTTGAACGAGTCATCAGGCTGTTTGAACCCTTAAAAGATTTTTTCCTAAATGAAGACAAAGCCCCCAAAATATTGGTTCAATTTTTCAGCAATCCTTTAAGTGAAGCCTACTTATGGTTCATTCACAGCCAGCTTAGCACTTTGCAG
The DNA here is from genome assembly GCA_034769895.1 of Magicicada septendecula. Lineage (NCBI taxonomy): Eukaryota > Metazoa > Arthropoda > Insecta > Hemiptera > Cicadidae > Magicicada > Magicicada septendecula. The sequence goes on from CM068367.1 coordinate 929,430,752, forward strand.
CATGGAATAAAGGAAATTGAGGGGAGCACGGAAAGTGTAATAGAGGTAAAGGATGTCCTGAAAAATACTCTTGAAACTGTTACTAAGAGAAAAGAGCAGCAGTTCATTTCTTTTAATGTTAAATCTGTTCTTAAAAGAGCAGAAGTAACACAATCAGCAGAAAAGGACTTTAAAGAAGAAGTTGACAAATTTTATGACACTTGTATAGAATATCTGAGCAAGTGGAGCACCTCATATTCACCATTATTGTCAGTGTTTGATTGGATGTTATTGAAGAGAGTGCCAAAATGGGAAAGTGTTGAAGAGACAGTTTCTTATTTGAAGGGGAAAAAATTGAAATCGATGACTCTATTCTCTTTGATCAATTCGGGATATTGACAAATTTCGTTGAAGAAAATCTTCACAAGTGGAATGATGAAAACGAAGCACCATTGCAGTGTCATGAGAAGTGGGTGAGTTTTTTTTAAAAGCTGTGACCATCTTCAGCAGTATTCTGAGATGGTAATAATTGCAAGGTATTTGTTTGCAATACCAGCCCATAATGCCAATGTAGAAAGAATATTTTCGTTCATGAATATCCAGTGGACTGATGAAAGGAACAGAATGGAGGTGGACTCTCTTGAAGCAATCCTACAGATCCTGTACAACTACAAAATCGACTGTGTAGAATTTTACCACTACGTCTCAAAGAACAAAGACATGATCAAGAAGGCTGGAAGCAGTGAAAAATACCCGTTTCTCCAAGGACAATCAACCCCATCTACAAGCCCTCAGTAATAGTTAAAGCTTATGTTAATTTTACTTTATGAAAAATTTCATGGCTATAATATTTTGAAAAATCATAATAAATTTGTTTTTTATTATGTATATTAAATATCATTAATTAAACAGATATTGTAGAAATAAATCAGAGTAAATTTGTTTTTATCCTTTTTACTAATAGTAAATAGGCTATCATCGGGTTAACAAAATGTATTAACAAAACATTAATATTAAAAATTAAAAAACCTGGGTACATTTGGGGGGGGGTCCATTGGAGCCCGGCTGGTTGTGTCCCGGTTTTCTCCGAAAATGATTTGGTCACCCTAAACTAGAATAACTTGGTGGTGGGGGGGGGGGGGGGCAGGGTAAAGCTTCATAAATTCAAGTGTGTAGTGAGACTATCTATATAATAAAATTAATAAAACGTTTTATATACAAAATTAGAAAGTTTACTATAAAAATTCTTCTAATTATTACTTCTAATAATTCTTAGTTAGTAAATGAGGGACAACTTCATTTGTTAATGATCAAACTTTTCTTCATAAGTTGTACTTCCACTTATGTTTACCTACAACAAATATATTGTAGGCCTATAAACATATACAATTTGTGTGACAAAGAGAGGAAAGTAAAGATAGCAAATTCCTAGAAGTACAGCTGCCCTTATTATTTCATTACGATCTGTTCCAAAACAAGTCTGTTTGTGTAAAAGACACGCATTGTATTCCAGCTAATTAGGTCTCTAGCGGGTTTTTTTTCGAACACAAATTTTGACGTACAGTATATCATTCAAATCTGTCAAACATTCCCCTTACAAGTTTCTTCGAAAGAAATAAGAATAATAAATTTATGGCAACTAGTCGTCTGATAACAGTGCACACTTTGATAAATAACGCGTACTGTATTCACGAGTATAGAAACTGTCCCCTGTTTTGACTGTTAGTTTTTATTTATAACAACTTGAAACAAAATTTCAAATGCTAGGAACATTAGGGAGGCGAGTGCCCCCCTTGCCCCTGCCAAGTTACGCCTATGCCTGTTGTTATAGTTCTTTTCTGGTTATATAAATTACTTCATACTATACTATACACGAGCAAGATGTTTTCCTTACTTGGAACACGTTTCGAAAAATAAGCATGCTTTTTGTCTGGTGAAGTATTTGTGTGTTACTGTCTGCTTTTCGTTGATTTTTATTGAATGGGACGTATTATTGTGATTGGATATGGTGTATAAATTTGTTGTGTTGCAATGTTTGTTTTAAAAATTATGTCGCGTTTTGTAGTTGTTCAGGTATTAACTTGTTTTGTCTTTTGTTTATAGCCTATATCAGTAGTTTTCCCAAGTATTCAATATAGTGCATTTGTATGGTACAGATTTTATTAGTGACATGTTGATGACTGGGAATTCAAATCCTGTAGGCCTACTTATTGCCTGTGGTGAGGCTAAGCTGGATTTATAAAATATATTAGTTTCTTTTGTCAGGTCTGTGTAAAATTTGGTGCAGTCTTTGCATTCTGCTTTGTAGATTCCATTGTTTAATGTACCATTCTTGTTGTATGAGCTATTTAATATTTGTATATTGTTTTTATTTGTTTCGTATGCTAATATAATATCAATTTTGTAAAGGTTTTTGCAAGTTTTGACATGGTGTAGTATAAGTAAGTGAATGTGGCCCATTTTTTGGGTTGTTATTATTATTATTATTACTGGTTTGTTTCTTTATGACCAATTCTTAAATGTGCTGTCTTCGATTTATTCTTTATTTTCGTATAGACTGATGTATGTAATTTACCGCCATGCTGTAATTATCGTTTTAGCTTAAGGTGTTTTTACTGTAATCATTTTCTTTAGTAATTTGGTATATTATACATTCTACTGAAGAGTGAGTGGAAAGCTACCATTTTGTGTTGTGGTTGGTGGTTTGAATTGTTAGGTATGGTGAGATTAGGTTGGTTTTCTCTATATTTCATAATATATTTGGTTGTTATCTCCAGAAATATTTAAACTGAATAATTGATTTTGTTTTCTTTTCTTCTGTAAAGTGAATGTCTGGGTGTATTGTTAAGGTATTTTAATATTTCATCTGCATTTATGTTACTATTGTTAGAACATAATACAGGCCATCACCAACACATTTTATCCATATTCCATTTGGATTTTTATCTTGAGCAACATTTCTCATGGCTAAAATGTCATTATACATCTCTGGCATAATCATAAGCATTTATAAACATAAGCAAAAGTTGAGCAAACTTATGGAAGAAAAGTCTGAACTTCAATCACATAGTTACCCAAGTTAAAAGTGTATTAAATTTTACTAATTTTCATTTTGAATGAAACTGAAATGGGAGTGTTAAGTAAAAGCTTAAATTTTACATTCTGTTATAAATAGGGTCCGATCTTGGACATCATTTCTTCTGTAGAATCTAGTATTCAAAATTTACCTGAGGAAGAACATGATGCATTTTGCTGCAGTGTTGACCAAAAGGATTACCTCTCAAATAGAGAGAGGTCTACAAGTGTCTAGTGAAATATAAGGAGTACATTCCTCTGAAAACTAAGACACAATTAGTGCCTCATCATTGTAAAAGTTCTGTACATTTATGGATTACCTGAGATACATAAAGTAAACATCCCGCTGACGCCAATAGTCAGCTCTTGGTTCGGTCCTGTGTATGATTTGTTACTATTATTAGTTCTCTTTTGGAGAGCTGCAGTTACACTGTCAAAGATTCAAAGCATTTTGTTAACATTATTAGGAATCTGTACTTGATAATGACATTCTGATAAGTTTTAATGTGATCAATCTCTTTCCAAGCATCTCTATTGGTAATACTTTAGACACTGTGAAGGGATGGCTGGAGGAGATTCAACACTGACAGATTTACCAACAGCAAGTGTTATGGATTATTGGAACTATTGTCTTAAGTCAGTTTGCTTTCAGTTCTAAGATGGGTTTTACTTTCAGAAGAATGAACTCTCGATGGGCTTGTCACCATCTCCTGCACTGGCTAACATATACATCAATTGGTCAGAGAGATGAGTATTTGATGATTACATTGACAAACCTAAGCTTTGGGGGGAGGGCCTAATACTTATAAATGTAAAATCATTCAGGCATCTTTTATGGCTGTAAATGATAATTGTATCAGTCAGCCTAGTAAAGATATATCTAGGATCTGGATTAAGAATGTAAAAGAGTATATATGTTGTGATGGGCAGGCCCAGGGGCTTAACTTTGTATTTAAACGAGGTGTTGCTGGTCTCTGACACTGTTCATTGTGTAAACTTACATCAATGTGGGGGGGGGGGGTGCTTCCCAGTTCTGTCCAGGAGACATAGAGGGTAAGTAGCGGTTCCTTTTTTTATATAGCTTTTCTATAGTTGTGTTTAACTTTGTAGATGGTGGTGGTTTATTAATTTTTTGATGATTCACACTTGTTAGTGAACAAATCTTGGGCAGGCTTGTACTTAATTTACTAGGTTAACTTACACCTGAAGACAATCACGGATTGTTTAGTCGTTGAAACATTGCGTCACAAGTTATAACAATTGTAATTGTCTGACCTGACACTTCTGTTAATATGAATCTTGTTTTTTTTTTTCAGCCACACAGCGTAAGACACTAAGCACACAGATTCATAATAATGTTCCAGTACACAGTTTGTTAACATAATTTCATTTTTCCATATTGCATAGCATTGAATAGTAAAAATTATTTTTCACTATTAGAGATTTTTATAAAATAATTTCTGGTGTGTTAAAGTTACTTCTCAAGTGTTTTGGAATAAAATGGACGTCACACCTGTACCTCCAGAATTTATCGGATACAAAGTAACAAATGCTGGTAAGAGTAATTCTGTTTTTAAAAATCACGAAGGTACAAAGAGATTTAGCCAAAATTGGTGTAAATGTCAATTAGTTTTATTTGCTCACAATGTCATAGAAGTTGCTGATCAATTGCAATTAACTATGTGAAATCCAGGATCAGTAATTATAACAGAAAGTCACAAAAATCCGCAACAGCATAGATAATTCCAAATAGATTTTGAACGAGTAAGAACTGGACTTCTGTGGTTATTAAAGCGTAACAATTCATATACTGACGTTAGACACAACTTTGCATATGTATTGAACTATAATATTTCTGAGATAGTCCAGGTGATAGAAAATGCGGAATACAATGCTGCATTAGACAATTCTGATTTGGTTTTGTTAGTAAATATGTTATCTGCTGTATCAATTAAATCATTTTGTATTACCACTAATGTTGGTCTACAAATTGTTGCAGTTTTTAAATGATTCGATATTGTTTGATCATACACTGATAAGAATTACAAAAGTTTTATCTATTTGCCTTTATTTGATGAGTGGCTAGATCACTGTGGCCGCTAAGTGGACACTCTTACTTCCCTAGGAATGTTTCTATCTTCTTAAAACATTTTATTTTCCTTTACTTTTTCATTATGTAGACTGTCAGCAATCTTCTTCTGTAAATTAACCCTTTCTGTGCCAGCATCTGATTGTTCAGACGTTGGGAGAGTATCTGCTTAAAGTGCCAAAGTCCAAAAAATTTGATTAAACTGCCAGTGTTCAATTTTTTGGATGTCTAGAAATATTCCATTTAAAGGTATAATATGTAAACTATAGATATGGTTTTTGTATCAGAATGACAAGGAGAGTTATTCTTTTCATTGAATGTCATATATCTTATATATCCACATTGTTTATCAATACATTGATAGGAGTTTATAGAAACACGAGTTGGTAGGTTTCGTTTAGTCTGTATCAGCTGTTCACACTGTGTCTCTAACCTACGTTTGTTTATTTGTTCAAGTTTTCCTTTTGTTGTACGTGTTTTGTAATATTTGATATTTTCTATTATAAAACAATCGCATTATTAAATGAAATATAACTATGATAGTTTTATTTTCTACATATAATGCACTCTGAAGTATCCGACTTCTCGAAACAGTGCAAGTGGCTGAATTACTCCAATTTGGAATAATGGAAAATTTTCTACCATTTTTTTTATAACACTTGAAAATTGGCACTTGTGAGCAACTAGTTATGTGGTTCTTTAAATGGAGGCTCATTTGTGGTTTTAAATATGTTTTCTGCTTCTTATTTTGTCTCACAGTTGAAAATTGTGAAAAATTTTTGGCGCATACAATTTATTTTTTTTATATTCTTTATTATGTTTAGAACAATTTATTACACATTTGGCAGAAAGAACCATAAAAATTGGTAAAAAATTGAAATAGTTATTTTTTTTAAACCCATTGCAAAACACCAAAAACCAGCAATAGTTTTATATGAATAGTTTTCCATGTGTAATGAGAAATTTATAACCTCTCTCTCTCTCTCTCTCTCTCTCTCCATGTTTCCTATGGAATTTATATAACTAAATTAGGCTAGTTTTGGTGAAACTGTCGTATCATGTACCCACTTCAACACGATATGACAGTCTACACTTTATACAGTGTACCTATCAGAAATATTCTGGCATTGTAAGGGTTAAGGGAATGAACGATTCTTTGAAAACCACATGTCTGTAATATAATGAATAATATAATACATGTTTGTTTTTTCCTTATTTAAATAATTTTCCCCATTACCAAATAATTTAAATTTCTAAATCCTGTCTTATTACCAGTGGCGAAGCTAGTAGTTAATGAATGGGTAGGCAAAAATCTTATCTTAAATTTTTTTTTAAGGAATCACTAAAAGGATGGTGGTTCAAATCAGACGCTGAGGTAGAGTTTGCTGTAAGCGAATGGTTCCACAAACAGCCGTAAGAATTTTACTAGCAGGGAATCTACAGGTTGGTGCAACAGTGGAACTCATGTCTTAATGTTAATGGAGACTTCTTTTAAAATCGTTGAATAAAAAATGCTTTACAGCTCTATGTGTTTCTATTGAACAATCCTTGTATTAGTCATACACAATAATACAACTGACTGAACTTCAAATTTTTAAACTTGATTAGTTTCCATATATATGTTTAATGTTACAAATAATTCAAATAACAATCTTGATCATCTGTTAGTTCAGCGGAATAACAGGGACACTTTTAATAACCGCATAAAATAAACACACTTATAAACAACACAGTGCGCTTTAACTTGAATGTTTGGACCACAGAAGTGAGGCATGCCTCAACGCTCCCCACAAAAAACACTGAGGCAAGTTCAGGCTGCCTCATTCGCTTTAAACGAGCTATGCCGAGTCTCACCTGTCACCATCTAGCGGTCGCTCATTAAAGCACGTTTCGGCCTAATAAATTCGACAGTCGCGGTAACAATGTATAATCTTTACGTTATGTAGTTCATAAATAAATAAACCTCCGCTCCACAGTCCGTTAAGGACCAAGGCGTACCGCGCGGCTTTTGTGTTAGTGTGACGGTGTATGGTTAGTACTACGCGCCACCAGCCGCTAGTTGTGGTATTCACGGCCAGGAGGCGGCCAGCGCCTACTCAGTTTGCCTCACGACGCTGAGTGCACGCCGTATGGAGCCTCCGCCGGGAATTGAAACCGGGACCACGAGCGCATCAATCGCCCGCGTTAGCCACTAGACCACCTGGAGGCTCAGTTCATACGTATTTATAATTTTTATTCTACAGAATTTTTTAGGGTAGGCATTTCCTCAATTGCCTCCATGTAACTTCGCCACTGCTTATTACAAGGAATTATATCAGTGGAAAAAGAGAACAAGCCCAGCAACAGAACTGATTAGTTGTATTTGATCCAGTAATGGAGGGTACACTTTGTAGCTCACATCACTGAAACTTCTTGTATCGACTGTTCTTTTCTTGAAGTATCCCTATAAATTCCAGAAGGGATGGTTGAGATATTTACAACCGAGAAGCTGAATAAATGTTGTCTTTGCCAATTCTTCATTACCTACCACTCATCTTAACTTATTATTCAAACTACTCAGCATAAAATATCATTCGCACATTTACACCAATTTTAAAATGAGCCATTACTTTGCTAACTACAATACAGTGCATAACAAATGGCCTACTGAATCTCACACTGGTGCAATCACTGAGACTTTCACCACTACATAAAGGCTTCTGCTAGCTCTTCAGCTAGCAAAGGATTAACCTGCTATAAAAAGTTAGTCTCTCTGATTGTTTCATAGCACGATAATGATGAAAGTCTTTGCTAGTTATTGTGAAGTCTGAGTAGAGCAAGTTGTGATGATTCAGAAACTGTATTTGAAGTTTCTTTAATAAAATGAAAAATTCATGCGAATTCCTAACACACATTTTGTACATTAACCCTGGGCTTTTCAACTAGCCTAGAATATATACCCTTGCTCGAGAATGAAGCCACTGTGAACATAATCTACTTCTTAACTAAAAATGTTTTCCTACATGTATTTTTTCTTCATGACAGACCGACAAACTGTTGCTTCTAGAACAGACAACCCACAATTTCTTATAAAGTTCACATGAATTTAAAAGCAACAGAAAATGCAAAAACACAGAATTCCATTATTAAGTAAAGATATTCAGTCACAATTCCATTATGTTTATCCCTCAAAATTATAGGAACTTAGGTAATAATGTCAAGATTCTTTTTTAAAGAAACAAGACATATGCACTGTTTTAAATATTACTAGTTGGAATGATTTGTAGACTACTTGGCACCTAGGATTATAAAGGGTGGAGTAGATTAATCAGACACCTATATACCTGACGTTATTCATACATAATGTGTTTCCTGTGGAATTTATATAACTTAATGAGGCTAGTTTTGGTGAAACTGTCGTATTGTGTACCCATTTCAACACAATATGACAGTCTACATCTCTGTAAGTTCAAATGGCTCACATCTATAAAAAATAGGGAATTAGAAAGGGTTAAATATCAGTATTTGATAATTTATTCAAACAAAAGTTCAGAATGTTTAAAAATGTTAACCAGTGTAGGTAATCTATATGCAGTATAGGCCAAAAATAGATTTATATGGTACAGGTAGGTTTATCTCGAATAATTTGTACAATGTATTGTAATATTTACACATGACTCAGATCTAAGGTTACTTGCCATATTACTTGTGTACTGCTATACTGTATACTGTACACTTAATATTATAACTTCGTTGTGTGGTTACAACTACTGATAATCTGTAGCCAAAAGTCAGTATTGTTAAAGTTTCTGTATGGTTAATTCTGTCTTATCAACCACTTTTAATGTTAACAACTTGTTTTGGAAACATGAAGTTTTTAAATTAAAAAATCAACTACTAATATGCATAAAACACATTCTGCCTAAAACAGGACACAAAAACTCTTATTAAGTAAGAAGAGACACCTGTTAATATGTACACAAAAATCTAAGTAGAGGAAAGAGATGAGGAAGAATAATAAAACATAACACAATAAATAACACAGCACTGCATCTTCAAACACACAAACTCATACAGAGTATAACAAAATTTGTTACTTCTTTTTCTGATTTTTTTATTAGTAAATTTCTTTATTCAACATACAATTTTGTACAAACATTCATTGCTGCACAACAAAGTATCAGGCACAAATTATATTACACCAATCATCATTAGAAGAGCTGTAACATTTATTTATACTAGGGATGGGTCCTCGATACTTTCGATACTTGCATGGTATCGACATCGAGCGATACTTCAGAAAACTCGCTCGATACTTTTTCGATACTTATGTTTCTATTTATGTTTCTACATAAATTGTAATTAGAAATTTTTGAGAAATTTCATACAAAAAATCTGCAATATCAGTAGCAGTTTGCTTATAGAAAGATGTTGACTAGCGGAACCTCGTTAGTACGTTTGAAGGGACTGAAAATTTTGGATGTCAAAAGCGGGAAAACGTACTACTGAAAAATGCAGTACAGTATTTACCAGCTTGACGAGCGAAGTTGCGCTACCTGTTATGTCGCAACCCCCCCCCACCCGTTGGCCTTGAAAATTACGTGATAAGCGATAAAACGTACTAATGAGGAACGTGTTAACGAGGTTTCACTGTATTGCCCTATATGTGATCGAATCGTAAACAGTAGAAATAAAGACGGAGATATGGTCAGGAAGAACCTTCTTTCAATTCCTGCTTATTCACCGTACACCCGAGCATCCAATTACCTCACTGTAAGCCATACTACTATGCTTTTTCGTGAATCATAACATGTACACAAAGTGTAGACATTCCAAAATATACGATTGTTGATGTCTAGGCTCGACTTTGGAGAAACATTGCAACAGATACAACTCGATAAGTCACTGGTTACAAAATTACAAAACAATGGCAAGTGTTGTGTTCATGTTTAGTCTACAAAACAAGACTAAACATTAGTTACAGTACTATGTATGTATAAAGTTCACAAGCCATACATTCTTACGAAACTGCAAACCGTTTATTTAGAAATCATGATTTTAGGGTTCATTTAACCAGTTTACCTAAAATGAATCTCATACTCTTCACATAAACGTCTCCATAAGAGAATGATGAACATGAAGTTATGAAAAGGTACACAAATAAACAATGGAGCATTGAAAGTCATAAGATCCAAGAGGTGTTCTAAATTTACCGATATATCGTAATATATCGATATATTTCAAGCAATATATCGATATAGCTGTTACGATATATCGGAAGACCGATATATTGATATACCAATCAATGTTGCCATCCCTACGTACTAGTCCAATAGTACGTGACTAATTGCATGTTGAGTTGTGGGAAAATTGAAACTCCGCCTACAAGAAATTTTTGACAAATCAAATTAGAGCTTTCAATCATAAGCAATCTATTTTGGTATGTTTTTAAAATAAGTTTGCATGCCGGCAGTCAGTTGCTACCTCCACGTGACAGAAGACTTTGTGTTTTGTGGCACCATATTATATTTATAATTTATATATTTTTTTCATTCAATATGAGTGAAGTGTGGAACTATTTTCAAATAGACCCTCATTGTGATAATCACGCCATTTGCCGCATTTGTAAAAAGAGTTTTTCGCGTGGTGGAAAATCTCACAACACTAGTAACCTAAAAAAACATATCACATCAGCGCATAAAATTGGTTTTTCAGAACTTCTTAATTAAAAATTCTGCGGAAGTGGAAATTTAACTCCTGAAGAAGTAACAGTAGATGAGCCTGCGACTCTTCTTTCACAGTCATCCTCATTATCGACGGCATCGATATCATCATCATCATCATCATTCACTCAACCTACACTTCAATCATTTATGGACAATAAATCTGCATTTAAACCAGGTAATAGTCGGTCGAAGACAATTACCAGAAAAATTGCAACAATGGTATGCAAAAATAACCAACCATTCAGCATTGTTGAGGATGAAGGATTTAAGGAGTTGATTAAGTACCTTGAACCTAGATATACTATGCCTACTCGTAAGCACATATCTAATCAAATCATTCCAGAACTGTACGAAGAAGTAGAAAGAAGAGTAAAAAATGAGCTACAAAATGCGAATAGCGTAGCTGTTACGACGGATATGTGGACATCAACAGCCTGCGACGATTATTTAAGTGTCGCCGTTCATTTTGTGGACCTGGACTATAATCTTAAACATATTTGCATTGAAGTGATACCATTTGAAGAAGTGAGCCACACTGGTGAAAATATTGCAAATTTTTTAAAGAAAACTTTAGAAGCTTGGGGTTTAATTGATAAATTAATGGCCGTGATTCATGATAACGGTCGCAATGTTGTAAATGCTATGACGTTAGGAAACTTTACCCACCTGTCGTGTCTAGCTCATACATTCCAACTTGTTTTGAAGCATGGACTTTTCACTTCAAAAAGTATTCAGTCTCATTTCGTCGTGCAGGAAACTATTTGGGAGTTTCAAACACTCCTCAAAATCCGGCAAGATTCTCAAAGCCGCACAGAAGCATCTTTCTCTACCACAACATCGCTTGATTCAGGATGAACCTACGCGATGGAATTCAACTCTACATATGCTACAAAGACTTCAACAGCAAAAGAGGGCCATAGTTTTTGCATCCTCTGATCTCTCCTTACCAGTGAATCTTACAGTATCGCAATGGGATCTTATTAATTTACTGATTGACACATTAAATATTTTCGATCAAGCAACACTCGCCGTAAGTTCATCCTCAGTGTCAGTGTCCGAAATAATCCCCATTGTGAACAGTGTTATTTCTGAACTGGGAAAGCCGTCAGAAAGTGGATCGGGAATTGCGATTGTTCGACAATCGTTGCTGGATGAAATGAACGTGAGGTATAAATCCATTGAAGACAATGAAATATGTTCCATTGCAACGCTGTTGGACCCCCGTTTAAAAGGACGAGTTTTTCGCAGTCCCAGTGCTCTCAATTCTGCTAAAGACCAATTGGTGGACCTTGCTAACCAACAGGAATGTCCTGCATCCAAAAATGATGAGGTAAGATTTTTAATTTTTTATTCCAGATTTTCAGATATGTGGGAATAGTCATGTAATACTGACGTACTCGTAAAAATCGATCATTCACGAACTTTTTCTTTTATTTTAGATGTCACATACTTCAAAGCCCGATAAATTGCCAGGAATGTGGTATCTGTACAGTAACATTATGCAAGAATATAATGATGTGTCAAATTCACTGCCAGTTAACAGTTCCCAGGAAGAAATCACTGCATATCTCAAAGACGATTTGTCACCTCCTCTTTCTAGTGCATTAGATTACAGGAAAACAAATTCAAAATTTTCAAAACTAAAAAAATTAGCTATAAAATATTTGTGTATACCACCAGCAACAGTTTTCTCTGAAAGACTATTTAGCACAGCAGGTCTCATATGTGACAGAAAAAGAAGTAGACTTGACCCCGAAAGAGTGAGAATGCTAGTATTTTTGAACAAAAACTTGTAAAAGTGGACTGTTTCAATAACTCATTTTAATTTTAATGTAAAGCTTAAAAATAATTTAAATAATTATATTGATGATATTACATTTTGTCTCATTAAATATGTACACTTAATTAATTTAATTGATATTATACAGTTCTCTCAACTTTTTATTTTTAATTTTTAATCTATTTATTGAACCTAGAAATGTTGACGGTATCGAGTATCGAAGTATCGAGTATCGAGAAAAAATCATGTATCGAGTATCGAGAAAAACTGGTATCGACCCATCCCTAATTTATACAAACGTAATAGTAACTTTAATACGTAACAATACAAATTGTTGTTTTACTGCAAATAATTTTTATAATGTATTGTAATATTTCCTCTAAATTTATGTGAACAAGATTAAATAGCAAGTATACATTATCACTGGAGCTGCAGATACAATTTCAATTATTTAAACTTCATAAAGTTCATAATAAGTGATTACTCATCGAGTCTCGTGGCTTTACAGAGTTTCTATTATACAATTGTCATAAAACATCAATTGTGAAACACCAAATGTTTACTGCACAGCTGTCTCTTCTGTTATTTGTTATACATCTGAACTTGGTTTAACTAATTCATGTACAACAGTTCAGTAGCCTAAACTATATAAAATACACTCCTTTTCTCACCCCAAAACTAGGCATACATAGGTGTGTGGTACAAACCTGAATTTTTTCAAGCATTTGCTCAATCTATAAAAACGTGACAGTTTGACTTGGAAAAAAAATGATAATCATTTTAGCTTGTTTGTCTGTTTGGCACCTACAGACAAACAACAAATATCTACAAACCCTAAATATTTATATAAATACAATAATTAAACAACGCATTCAAAAAACTCAAAACAAGATGTTTTTTTATACTTTTAACACTTTAATAATTTCTAGTAATCAAATTTTCAATATACCTGTGTAAACAGTTGATTACATAAACAAAGATTACAAAAAATCTAAATAATTTCAATTTAAGTACAAAATGATTATTCATTGGCACTTTCTTGTATTTCCGATAATACAGATAATAGTTCTGTAAAATGTGCATCAAACAAAACATGCTCATCTACACGAGAAATAATTATTTTCATGATTCGTGTACATGTACAGTATAATCCCCGAAAGACATAAGTTAATTAAAATATATATCAAATGATGCCAAACTCTTGTCTTAAAGAATTTATTTTGTGAAGATTTTGGTTTAGTTCTAGAAGAACAAATTTGTGTGTTTAAAACAATGTGTAATGAGAAATTCATGCATTACAAATGTGCTCTCTCTCTCTCTCTCTCTCTCTCTCTCTCTCTCTCTCTCTCTCTCTCTCTCTCTCTACATGTAAATACTTAATTTTATTTAAACTTTAATTGCACAGTATATAATATAACCTTGACACACAGACTACTAACGAAAGTTAAAATTCTGAACGTGTTTTGTCAGAATTTTCTTCAGATTCCACTGCACGTTTGAAACCCCAATCATTTAATAATGCATTACACTCATCCCTCGACAATGGTGCTAAATCAGTCCTTTTTATTTCCTAGACACAAATAAAATAATATTATTATGCGCATACACTAATGTACAGGGTGATTCAAAAAGGACTTGTAACTTTGAAAGTATACAGAAATTTATTCAGATAACTTACAGAGTCGGTTGAGGTGTCATTTCAAAGCAAAACACATCAAGTGTTGACTCACATAGTCCATTAATACCTAATACACCCATCAGTAGCGCTGTCACCATTGTTGTTGAAAATGGCTACTTTTACTGGTGTGGAACGTGCTTGCTGTGTGTTTTGGTTTCACGATACACAATCAGCAACTGGAGTTCAACGTAAATTCCGTACGGAGTATGGTAGGGAGCCTCCTAGTAGGCCTACAATTTACTCTTGGCACCAAACCTTCATTGAAACCGGTTGTTCTGTATGACACGCAAAATCACCAGGACGTCCACAATTTCCTGAAGCTGCTGTGGAACAACTCAGAGAAAGCTTTCCCCGTAGTCCTAAGAAATCAATTAGACGTGCATCACGTGAGACTGGCATTCCACAATCGACTGTTTGGTGCATATTACATAAACGCTTGCACTTGAAGCCATACAAACTAACCATGGTTCAACACATTACATATGAAGATAGTCGCCTGCTAGCAATTTTGTGTAGAAATGTTTGATAGAATTGCAGACAACGAGACATTCCTAGACAATGTAATTTTTTGTGATGAGTCAACGTTTCACATTAGTGGCAAGGTGAATGAACACCCATAACTGCCAAATATGGGGTAGTGAAAACCCCCATGAAACCTTGCAGCATATTCGTGATAGCCCTAAGGTCAATGTTTTTTGTGCCCTTAGCAAACAAAAAGTGTACGGCCCGTTCTTATTCCAGGAAGCAACCATAAATGGTATCGTGTATCTGTATATGCTAGAAAATTTTCTAATATCTCAGACGAGGATGACCAAGATGGACGCCTTTACTATCAGCAAGATAGGGCACCACCTCACTACCGCGTAGAAGTCCGAGATTTTCTTGATACCCCGATTCCCAGGTCAGTGGATTGGTCGTGCAGGTCCAATTGCATGGCCACCTCGCTCCCCATATTTGACATCGGTAGATTTTTTCTTGTGGGGTTTTGTTAGAACGGGTTTTTGTACCACCTTTACCTGCTGATCTTGCTGAGCTAATACTTTGAATTAACGCTGCCACTGCAGAAGTGACGCCTGACTTACTGGCTAAAGTCTGGAATGAAATCGACTTCAGGTGGAATGTATGCCGCATTACAAATGGTAGCCACATTGAACCATAATGAATGTTGGATGACAAACTTGATGTGTTTTGCTTTGAAATGACACCTCAACCGACTCTGTAAGTTATCTGAATAAATTTCTGTATGCTTTCAAAGTTGTAAAGTCCTTTTTGAATCACCCTGTATAAAACAGTTTTTCTGTTACTTTAATAACTACACAGGGCCGTATTTAGGCATGTGCAGGTGCACAGGGCGGCAAAATTTTGAGGGCGGCAAAATATAGCTGGTTAAAAAAAACATCGCTTCATATCATTATAAAGCCCGAAGTAGATTAGCATTCTGGCTCTGGCATTAAAGTAGTATGGTACTATTAGTGCACCACTTCTATTCGAGATGGCAGCACCTATATTTAAATTACTCTGGCTAGACGCTCGTGGCTCGTACACCTACGCGGATGCGGTAGTGTGTATATTCTTTGGTGTGTATGTTTTTATTAGTTTAGAGTTAAGTTGGCGTTTCATCGTTCCACGTGGTTCCAACTTGTTATTAACTTTCAAAATCAAGGCATTTTATACGATACGCCGAGTATTTTAACTGTTGACAGTGAATTATTTAGTTTTAAATGTTCTACAAAACAGTATTTCTATAGGTTTTTCCATTAAGATATAATAGCTTAGGGACGGTATGGATGGGCGATCTAGGTTGAGGTGCTGCATATCGCAAGAAAGCTGAGGAAAAAAGACAGAGGGAGAGTAAAATATTGCAGAAAATGCCTCGACTGGACTCATATTTCAGTGGTGAAAACAAAAGTGAACAGTGTAGGCCTGAAAATTCGGGTGAAATTATAGTGGAAAACAGTAAACACAATGTGGAAGTCGAAAATCTCGAAGTACAGGAACAAGCTACGCTCTCTACAGAAGTGGATTTTGCAGTGTCTATTCCTAGTAATGATCCATTCTATTGGGAAAACACTGACCACACTCAGGGTTATTTGATAAAAAATGGTATTAATCAAAACAAAGACGCCATAGAATCAGACATCACTGTCAGTCTGGATTTTGAGGAAGTGATAAATGCATTTGCAAATGCAAAAGTCAGAAGAAAGTCATTTCTATAAGTTCGGTAAGTTTCACAAAATGGTTAGTATCAAATTGCAGTGTTTCTACCATATACATTTGACTGACCAAACTGGATGTTTCAGCGATATTTTTAACTGAGGTTATTAAACTGTAGTGATTATTTTCTATGTGTTTACCATATATCGTCTTCAGAATAATGTATAAATGTTTAACTTGCAGCTTTGTTTCATATATTGTGTATTCAGTTAAGTTTAAATACTGTCTATAATACAGTTTAAAATTGAAGTAAGTAATTAAACAATTTATTGTCCATAGTCTGTAAACGAATAGCGACACTGAAGTTTAGCTCAGGGAATAGGGGGCGTAAAATTAATGACTGCACAGGGGCGTTATACATCCAAAATACGGGCCTGACTACACAATATAAGTAACTTGGGTAAATTTGTGTATGCATGACTCTGTGTGTGTGTGTGTGTGTGTGTGTTATTCTTTTTTTTCTTCAAATGGAATGATTTTAGTCTCTCAAGTCTTAACTTCTACTAGTTTTCTTGCATTGTATAAAATGTAGTGTTGATGACATCACACTGAGTTCGCAATTATTCATATAATTTTTGTAACATACCTATTGTTTTAAATGCACTGTTGCTAATTGTTTTTATCAAAAACATTTATTATAAAATGGTATCTAAAAAACTACAAGCATCTCAATAATACAAATATTAAAATTTAAAAAAACAAAAAAATAAATACAAGAAATAGTTGAAATAGATTCTTTATAATGATGAATTTACAAACGCGTGCGTGCGCGCACACGTGTGTGTAGGACACGCTCACTCATGTACATCAATATTTTAACTGTATATACAGTATATACCAACACCGCTTATTCTGATAAATTTTATAACTCACTTTGTACAGTGTACACTGTACATTAAAACTGTATGTACATATATGTAAGATAACAAATTCCTCCTACACACACACACACACACACATAAACAAATACTGAACTTGTTTTTCATATACCAACGGTGCTTATCTTATGTTTGCGTTATTAATTTCTGAACATATCTCTAAGCAACCTTCACAGAATAATAATGTTACAGTTTGTTACATATTATGTATTATATAACATACTGTATAACATACTTTATCTATATCTGCAATTTGTAAACACAATGACTATAAAATATGTTGGACATCACCAACAAAAAACTAATAAGTTTCTATTCTTTGAACATTGTAAACACTGTAGTATTTATTTAACTTACATCACAAAAATCAATAGGCTACTGTTTCACATAATACAAAGTAAAATGTGACAAAATAATAGACCTTCATATGACAAAAAAAAAACTGGTTAACTTCACACCATAATGTGTCGAATTATATGACAATATTCAACTGGACACTGTAACTATTTCTGTTATGTAGCTAATGGTGTAAATAGAATTATAGTCTTACAAGACCATACAATTTTAACAACTTATATTTATAATATGCTTTTGTACATTCCTTTCAACTATAAAAAA
The DNA here is from genome assembly GCA_034769895.1 of Magicicada septendecula. Lineage (NCBI taxonomy): Eukaryota > Metazoa > Arthropoda > Insecta > Hemiptera > Cicadidae > Magicicada > Magicicada septendecula. The sequence goes on from CM068367.1 coordinate 929,448,768, forward strand.
TGTCTAAACATGGCTGGTCAATTGTCCAAGGTAAGAACAACTCTGGTGGTTAGAACTGCTTTCACATAGTGTACAACTTGCTGATTCTGTTTTATATTTTTTGTTGGCGTTAAGTATATCAACTGCTTCATACCTAGTACATGATATCAATAAAACGGTTATATGACTGTTTGAAAAATATGATAGGCATGTAGGAATGATCAGTAACAGCATGGATTTTTATAGTTTATGGTACATTATTACTAAGGTGAAGGAAAAAAAGAGTTCTTTCCATCCCATTTATATCAACAGATTGATATAGGAAAGTTTCATCAGTAAACATTGATCTAAGGCAATATGTGTCCAAATTTGTTAGTTATTGCACAACAATTTTTGACACTTTGAAGAATTATCACACATATAACCACCAATTTCATATGAGAACATACACTGGAGATGAGATGTACTAGCTCACAGATGAGTCACTATACCAAGAAAAATAATTTGAAGGTTATTATTTGAAGAGTAGTCAAAAAGTTGCTTGCACTAGCATAAAAAAATGTGGATTATTTATGAAAATTTTTTTATTTATTTGAAAGTACAATTGATAATCTACTTTTCTAGAAAACCACGAAGTTTATTTAAACATTTATCATAATGTGACAGGAATTTTTCAATGCTATTTAATTTGTGTTAATGTGCTCACTCCCACTTAACACAATGGTTAACAGAGGATTACTGTTGTGTCACACTTGTGCAAATGTTTGTTGGTAGTACGCACTATGCCTAATGGATTTTCTGTTACTTGGAGAACTGAAAGCCAAATAGTAGTAACAGCAGATCCATAATGATAATAAATTTGTTTTATGGGGTTTTGGACTTTTGTATTATTTTACAATTTTGATTTCCATTAGTAAAATTAGTCTTACTTTCAGTACAAACACTGAACACCTTCATTGACATAAACATTGAGTTTAAATTAAATGCCAGATTAACATTACCATCTGTTTATATTGCTTACATTCCTCTGTTCATTTTTAACAATGAATTACTCAGTCCTGTTGTCTCTTCCTCACGCTATAAAATTACTAAATTCTAAATTTCTCTCAGCAAGTGGCCAAGGTATGTCAGCTGTAATCAATTTTGTTTCTAGCATCGTACCTATATCCAGACACATAAACTATTAAAATGTTTGATGAATAAATCATAGTTCATTTACACATTCTGTGATTTAAATAACACTCAATCTGTATTTTGTATGGTATTTCGAGTTTGTGCTGAGTGCCTACCTACTACAAGTTACATTTACAGCAGTTTACATAAATATGTATAAATAATTATAAGAATTTGTTTTAAAGAACAGCACAAATATACCTTTAAAAATCAATACTAGTTTCACTTCATAAACAAGCTTTGACAACAAAAGTAAAATTAAAAATCTTCAAGGCACATTCTTATTGAAGCACCAACAAAAACAAAACGTAAAAGAGGACGAATGCTATTGTACATTCAAATCACAGTTATAGGAGAGAAATAAATGGATTTTTTAGTCAGAGTGTGATATTTTTAGTCATATTGTTGTTTTCACACAAATGAGAATCATAAATCCTGTAACAGTTAAATCTGGAACATCGGTCTTTTTGTATGAAATCAATACAATTAGAAAACGCACTAATGATATTGTCCATGTATAACAATAATCTAAGGTGAAAAAACCAAATTTAAAGTTAATTATGAGCAAAAAAACTGAACTGAATTTAATTTAACAGAAAGACAGTTCATTTAATTTAAAAGAAATACAAATTTATTTGATTCTGAAAGTTTCACCCAAATAAAAAAAAATTCCCTAAGAAAATTTTCACACTTTAATAAAGTTGTACCCATTTGTTCCCACAAATAAGTCAAGACTGAAGTGCAATCATATATAGCAAAAATTTCAAAAAAGTTTGAGTATATTTCTGAAGTCACAAAAATTCCTAATGTTTCCAATTATGTCTACTAAAGCAGCAGAGAGGTCTTTTCATCTTCAAAAAGTGATAACATTTTTAAGTACAGTCAAAACATGAAACAGCTGCAACATTATCAACTGCGGATACTGTTACACAATTCTCGAACCAATACGCTCCTAGGTAAAATGACTCCTGTGGCCTGGGTAGCTGGAATGTGCAACGAAGATCCAGTACTACACACACTTCCAAATTACCAGAGAAACTTAAGGAATTGTTGAACATATCTTCTAATGACCTGTCAAGTGGTGAGGTAAAAGAACCCAAGACGGTTTTACACAGATTCTTTTACAGTTCAGGGCCAGTCATTGGGAAGAACCTCTCTTGTACAACATCACATCAATACTGTGGACACAACATCGATATGCCAGCCTCCTTGAAGGCCTCCATTAGCTAAGCAAGAGGAAATGTCTCAGTTAGTACAGGACATGTTGACAGAGAGAATAATCGAGCCTTCATCAAGTGCTTGGTCTTCTCCAGTAGTGCTGGTAGTGAAGAAGGATGGTGGATTATGTTTCTGCATAGACTACCGGAGCTTGAATGATGTGACAAAGACAGAGTGCTATCCATTACCTCGCGTTGACAATACACTCGACAAACTGTCTGGAGCACGGTGGCTTTTCACATAGGACCTAAAGACTGGATATTGGCATCCAGTGGGTCTTCATCAAGAAGACAAGGAAAAGACCGACTTCTCGACCCCAAGTGGGTTATTCCAACTTAACCTCATGCCATTTGGACTCTGTAATGCACCAGCAACATTTGAAAGATTGATGGATCTGGTCCTCCAAGGCCTGACATGGAAAACCTGCCTTTTTATTTAGACATCATAGTCATCAGGAAGACTTTCAAAGACCATTTGGAAAACATTAAGGAAGTTCTAACTACAATTCATGGAGTTCAACTGAAGCTGAGCCCAAAGAGTGTTTTCTATTCCAGAAGGAAGTACAGTATCTGGGGCATCTGGTTTCAGCAGCGGGTGTTAGCATGGATCCTAATAAAGTAGACACCGTAAAAGACTGGCGAGTTTGAAAGGTGAAAGGCTTCGCTACTATTGCTAAACCACTACATGAGCTAATGGAAAATAAACAAAACTTCCAGTGGTCGAGAGAGTGTGATCAAGCATTCAGGACTTTGAAAATTGCATTATGTTCACAGCCAATTCTTGCTTTCCCAGATTCCGAAGGGAGGTACATCGTAGACACAGATGCAAGCAATACTGGTCTAGGAGCAGTTTTGTCGCAAGTGCAAAACGGGGAAGAACGAGTAATAGAGTATTACAGCAAGAGGCTTTCTGAATCAGAGAGAAATTATTGCGTTACAAGGAGAGAGTTGCTGGCAATCGTCCGAGCTTTGGAGCACTTCCATAAATACATACATGGGAGAGAGTTTGCACTATGCACTGACCATGCTGCGCTTGCATGGCTCTTGAGATTTAAAAATCCAGAAGGGTAGTTGGCACGGTGGCTCAAACGTTTACAATAGTACAACTTAGGCAGGGGTGCCTGGAAGGTAATGCAGATGGCTTATTTTGAAGACCGTGCCTGGAAGACTGCCAACATTGCCGCAGAAAGGAAGAATAAAACGCAAATGAACATGTTCAAGCCATCACTATAGATTTCCTGGTAGACGGCTGGACGACACAAGATTTTGACAAGAACAGATGACTGATGAAGACATTGGACTGATCTTGACAGCAAAAGAGAAAGGTCACCGCCCAGACTGGCAAGATATCTGCCATGGTTCGGAAGTGCTGAAGGGCTGCTGGGCACAATGAGAATCTCTTACCTTAGAGAACGGACTGCTGAAAAGGGCTTGGGAAAGTGCAGATGGAAGAAGACGTGGTCATGCAGCTGGTAGTTCCCCTAAGTAAAGTGAAGTCTGTTTTGAAGGAGATGCATGATGAATCGTCTGGAGGTCATCTTGCCATTAACAAAACCCTTGACAAAGTACGGAAACGATTCTATTCACTTTATCTTCACCTCTACAACATAGAGGTATGGTGTCGGACATGTGAAACATATGCTGCAAACAAGGGCTCATAAACCAGAAGCAGGGGGAAATGAGACAGTATAATGTTGGACTGCTATTCGAGAGAATTGCCATTGACATTGCTGGACCTTTCCCAGTTACTGACTATGTAAACCGGTACATCTCTGTTATTTTACTAACCGGTAGGTGACTATTTTACTAAGTGGGTGGAAGCTTAAGCAATCCCAAATCAGGAGGTTACCACTGTGGCAAAGGCATTAGTTCACAACTTCTGTTGCCATTATGAAGTCCCTAAGGAAATCCATACGGATCAAGGGAGGAATTTCAAGTCAAGAGTGTTTAAAGGATTATGCCTTCTACTCAGAATTTGAAAGACCAGGACAACGCCTCTCCACCCTCAGTCAGATGGAACAGTTAAGAAGTTCACTAGGATACTTGAGCAGCATCTTTTGAAGGTTGTTGATGAGAACCAAACAGACTGGGACCAACGTATACCACTGTTCCTAATGGTCATCAGTACACTACACAACCGGCATGACTCCAGCAAAATTGGTGTTTGGGCAGGAAATTCGTCTTCCTGAGGACTTGATGTTCGGATAACCTGAGACTTAGTCCCAAGAGCCACAGAACTATTCCTCGCAGTTAGAAAACCGACTGCAAGAAATGAATTGCTTGATAAGAGGACGGCTGAAGATAGTCAGTGATAAAATGAAAACTCGGTATGACATTCGCAGCAATAGTGTGTGTTTCCAAGAAGCAGATCAGGTTTGGCTGTACAACCCAAAGCACCGTCATGGTCCCTCACCTAAACTTCAGACTAACTGGGAAGGACCTTACACTGTGAAAAAGAGAATCAACCATGTTGTCTATGGATTCAACAGGAAGGACAGCAAAAATTCTAGATCATCCACCTAGACCACCTGGCCAAGTATTACTTCAGAGACGGTTTGCCAGTTCGGGGCAGTGTTATGCAATTAATGAACATTCTCGAACAATGGAGAGTGTTGTTCTTCATGTTGCTCGGCTCTCCCAGCAGAGCCCAGCTGTAATGTTTGTGTGCATACATATTGCTGCTTTGAGATGAAAGACAATTACGTGACACTTATCATGTATCAATAATCGAGGCTATTCCAGACCGCACCGGTTGGCGCACTGTTTCAAGGCCAGACACTGACACTGTTTCTAGTTTCTATATTCAAGAGCGCCTGCAATAGGCACATGTTTAACACATCATCCAAAAAGTGACAGATTACTCTGGCATCTCAGCGGGGTATAAATATAAGCATCCATCGATGGTCACTTGAGTTTTATGTCGGACGATTTACTGAGTGCATCACAAGTCGTTATTTGTGAAAAGTGATTACTGTGCTAAATAGTTGACATTAGTGTCAACGGGGTCTCTATTAGTTGACATTATTATTGCATGTGGACAAATTTGATTTGAATTATTGTACAAGTATAATCTTGTTGAATAATTTGTTGATTGCAAACTGTTATTTGTGATTAATTAAAGCTGGTGATCAGTGACTTCATTGGTGTCTGTAATTTTGTTTTCCACTGTACCATATGACGATCAGTGAGACCATCGTAACAATACTATCAGTTTAAAATTTTAATAAATTGTCAACTGAGCAACTTGAAAATTTTAATGAATGAGTGAATAAGTTCATTAGGAATGAGTGAATTAATTCCTTCTAAGAGGGAATAAATTGTGTGTGCTGCTTGGCTGGAAATAGATGTTGAGAGGAAAAAGAATGATCAGCATGTAGGTAGGAAACAGTATTCCATTTGCTTTACCATAATGTTACCAAAATGCATTACACCAAAGTAGGCACAAAGAGAATGTCACACTGAATTTAAGAGATTTAATATTTCAAAACAGACACTATCTAGCTACCGATACTAGTTAAACTGAATGTAATTTAAAATTAGCTTTATTAAAAAAAAATAATTCTTGTTTAAACTTGGTACATTGTTTATGTTTGTTTCTCAATATAATAAAAAAATTTATAATTTCTGTTATAATTATAAAACTGAAGAAACTTAAAATTTAACTTTTAAATATACAATTTAATTTATTATATTAGTACACTAATTCTAATCACTCTGAAATTTGATGTCTATTGCCTTGTTTGAAAAGCATTATATTTCTCATTTTATGGCAGTCAATTACAAATTTAAAATTTATAATAACATACTTAATGCTTTTCACAATCTAACAGCTACAGACACACCTTGAGACAGTCCTTACACACCACCTGTTTGTGTGCATGTGTGTGTTTGTGTGTGGAGACAAGAGAAAATTATAAAAACTTATCACCTACAATTTATGGTTATTATGGTAATTATAATTAATACAAAATATGCTTACTTCTTGTGCCCCATTAAACAACACTAACTGTGGAGGTGCACCAGGTATTGGATGAAAGACAACATCAACACTTCTATGCTTAAGGAATCTATCAAAACAAATAAAAAAGACTCAACATGTGTGTGCACGCACACACACCCCAAAGTATGCAGATGTACACACAAATACAGACTCATCATACCTGTGATGGAATACATATATTATAAACACACTACATTACAACTAAACATTATCTGTTAAAATAATTAGTAAAGAAAGTAATTTTACTTAAATAAGAGAGAGAGAGAGAGAGTGTGTGTAACGTTCCGGGCTACGTTACAAATCCAGGGAACCCATCATAATTGACACTAGCCAATTATACAGGCTGCCTACGTTGTAACGAACTGAAATTAAACTCAACACAAAGAACAATAATATTTACGCTATTTATTATGACACAAGGGGAAGGTATTTCACTGATTTATGCACTCACTTCAATGTGTAATAAGATGACATCTCTTTATTAACAAATTATTTAAAAGATCCCATAACATAAAAATTTATACTGAAATATTCAAAAAGGGTTTTCTGTAAAACAAGGGATCATATTGATCAAGTTATTTACCTCAGATCCGAGTTTGCTTTAAATATAGTAAAGACGTCTGAATTATACTATGCTCATCTAGAAGCTTGCAAGATTACATTAACGATTTGAAGAATGGTACTATTTATTAAAGGGATTATAATTTACATTTCCATATTAACGTTACAACGTATGATTTTCAATACTACAGTTTACATTTCTTTGGTTTTATTTATTGCTTACAGAAAATTATTGTCTTTTGAAAAGTCTCTTCCATCTATAAAGGTTATGTTTCAAATGTAATTAATTCTCGATAGCCAAGCTATCGAGTCACCTCTAAAATAAGGTTTGCTGTCCTCGTCTTGGGGTGTGACTCTTCGGAATTCTGGTAGTCGGGGTAGTCATCTGGGTCGTGTCTCCGGTGAATATCTTATAGCTGTATTAGTGAGAAGATGAATGTAATGCTGCTTAAAGTTGGGTTGATCCACGTCGGTCCTGGTCAGCGTCTTATGGGTTGTAGACGTCCGTATGTGCAATTTGGCAGGTCACATATTCACATGTAGAGTTGTACTGGAGTTTACATCTTAAGTAGAGACGTCACCTTGTTTACGAGTTGTTAATTTTTCTTATATTATTACATTTCTTGAACAAACTTTTTCTACATCATATACATTTAAAATCACTAGCTCCCCACGTTTTTTAGTGGTAGCTAACCGTTATTTCAAAGTTTAATTAACACATTTCTGAAGAGCCCTCGCTTGGAGGTGTGTACTGTCTGACCGCCGCATCGTAACTCTTAACTTGATACAACTGGTACATTACAACGAAGCGGAGCGAGTACTCCGCCATAATATAGTTCCAACTTTTATTTAAATAGACATTCTTATAGCAAGATGAAACAAATTATTTACACTTATTTAGTTTACAGGAATTATTTTAACTACTACTCGTGCCTTCAAATTATTAATTACTTACATTATGATTTTCAGATATTTCTAAGTTACAGACGGTTCGCTAAGCACGTTGTGTCCGGAATTAAACAGGTCAACGCATGATGATTTACTAAAGGGTTAACTGTAATATTATTAACTTTTTACAATACTTTTTTTTATTACTTGTTTAGTTAGATTTTTTCCATTTAAATCTCATACTTATTCTGAGTTAGTACAGGGGTATTAGGTTTAATTGTGCGATTTAAAAATACTTAATTGCTTTCTTTTTTTTTTTTTTTTTAATATTTTATTACCAATTAAATCGTCACATACTCCGCCGCTTAAAATCGACATTAGGAATTTTAGTAAGGAAAATTCAAAAGTGGGGACTTGGAGTATGCTTGGCGTTAATGTGGGAGTTTAATTTAGTACATGGTTTGTTTTCTCTATCTCTCTTTAAATGATCTTGTTCTCATTCGTGAAATTCCCTTTATCTCGTTTCTTAGAACGCTAACTTAAATTTTAATTCTTAATACTAATTTCCCTACTTTCCGAAACTCACAATATCGTGACCCGACTGACATCGGCTTACTCTAACTACACAAGTTAGCTTTCAGCACTCTTTAATGATTACCTTGGCACCTTTCTGCCCCATCATTACCCTTTTCAGTCGGCGCCGTTGTGACTATGTTACGTTACATATATAATCACTTCTTAATTACCTCTAATATAACCTAAAGCGGATCCCATACTCCACTTTAGATTATTTCTAATCCTAATTTCTTACGCTACTGAGAGAAGCGGAATTTCACGAAGATAATTTTTTATTCTCTCTTTAAATGATCAGCTGTTATAAACTATGCAGGAGGGGACAAACGTTTTTCCAATCTACGAGGGGTCAACACTGGACGCATTGTATTATACACGCGGTGGTTTACTTAGTTTAGCGATGCTACCATTTCATAACAAAAGGGGGAGGGTGGCTGCTTACTACATTTCTCAACACGCTTTATTTTTCTCGAACAGGCCACGACCGGGTGTTTACACTATTCAACTATACTTTTATTATTAATCCTTTTCCCTTATTTACTGCTACACTTTACACAATTTAGTTTAAATTATGATTTATTCAGCCTTATTATTTAAAGCAATTATTATTCACTTATTATTATTTTCCTTTTGGTCTCTTTCTAAGAAACTTACCTTTTTCTTTTATTTATTTATTATTTACTTGGGGGGAGATTTAAGAAACTTACTTAGAATTATTTCCTATCGAATTACCATATTTATTTAGGACACTTTATTTACTTTGTTTTCAGTTTTGCTCAGTTTAAAAGTTTACTGTTTTGGGGCATGGGGTTTAACACTTTATCTAACAATTAACTACACCATTAACCAAGTCATTTATTTATTTCAAATTTAAGTCACTATATTATTTAATTGTTGTTACGGTGAAAATACTTGCTCTACTATACTATACACAATTACATAAACAATTTATTTCTTGGTTAAATCATTTGCATTGTTCACAAGAGAATAATTTCTCTTCTAAGGGAAAGACAAAAATTCCACACACACTTCAACGTAAAGTCAACGATCAGCTGTTCGCTGGAATGTAGGTCACCCTAGTTTATTTAGTAAACAATGACAAGGTAGTTGTATGCGTGGGAACGCGAGGATTACACACAAGTATTGTTCTCTATAACAATAGCTAAGGCTATCTTTCTCGACCGGTTTCAACTGGGGAGGCCAGTCGGACTAAGAGGTGAATCTGGTTCAACGAAACACGCTTTACAAGTTACACGTGTATTACTGTTGTAACAGTCTGAGTTTAGTAATTAATTGTCTTACTTTCCACCTTTATTTTCGAAATTATTTTTAATTTTTTTTTTTTTTTTTTTAACAAAATTAAGTTACGAATTTCTTTACACGTAATTAACCGGGTCTACTTTAGACAGGAGTTTATATTTTTCTTACCGTGACGACAGACACACTTACATTCTATGCAGGCATATTCAGGAAACTACAGGTCTTGAATTGTCACAATATAAACCTGTTAAAGACTGAACAGTTTGACAAGCACTAAAATCATGTACGTACTTGCATTGACGTAATACAATGATAGTCTGTATTATTTTGCGTATCTTAAATAAATTACATCATACGCAAGTTAGTGAGCAATCTTGTACAAAATAAATTCATAATGTGAATTTATTTATGAAATTAATTTTATGAAAATTAATATTAACATGAAATACAGTAACTGAGTGCATAGATCAGCAGAGAGTTATCTACTTTACTACTTAACAATTATTTCTTTTTTTTTTAATTATCTGAGTGATGCATGTTTGTTTGCGTCACGATGCTTACAAACCTTTTATATAAATTAGCAGAGTGGCGCATCTTTGTAACGTTCTGGGCTACGTTACAAATCCAGGGAACCCATCATAATTGACACTAGCCAATTATACAGGCTGCCTACATTGTAACGAACTGAAATTAAACTCAACACAAAGAACAATAATATTTAGGCTATTTATTAGGACAGAAGGGGAAGGTATTTCACTGATTTATGCACTCACTTCAATGTGTAATAAGATGACATCTCTTTATTAACAAATTATTTAAAAGATCCCATAACATAAAAATTTATACTGAAATATTCAAAAAGGGTTTTCTGTAAAACAAGGGATCATATTGATCAAGTTATTTACCTCGGATCCGAGTTTGCTTTAAATATAGTAAAGGCGTCTGAATTATACTATGCTCATCTAGGAGCTTGCAAGATTACATTAACCATTTGAAGAATGGTATTATTTATTAAAGGGATTATAATTTACATTTCCATATTAACGTTACAACGTATGATTTTCAATACTACAGTTTACATTTCTTTGGTTTTATTTGTTGCTTAGAGAAAATTATTGTCTTTTGAAAAGTCTCGTCCATCTATAAAGGTTATGTTTCAAATGTAATTAATTCTCGATAGCCAAGCTATCGAGTCACCTCTAAAATAAGGTTTGCTGTCCTCGTCCTGGGGTGTGACTCTTCGGAATTCTGGTAGTCGGGGTAGTCATCTGGGTCGTGTCTCCGGTGAATATCTTATAGCTGTATTAGTGAGGAGATGGATGTAATGCTGCTTAAAGTTGGGTTGATCCACGTCGGTCCTGGTCAGCGTCTTATAGGTTGTAGACGTCCGTATGTGCAATTTGGCAGGTCACATATTCACATGTAGAGTTGTACTGGAGTTTACATCTTAAGTAGAGACGTCACCTTGTTTACGAGTTGTTAATTTTTCTTATATTATTACATTTCTTGAACAAACTTTTTCTACATCATATACATTTAAAATCACTAGCTCCCCACGTTTTTTAGTGGTAGCTAACCGTTATTTCAAAGTTTAATTAACACATTTCTGAAGAGCCCTCGCTTGGAGGTGTGTACTGTCTGACCGCCGCATCGTAACTCTTAACTTGATACAACTGGTACATTACAACAAAGCGGAGCGAGTACTCCGCCATAATATAGTTCCAACTTTTATTTAAATAGACATTCTTATAGCAAGATGAAACAAATTATTTACACTTATTTAGTTTACAGGAATTATTTTAACTACTACTCGTGCCTTCAAATTATTAATTACTTACATTATGATTTTCAGATATTTCTAAGTTACAGACGGTTCGCTAAGCACGTTGTGTCCGGAATTAAACAGGTCAACGCATGATGATTTACTAAAGGGTTAACTGTAATATTATTAACTTTTTACAATACTTTTTTTTATTACTTGTTTAGTTAGATTTTTTCCATTTAAATCTCATACTTATTCTGAGTTAGTACAGGGGTATTAGGTTTAATTGTGCGATTTAAAAATACTTAATTGCTTTCTTTTTTTTTTTTTTTTAATATTTTATTACCAATTAAATCGTCACATACTCCGCCGCTTAAAATCGACATTAGGAATTTTAGTAAGGAAAATTCAAAAGTGGGGACTTGGAGTATGCTTGGCGTTAATGTGGGAGTTTAATTTAGTACATGGTTTGTTTTCTCTATCTCTCTTTAAATGATCTTGTTCTCATTCGTGAAATTCCCTTTATCTCGTTTCTTAGAACGCTAACTTAAATTTTAATTCTTAATACTAATTTCCCTACTTTCCGAAACTCACAATATCGTGACCCGACTGACATCGGCTTACTCTAACTACACAAGTTAGCTTTCAGCACTCTTTAATGATTACCTTGGCACCTTTCTGCCCCATCATTACCCTTTTCAGTCGGCGCCGTTGTGACTATGTTACGTTACATATATAATCACTTCTTAATTACCTCTAATATAACCTAAAGCGGATCCCATACTCCACTTTAGATTATTTCTAATCCTAATTTCTTACGCTACTGAGAGAAGCGGAATTTCACGAAGATAATTTTTTATTCTCTCTTTAAATGATCAGCTGTTATAAACTATGCAGGAGGGGACAAACGTTTTTCCAATCTACGAGGGGTCAACACTGGACGCATTGTATTATACACGCGGTGGTTTACTTAGTTTAGCGATGCTACCATTTCATAACAAAAGGGGGAGGGTGGCTGCTTACTACATTTCTCAACACGCTTTATTTTTCTCGAACAGGCCACGACCGGGTGTTTACACTATTCAACTATACTTTTATTATTAATCCTTTTCCCTTATTTACTGCTACACTTTACACAATTTAGTTTAAATTATGATTTATTCAGCCTTATTATTTAAAGCAATTATTATTCACTTATTATTATTTTCCTTTTGGTCTCTTTCTAAGAAACTTACCTTTTTCTTTTATTTATTTATTATTTACTTGGGGGGAGATTTAAGAAACTTACTTAGAATTATTTCCTATCGAATTACCATATTTATTTAGGACACTTTATTTACTTTGTTTTCAGTTTTGCTCAGTTTAAAAGTTTACTGTTTTGGGGCATGGGGTTTAACACTTTATCTAACAATTAACTACACCATTAACCAAGTCATTTATTTATTTCAAATTTAAGTCACTATATTATTTAATTGTTGTTACGGTGAAAATACTTGCTCTACTATACTATACACAATTACATAAACAATTTATTTCTTGGTTAAATCATTTGCATTGTTCACAAGAGAATAATTTCTCTTCTAAGGGAAAGACAAAAATTCCACACACACTTCAACGTAAAGTCAACGATCAGCTGTTCGCTGGAATGTAGGTCACCCTAGTTTATTTAGTAAACAATGACAAGGTAGTTGTATGCGTGGGAACGCGAGGATTACACACAAGTATTGTTCTCTATAACAATAGCTAAGGCTATCTTTCTCGACCGGTTTCAACTGGGGAGGCCAGTCGGACTAAGAGGTGAATCTGGTTCAACGAAACACGCTTTACAAGTTACACGTGTATTACTGTTGTAACAGTCTGAGTTTAGTAATTAATTGTCTTACTTTCCACCTTTATTTTCGAAATTATTTTTAATTTTTTTTTTTTTTTTTTTAACAAAATTAAGTTACGAATTTCTTTACACGTAATTAACCGGGTCTACTTTAGACAGGAGTTTATATTTTTCTTACCGTGACGACAGACACACTTACATTCTATGCAGGCATATTCAGGAAACTACAGGTCTTGAATTGTCACAATATAAACCTGTTAAAGACTGAACAGTTTGACAAGCACTAAAATCATATACGTACTTGCATTGACGTAATACAATGATAGTCTGTATTATTTTGCGTATCTTAAATAAATTACATCATACGCAAGTTAGTGAGCAATCTTGTACAAAATAAATTCATAATGTGAATTTATTTATGAAATTAATTTTATGAAAATTAATATTAACATGAAATACAGTAACTGAGTGCATAGATCAGCAGAGAGTTATCTACTTTACTACTTAACAATTATTTCTTTTTTTTTTAATTATCTGAGTGATGCATGTTTGTTTGCGTCACGATGCTTAGAAACCTTTTATATAAATTAGCAGAGTGGCGCATCTTTGTAACGTTCTGGGCTACGTTACAAATCCAGGGAACCCATCATAATTGACACTAGCCAATTATACAGGCTGCCTACATTGTAACGAACTGAAATTAAACTCAACACAAAGAACAATAATATTTAGGCTATTTATTAGGACAGAAGGGGAAGGTATTTCACTGATTTATGCACTCACTTCAATGTGTAATAAGATGACATCTCTTTATTAACAAATTATTTAAAAGATCCCATAACATAAAAATTTATACTGAAATATTCAAAAAGGGTTTTCTGTAAAACAAGGGATCATATTGATCAAGTTATTTACCTCGGATCCGAGTTTGCTTTAAATATAGTAAAGACGTCTGAATTATACTATGCTCATCTAGGAGCTTGCAAGATTACATTAACCATTTGAAGAATGGTATTATTTATTAAAGGGATTATAATTTACATTTCCATATTAACGTTACAACGTATGATTTTCAATACTACAGTTTACATTTCTTTGGTTTTATTTGTTGCTTAGAGAAAATTATTGTCTTTTGAAAAGTCTCTTCCATCTATAAAGGTTATGTTTCAAATGTAATTAATTCTCGATAGCCAAGCTATCGAGTCACCTCTAAAATAAGGTTTGCTGTCCTCGTCCTGGGGTGTGACTCTTCGGAATTCTGGTAGTCGGGGTAGTCATCTGGGTCGTGTCTCCGGTGAATATCTTATAGCTGTATTAGTGAGGAGATGGATGTAATGCTGCTTAAAGTTGGGTTGATCCACGTCGGTCCTGGTCAGCGTCTTATGGGTTGTAGACGTCCGTATGTGCAATTTGGCAGGTCACATATTCACATGTAGAGTTGTACTGGAGTTTACATCTTAAGTAGAGACGTCACCTTGTTTACGAGTTGTTAATTTTTCTTATATTATTACATTTCTTGAACAAACTTTTTCTACATCATATACATTTAAAATCACTAGCTCCCCACGTTTTTTAGTGGTAGCTAACCGTTATTTCAAAGTTTAATTAACACATTTCTGAAGAGCCCTCGCTTGGAGGTGTGTACTGTCTGACCGCCGCATCGTAACTCTTAACTTGATACAACTGGTACATTACAACAAAGCGGAGCGAGTACTCCGCCATAATATAGTTCCAACTTTTATTTAAATAGACATTCTTATAGCAAGATGAAACAAATTATTTACACTTATTTAGTTTACAGGAATTATTTTAACTACTACTCGTGCCTTCAAATTATTAATTACTTACATTATGATTTTCAGATATTTCTAAGTTACAGACGGTTCGCTAAGCACGTTGTGTCCGGAATTAAACAGGTCAACGCATGATGATTTACTAAAGGGTTAACTGTAATATTATTAACTTTTTACAATACTTTTTTTTATTACTTGTTTAGTTAGATTTTTTCCATTTAAATCTCATACTTATTCTGAGTTAGTACAGGGGTATTAGGTTTAATTGTGCGATTTAAAAATACTTAATTGCTTTCTTTTTTTTTTTTTAATATTTTATTACCAATTAAATCGTCACATACTCCGCCGCTTAAAATCGACATTAGGAATTTTAGTAAGGAAAATTCAAAAGTGGGGACTTGGAGTATGCTTGGCGTTAATGTGGGAGTTTAATTCAGTACATGGTTTGTTTTCTCTATCTCTCTTTAAATGATCTTGTTCTCATTCGTGAAATTCCCTTTATCTCGTTTCTTAGAACGCTAACTTAAATTTTAATTCTTAATACTAATTTCCCTACTTTCCGTAACTCACAATATCGTGATCAGACTGACATCGGCTTACTCTAACTACACAAGTTAGCTTTCAGCACTCTTTAATGATTACCTTGGCACCTTTCTGCCCCATCATTACCCTTTACAGACGGTTCGCTAAGCACGTTGTGTCCGGAATTAAACAGGTCAACGCATGATGATTTACTAAAGGGTTAACTGTAATATTATTAACTTTTTACAATACTTTTTTTTATTACTTGTTTAGTTAGATTTTTTTCCATTTAAATCTCATACTTATTCTGAGTTAGTACAGGGGTATTAGGTTTAATTGTGCGATTTAAAAATACTTAATTGCTTTCTGTTTTTTTTTTTTATATTTTATTACCAATTAAATCATCACAAGAGAGAGAGTGGGGGGTCCAATCCTGATGTAAACAAACACGTGTGGCACATCTGAAACGCTATTTGCTGCTTGAATTAAAAGGCGAGACACTGACAGAAACAGTACAGACAGGGTACATATAATGTTGATACTGTATAAACATATGCAAATTGTGATAATTTTACATTCCTGACCAAAATAAAATTTGTGCAATTGTGTCAGAGCGGCAGTGGAATACTTTGTCATGCCAGTTAATGGCTTTTTTCATTGTTTAGAAATCACAACAAAACAAAAAAGGAAAGTTTATTTAAAACGAAAATAGAATCTGTAGTAATTACTTACCAGTGTACTGTATATTATCAGTTGCAGTCAGATAGTAATTTAATCCCTTCCATATCTGTGTCGGAATCATCACCTGAGTCAGCAATATTAAAGATAAGACTATCCATGACAACACAATGACGCCACTTGTCTTCTCTGTATATCATTAACCGCCTTCTCCATCACCTGTCTTATATCAGGCAGCTTATATGTTTGTTGTGACACACAACATATCCTTTCAGCTAGCTTCATATTAATTCAGCGAGATTCAGAATACAATAATAAGGAGTGTCATAGAACGACATGCCGTTTTTTTTTTTCAGAAATATCATTTACTACGCACTTTTTAAACTTATGTTCATTTTGTTTTACTATCTATAAAAGTTCAGTTTTGATGAAACTTCCTTCAAAATGTAAGTTGAGCCATGGCATAATATAAGCTTTCTGCCATGCGCTATATGGAATCCATTCAGTCATCACGGAATGATATGGGACATTATCAATGATTGGTAATTTTAACCACTATTGTTTAGTGTAACAGTAAATTGGTAATTGGTAATAGTGCAACACTCTTTCAAACCACCTTTGAACACATAATCAATCATTTCAGTGCGATAATCCCCATTTTTTTTGGACTCAAACAGAAGTAAGTCCCCATCTAGACACTCATGTTCGTTGCCGATACTGAAGTAATATCAGGCACTTCCCTTTGTTACGTGGTGGTTTTATTGTGGAATCACTCCATCGCAAGTCGTACATCCTTCGTGAATACATGTCTCATCAAGGTAAAACATGTGGCAATTCTCCATCCTGAATTTCTTGATTGACTCAAAGTATTTCTTCACCAAGACAAACTGTCATGTCTGTCTAAAATGACAATTCATGCTTTTTTAACAAATTCAGATCCCATTATTTCAATAATCCATGGAGGCTGGTATGTCCCATATGAGGTAAATCAGGGTCATTATTAACTTCTAATAATAGTTTTTTAGGGTTGGAGTTTCATTACGGAAAAAAGTTATGGTGTTTACAACATACAACCATCTTAACGAAGTCATCACATTTCCCCAATAAAATATTCTCCCGTTTTCTTTTCTTTCCTGGCCTAACGAGTTTTCATGTGTTTTTAATCTCACTTCTGATGCTTTGTACACTACTGTCTGAAACACCAGTAAATTCGGAACTAAGTTTCTCTCAAGTCTTTGATAGCCAGGGACGGGTATTTTCCATTTAAATTATTAAAAACGTTAAGTACTATTAATTTTTCATCACTTTTTAGTGGTTTACCCCATTTGTGTTTTGAAACAGACACATCTGGATGGGTCAGTTGAGCTATCCATCTTAATTTGCAAAATATTGCAAACAATGGCTCTAAAAATTATAAAAAGCAATATAAATTTCAGAAACTTGCACTAAAGGCACATTTCCACAAAACACATCAAATACATAGCACTGAGACACTCATACACTTTACAACTCTCAAATGACTACGGAGACATTCTACACATGTGCGTTAACACATTACTGTGTGAACAGTGTCAACGCCTCTGACCAGTAGTGTTTCATATGTGCCACGTGGGTTTGTTTACATCAGGATTGAACTAAGAACAGAAATCGCAAGGTTGTGTAAAGGTCGGGGCGGAAGATGATCAGGGAGGACGATCTAAAGCTTCACGTGAAGATGGGACAAACACTTTGAGGATATATTAAATATCCGTGCAGATCAAGACTCAACAGATCCTCAGGAAGAAAGAGAAAGCCTGGATGAAGAAAGTGTGGAAATAGAAAAGCCAACACTGCACGAGGTTGAAGCAGCTATTCATAAATTGAAAAATAATCCTGCAGCTGGTGAAGACGGCATTGTTGCTGAATTAATAAAAAATGGTGGGCACTCAGTAATGAAGGAAATGCATGAACTAATATCTGACATGTGGGAAAATAAAATCATGCCAGAAAATTGGAATAATATGCTCTAGGGGAGAGTGGGGTAATAAGATACAGATGGGGTAATAAGAAACATACACAATTTATATCACAGATTTGTTTTTGCTGACACCCCTAGTTTTTTTGTGCCTTGTGTATCTCATCAAAGGCTATTTATAAAAAAAAAAAAATATCAAATGGCTCCTTTGAAATTAAAGGATGTTACAAAGTTGTTTCTTAATACCCCACGCATTTGTATCCTATTACCCCTTCTGGGGTAATAGAAAACAGACCTGCCATTTCACTAATGCTGTTAGTTAAAAATTGGATGGGGTAATAAGAATCATCTCCTAAGTGTACATTACAACCCCAATTTTTTTCAGAACTTTTGACCAATGCATTAACGTTTACAGGCTGTCAAAAATCTGGTTAAATGAGTTAGCCCATGAAAGTTTTTGACACACGTATATTATTTATAAAAAGGTGAACAAAAACATTTCTCAAGAGTCTAATAACATGAAAAATTGATTGTAATTAGACTACTTACTATAAAAAAGAAAACATACTTAAACTTATTTACTACACACAAGACTTGCAAGATTTTTTTTTTGCCTGATGCATAGATTTTATTTTTATAAGGTCTGATCTCTTTACATTGAAAGGTCCAGTTCCAATTAAGGTCAAATGGTCTGTAAAAAATAAACTCCTTCTTAACTTCTTCAATGTCTTCATGGTTTGGCCAATTGAATTGTTCTAGATCTTGTTTCAAAAATTTCATGACACATGTATCATCTTTTATTTCTGTTGTGTCCAATATACCACTGCACATCATAGTAAACAGAAAAATACTTTTCCACTTCAAGGTCTACTGTCATAGAACTGGTTCACTAATTAAAAACATGTTTCCTTTATTTAATGTGTTGCAGTGATTGCCACTTATTGTATTTATATTTTTATCAATATTCACACACATTTCATCTTCCACTTCCATCTCCCTTTCAAAATCAGTGACACCGAACTCTTCTGATTCATTGTCAGACAGTAACACATTTTCATCCAAGTCACTTTCATCTTCTGAATCTTGAACTTTCTTCTTTTTTACATCTTGAAATAGAGTTTTTCTCATTGCCTCCTTCTTCTTCCTTGGTATTTTTTCTACCTTTTCTTTTTTTATATTCTTTAGTTGCTTTTCAATTTCTTCTTCTTTTAAGCGCTTTACAACAGATTTTTTGGTCAAAATTTACCAGCTCCTTGAGGAACTTTTTTCTTTTTCCAGGTTGACTTGACTGTTTGGTAATTTCGGTAACAGTTTGTGACAGTTTTTTCCTGATAAAAAGTTCAAAAGAAGTCTTTTGTGGGCTGTGTAAGCCAAAGGCCAGATTTGCTCTTTCAGGGTTGTTACTTTATTTTGAGTACCAAATTCCCTGAGTTTTCCAGGTTTTCCAGACCTCAAATACCAAAATTTCCAGTACTTTTTTATGTAAATAATAGGGGGTCAAATAATTTCGACAGATATTTAATAAATATTTTTTTAAATTTTTATTTCATTCCACAGTTTTTAACATTATAATACATTTTGAAATGTACTTTTTATTCAACATAACTTAAATCTAAATTTTGGTAAGATTAAATTTAAACATCTTAATTATGGAAGCTTTTTTTTATATGTTCGAATTTCTTGCTCGATTAGATCTAAGCTTTGGTTGTGATCACTTATCATTTTACTTTTCTTATCTACTAATTCACGTATAAGCGTGTTATTTCGTCTTTTGAGTATATTTATCTCTTCTTTATTTTTTTTATCATTAAGCTTCTTTATCGAATCATTATAATATGATCTTGCATTTCTCGCAGCTTGTATCAGTTTTTTATTTATGTCAACATTTTCTATACCACCAGCCTCTTTGATCGCATCATAAACATACCTTATATTAATTAATGATATTTCATTTTGATTTTCCACAATACACTCTTTATTAATAGAAAATCCACGTTCTATTGCAGCATTACCATGGAAAATCAAAAAAATCATCATAAACAATTCTCTTAATTCATGATATTCTTCAACACTGTCTTTTAGTAAATTCATCCAAAAGTCATCCAATCTTAATTTATACTCGTTTTTGTCTTTTAAAAATGTTTTAGCCTTTTCAAGAAAGCTACTATCATTAACTATAGCCTTAAAGTTACTATCTATTTTTTCACAACTCATACCGAATAAACGCTTCTGATCTGAAAAAATTTCAATAACCATTTTCAAACGTATAAAACAATGTCTTTATTATCGACAATAATTTTAGGATCTCAGAAACTGACTGCTCTGACAAATTTATACTTAATTGGTGACTTATTTAAAATCTTTGAGACTAGTTTTTGTAGAATGTTCTGACATTGTTTCTTAAATAAAAGTATATCTTTTTCAGTTAGAGTTTTGCATTTTTTTAATACTGATCGAGTGTGATAACCAATATTTATATTTTTAACAGCGATTAAATTTTCGCTTGTGTAAATATCAATTTTTGAAACCTAAGTATTTTCTAGCACATCTTGCTTAATGAATCGACCCAAAAATTTTTAATAATATTATTCAGTGAATTAAACAGATAGGGTAACATTGGTTCATCACTTTGAAATTGTCTAAGAAAAGGTTCTACCTCACCTGCTGATACAATAAAAAAACGAAATTTAGCTTCAAGAACGTCCTGAACGTTTTCAGAAACTATTTTGAAACTTTGAGATGTGACTTTGATATTGTCTTTATTGACGCCTTCTATGTACTTGATTAAATTGTGTAAAATAGATATGGCACACTCTGCTACAGAAATATTTTCCACCCACCTTGTTGGGCAGAATTTAAGCGGGAATATTTTGGAATTTGAGTATTTGATATAATCAGCTCTTCTTGCAGGTACGTTTTTGAATAAATTATAAATTGCCCTCAAAAACTCTGAGATAGTCCATTCACTATCTTTTATTGCAGTTTTAAATGCATTGTGTACAGTATGAATACCACAGCTGCCTATATCTACTAAATTTATACGATCTTCATAATCTTTTGTTAAATCAATTTTTAAATCATTCAAAAATTTAAAATTAACATTTGGGCAACATCGAAATGTGCAACATTTTACTTAAATCAAAATGTTGCACTAGTTCTTTAAAACCTAAGATCAAATTGATTTGATAGCAGCTGTGGTATGTCCAAGGAATACAGATCCCAAATAACGGGTTACTGGTCTATCATTACTCTCTGACCAATATCTTATTGTCACATCCATTTGCTCTTTTTGAGCTATTATATTCAACGACTCATCAAACGCTATACAAAAATATTTACTCTCTTTGATTTGACTAGAAAGCAAACTTTTAAAGTATGGACCTAATCCATAAACAATGGTATATGCTAATTTACTACAACTAAGTTTAATACTCTTTGCAATTTCAGAATCTGGAAACATTAATTTCATTGAATCTACAGACTTTCCTCCAGACATTAAAGTTAAATGATACCATACGATGCTCAGACTCCATATAATTTCTGCTCTTGTAGTTTCATCTTTGGGTAAGTAATTAGCCATATTTACTATTGTTACTTTTTTTTCTCTGTATCGTTTTTCAAACAGGATTGATTGTTTTGTTGCTCTTGAATCTCTTGCATGCTCCTATCAGATTTGCTACTCGATTTTAAAGTGTCAGAACTCGACGACGTAGGTTGTTGAAAGAAAGAAGGAATCGGAACATTTTTTCAATGGAAATGACCTTGCTTTGGTGCTTTTTACCCTCTGAATGACTGACTAACGCACATTCACCCATGTTACTCAAACAAAAGTCTTTTTTACACACTTTGCAGTAAGCATAAAACACGCTTTTTTCACATTTTGCAAGCCAAGATTTATGTCTTTCAGAATCTAACCATGAATCATTAAATCTTGATTTGGAAGTCGTTTTTGTCTTTAAACGATATATTTCATATGTATTATGAACAGGAAGTTGATTTAATTTTACTTGAAAATGAAATACATATATATACTCACATCACAGACTATTCTTCTAAATAATTAATGCTTCTTAGTATCATAAAACAGTTGTAGTTTACAAAACGGTATTTTATGACGTTTCGTTGTTATGTGTTAGAGCCCAGAGTGGTACTGTAAACTAATATTTAAAATTATGAATTGAAATAATACAAAATTTTGCGTGATAGTAAAATTTCATCTAAATTTAAAAATAATACTAAAAGAATGTGATATAAAACTTTGAGCACATTTTATTTACCGTTTGGAATTCCCGATTTATATTTTACATTAATTATTTAAAGTAAAGATTTCCAATTAAAACTTGCAATATATAATATATAACTCGGAAAAAATAATAAAATTTACCTGCAACAAATAATCCTTTTTAACGTTATAGTAAATTATAAACATTCATCATATGGTAAATCCAACGTACTTCAAACCCTGAAGTTAACCTCTTTACGTTTTACTCAAATATTTGTTTATTCTCGTGCACCTATTGTGAAATGATTTATTTTAATGTTATGAATAACACCAAATCTTAATAAATAGATATCACTTGTTATTGAATTAAAAAACTTACCTACAGATAAAAAACTGCCGATTTTTTAAAAAATGTATCATTATACACTGCACCTATTAAACTCGTACAAAATACTAGGTATATATTATACACAAACTGTGGACGATGATCTATCGAGGTGTGCCTTACTTTGTTTATTATTATACAGGTATAGACTTGCAAGAGTAATGACGCGCAAAATATATACACAGATGTTTTATGGTAAGTATTTCGAAACATCGAAGAGACAGTCCAAAAATCGAAACATGCTGATGCCCGGTGCTCTGTTCGACTTTGAAGAGTATATTTCTATAGTTAATACTGTATACACACGCTACCTATTATAGAAATATAGTAACTGTAGTTGACCAGCGAACCGCACGTTGGCATACTTCACTTTTTGGATTCTCAACAGAGTGCGCCAAGGGATTGGTAGCTAAAATAGTGTGAGGCTGTAATTAATGTAATATTTCTGCAATTTTTTTAATAATTACGAATCATTTAAAGGATTTTTTTTATTTAAGAGCCAACAATCAGAATTTCCAGAAACTTTATGAAATTCCCTGACTTTCCCAGTCGAAAAAAAATTCCCCGTGTTTTCCAGGTTTTCCAGATGCGTAACAACCCTGTCTTTCTGCCTCTGTAAGCTGATGACTTGGTCCAGGAATGGGTGACTGAATGGAGACGATAGATACCGTTTGTTTACTAACTGTTGGTGAAGGAGTTACGGTTTCAATAGAAGAATGAGGCAGAGGTGTTGTTACCTCATGATTTTGTCCTGTTGCTTCCAAATCATCAAAAATACCAGGGGATTTTGTCA
This sequence comes from Magicicada septendecula, assembly GCA_034769895.1. Taxonomy (NCBI): domain Eukaryota; kingdom Metazoa; phylum Arthropoda; class Insecta; order Hemiptera; family Cicadidae; genus Magicicada; species Magicicada septendecula. Next base: position 929,472,359 of record CM068367.1, read on the forward strand.
ACTGGGCTGGTAATTGTGGATCGCTCTGAGTCGTGGCAGACCCAGCAGCCCTTGAAGGGGGTGTGTTTGGAGTTGCCGATTTTTCAGCATTGAATCTTTCCCACTTCACAGGATCATAAGCATTATTGGGAAATTTGCTGAAGTCTACTGGAAATAAACCAGTTGCCTCAAACCCTGATCTTATGTTGCGTGGTTTGAGAGATGCTTCCCAGAGAATTCCTATTTTTCTGCAAATTCAGCTTTGGTTAGGTGCTTTCCAGGGTACTTTCGGTTATGTTCCAGGAGAAGGACATTCCAGTCTGATTTCATTGTTTAAACACTGTTTTGTTCAAAGGTTGAATAAAGTGACTTACATTTGGTGGGAACTTAACCAAAACAACATCATTTTCTTGAGCCATCTTGACCAAAGCATAGCTGATGTGAAAAATGACACCATCAAAGAACAAAAAAACCTTTTTGGAATGGTCTTCTTTTGGGGGGAATCGATTTTAAAAACAATTCCTGAAACCATTTCAGAAACAAGTTACCGTCCATCCATCCATTTTCTTGCACAGCATAGCAAGTGCCTGGATATTCTCTTTCAGGTATCCATGTTGACCACATCTGTTTGCCGGTGCAAATGATAAATGGTGGAAGTTTTGTCCCATCCGCAGCACCACAAGCAAGAACAGTTGTGTTTGTCTTCCCCGACCCCGCAATATTTCTAGATATTCTTTTAACGCCCTTTTCAGCAACAACTTTAATATCTCTGGGGTCATGTGAGAAGACTGTTTCATCACAATTAAAGATAATACCTGAATCACCAGGTCCAATTTTTTCGTTCTTGTACATTTTTTCAACATTGTCATAAAATTGTTTGATGATAAAAGGGTCTGTTCCTCTTACCCTTTGGGAACTAAGCAGTTCTTCCTTTCTGATTCTTAACTCAGGATGTCTTGATAAGAAACCACGAAACCAGTCTACACCAGGGCCTTTGTCATCTTTCCATCTTGTTTGAATATTTTCTGTCACACCAAAGTCCTTAACGAGCTGTAGGGTTTCACTGCGTGTGAGGCCTTCACCATGGATGGCACATACCCGCAAATATTTAGCTAGGTCTCTTTCATCACTGGCACTTAGCTTAGGCTTTCACCCTCCACCAATGTCTGTACCTTCATCTTTTTTATAAAATTTGCACAATGTCCCAAAAGGCACTTCATAACATTCAGCAGCTGCCCGCAATGTTAGTCCTTTTCGTACTGCGGCTGCGGCTTGTTTCATTTTATTCGGATCACATGTTAACCTGAGACCTTTTTTTATGTATCTTCTTGGCATAGTAATTTTTTTTTACTTATTACCACTTTTTATAACCTGAAAACAAAAAGAAAAGAAAATAGGCCTATAGTAGATAAAAAAAGTTGCGTACCCCACAATATTTGAAATTTGGGCTAATAAGAAACACGCCCATTTCCCTGAAAATGATAAAGACATAAACAAAAATAAAAATACCATTTTATTGTCCATTTAATCAGTCAAAAAGTCCACAGCATTTTTTTGGAAAAAATGTATATGTAACATTAAAATAAAAATTTATTTTGAAAAAGAACAGTTTCCCAAGGAAAAAGTTGCTAAAATGTCTTACAAATTTTATAAGTTGTAGGGAATGAGTCCAGGTTTGTTATATATTTTTTTTTCACATTTTTAGTCCTATAAACAAAAGAAATAAAAATAATGTATCCTATTACCCCTGTTTCTTATTACCCCATCCTCCCCTATCTATAAAAAGGGGGATAGTACCATATATGAAAATTACAGGGGCATTACTTTGTTAAGTACTGCCTATGAGATTTCTACTGAAATATTGAATGTAAGGATAAAAAAGCATGCAGAAAGCTTCCTTGGAGAATATCAGCATGGTTTTCGGCCTGACAGAGGGACAACTGATCAACTATTTATCATTAGACAGATGACGGAGAAATTCTATGAACATGATATTGATCTACATTTCCTGTTTATTGATTTTAAGCAGGCCTTTGATAGTCAAAATTGGGAGGAATTATTTAAATTCCTGAGGGAAGTTGGTATTAGTACTAAAATAATCTGATCAATTAAAATGACAATGAAGGACACAAAATCAAAGGTAAAGATATATAACAAAGTGAGTGGAAGTTTTAACTTTAACAATGCTGTGAAGCAAGGAGACTGAGGTTCTATAAAACATAGCTCTAATTAGAGCAGTAAACAAAATTGATAAAAGGGGTACAATATTCATGAAATCTTCTCAAATATGTGCAAATGCAGATGGCATTGCAGTAGTAGCAAGAAACGTTGATAGTCTCAAAGACATTATGCATTAATGGAAGCAGAAGTAATGAAAATTGGTCTTGTGGAAAATGCAAACAAGACAAAATACACGGTAATATCCAACTCAGAGAACAGAAGGACTCATAGAGGATTCAATGTGAATGGGAAGTGTTTCAAAGGAGTGTCCTGCTTTAGTTATCTAGGTGCCTTGGTATCAAATGATAATAATATTAGGAGAAGTATAAGACAAAGGATACAAGCAGGAAATAGAACCTATTTTGCAAATATTAACATCTTTAAAAACAATCATATTACAAGAGGTATAAAACTTATTTAAACGTATAAAACCATTCTCTGGTGCGACCAGTTGTTACATATGGATCTGAGGTGAGGACTTTAATAGAGAATGACAAAACTGTTTTAAAATCATTTGAGCACAAAATATTGCATAAAATTTATGGCCCAGTAAGAGAAGAAGGCAGTTGGAAAATAACAATGAACTACTGGCTCTTATGCATAGAAAAAATATAGCGAAATTCATCAAATCACAGAGGTTGGATTGGTTGGGACTTGTGGAAAGAATGTCTGAAGAAAGAATGCTGAAGGGAATATAATATACTACTAGACGGAGAGGCAGACCAAGGATGAGATGGTTTGATGGCGTAACAGAAGATCTTGCTAGCATGGGGATCAGAGGGTAGAGAGGAAGGGCAGAGAACAGGGAAGCATGGAGGAGTATTTCAGAGGAGACTAAGCCCACCAAAGGCTGTAACGATGGAGGAGGAGGAGGAGGAGGAGGTGAGGGTTGGATTGAGGGGTGGTGAGGAGAGGAGGAGGAGAAGAAGAAGAAGAAGAATGATACTTTCACCATCATTAAAAAAATAGGTATTTATTAATTTAAAATACCTATCTTTCAATATGTTATTTCAACTAATTTGTACTTAATTTTTTTGTAGGTCTAAAGTAAAACACACATCAAAACTAGAGGCACACAGTAAATATTATTAAATTATTCTTATATTTAAATTTTTAGTAGGTTTCAACAATTGTTAGTTTCCCATATTCATCATTTTGATTACTCATTCCTGTCAAAAATGATCACTGAGGTTTTAGTGTATTTTCTAAAAACCCTTTAAAAAACAGCTGTGTAATCATTCAGACGGTAACTTATGTGTTGTCATTAGTAGAAAGTGTTACTAAAATATATAGTTAATTATGCATACAAATATTATTCTAATGAGTAATAAATGCATTTTTTCCCTACAGAATTGGGCAAATTAAAGTAGTCTGGCTGAATTTGAGATGAATTGAAATGCCTTGATGAAATCATATAAAATATATTATTTAATATGACTGACATATTTATAGCAATACTAATTAACAACACAAAATTGAAATTGTGGTTAAAAGTTATTTTTATACCACCAAACATTATTTTGGAGATTAGGTCTATGGTATTTTTTATAAAGATGTAATAACCAGTAAGGCTTGCTACAATAAGTGCTTATGAAATGAATCAGATGAATGAATATTTTTGCAGTGTCAGCTATATTAAATAACAGTTGCACACTTTAGTACCAACCTCAAACTGTTAAACCATATAAACAATAATTATTATCATTCTTGAACTGCTATATGTAATGTAACTACTGCTAATATTGTAATTATAATATACGAAAATCAACTAACTTCAAGTGCAGCATGATTCCGCTAAGACAAAATACTGTATAACTTTTATCACAATCAATTTTAACCACTGTTCGAACAGTCTGAATAAAGTATCAAATGTAGTATAGGGATGGGGTATGGAAAGCTGATGACTGCTAGCACTACTTAGAATTCAATACGAACTAGTTCAGGGTTTATTTTAACCACTGTTCGAACAGTCTGAATATAGTATCAAATGTAGTATAGGGATGGGGTATGGAAAGCTGATGACTGCTAGCACTACTTAGAATTCAATACGAACTAATTCAGGGTTTATTTTTTGCCCAGGGTAAGCTTTCTCTACCTGAGTAACAATACCCAAGCAAAGTAGTTTTGTTTTGATTTTAAATGATACAGATCAATATAAATAATGAATATAACTTTTATCCTGACACGTTTCACATGAATTTGTATTCTAAAACATAAAAGACATGGTCTTGAAAATCGCACTAAATCCAGGTTACTAGAGCATCTTATCAAAGATGTTTATAACCTTGTCTTATGGCGGATTTTGGTGGGAATTCACAAAATGAGCATTAAATGTGGGAAAGCATTATACCGGGGAACACTACACTGCTATGCTGCTATATCACTGTTCTGCTGTATGTAAAACAATGTTAGTCATAACTTGAATGTGAATAGTTTGCTGAATAAAGAAAATATGTTGTAAAGCAAGGCACACCTGACATCCATGTACAATATGGTGGTACTCAGGATCATTGCAACTTAGATGTAGCAAATAATCATGCTTCAATGTTTAAATTGTAATTCATTCCATGCATGCACATTTGGTATACATACAGTGAAGCCTCAGTATACAAAGATCATTGTTGTATTGACTTAAAGGCTGGTTCATGCACAATGACTTACGTATTAGTTTTGCGACACCACAACTGTCCAATCAAACTATACAAAAAAACTTACAGACACACTATTGCTAGTCTTGTCTACAATTTTGCTCAATCTTCCTTTGAAACCAATATAGGAACACAGTTCACTAATTAAAAACATGTTTCCTTTATTTAATGTGTTGCAGTGATTGCCACTTATTGTATTTATATTTTTATCAATATTCACACACATTTCTTCTGAATGTACTGAACTATACAAATGTTCCTCAAGTATGAGCAATAGATTAGAGGGTGGTCAGAAGTGGCACAATAACTAAGCCATCTCAGGATGATGACATACATGGTGCACGCACACACACCTGCATACAGTAATTACACTTCTATTATGTTGAAAAACACACATAAAAAAGTTATATAAAGTTATAACCATAACTTTCATGATTAAAATATTACAGAATGACAGAGGACCCATAAAAACTTCTGTTTATTAACTAAAATGGTAATAATTGTTCAAAATTCCAGGACTACCAGACACCTAAAATTATTTATTATACAAAGGAAAACTGTCTCAGAGGATATGAAAGTACTGTTAGTACTTTAACGTTACTATTTAATGGAAGGCTCCTCAGTAAAAAAATAGAAAGGTGCAATGAACAACATTTAGTTGTTGTCTTTGCTATGCTTAGTCACTGGCAATGTTATGTCAGTTAACTCAATAACTGAGTACAGCAGACCAGTGTCAGCAGGTGGATATAACTACATAAAGCATCAGATCAAAGAGAGAGGTAGAGATAAAGTACGGGGACATATAAAGAAATAACACACCTTTAACCAATACATTAAGTATAATAAGAAACGTGGAAACAAATATAGGAAACAGAAAATAAGTACTCAGACAAGAAATCTGGAGTAGGCTCAAATAGAGAAATAACTGGAAAGGAAGGAAGTAGGACATGAACAAGACAATAATAAAATAACATTGGCAATCTTGTAAGTCCTCACTTTGATTATCCAAATAACTCATGTTCCAAATGAAAGTGTAGTGAAACCTCCCAATTTCTAAAACAGAATAGTTCACAGATCTCTGGCTTTAATACTGAATGAAAATAAAGAGTATTATGCCTGATCAATAAAGGCTCACACACACTTCTGAAACTCCTTCTCTGTAGTAATCTATAGCACACTCCATTCAAACACAATGTAACACTGATAAACATGGGTCAAACTTTTCTAAACTACTCCTAATGTATTTAAAAGGATACTATTTGGGTAAATCATCGTATATAAAGCTTTTTACTTCTGGTAGTCTGTTGAGAGCACACCCTCTGCAGCTCTGTAACATAACAGTCCTTATTATATTTTAGTTTCAGTTTCAACAACTTATAACCTGTTTATTATATTCAAAATATTAAATGATATGAGAATGTGTGCTACAAACATGTTTGCATAGGGTGAACACCAAAGAGTCAAAAGAATACAATAATCAACTCTAATGTGAACTGTACTGCCAACGTCACTATTTGTTTTGTTTCATTCTTTTGTTAACAGATTTTGTTTCATTGCTGGTATTACTCATATTGATGAATATTGAGTATTGCTACAATAAGTACTTAACATACACTTGTGGTCTTCATGTTATCTGCAAATTTAAATAGGCTATAGTAAAACCTTGACTATCTGTGTTAATTCAGAATGTACAATGCACAGTCATTGGAAAACATGGTTAATCCACTGATCTTACAGTGTATCTTTGTGGCTCCCAAAATTGTAACGGCCCGCATAGTTCCATCCGCAGTATGGTCAGAATTGATAATTATGTGTAGGCCTACACAAAGCTCCGCATACTTGTGCACATAATTTACACGTATAGAACGAACGGGTACTAATGTTGAACAAAAATATTTTTGTGGATGAGAACAATCAGGCATGGTAAATAATGAAAATAGATGTAAACAGATAAAATATAATTTATTTTGATTGACATGTAATTTTATTAAACTACGAAATTAAGTTCTGTATGCAAGAAAAAAAATTTATAAAAAACACATAGGCCTTGTAAATCACAAAAACACTATGGTACATAGAAAATTATTAGCAGCACATAAAATTGTTATTCTCACTTTGCCGATATAATTCTCACTTTTGTGTCAAGGAACGCTTTTTCGGTGGCTAGAGATTTTGATGGTAGATGACGATGACTGAGCCCAGATTCATTAGCATTGTACATTTATTTAGATGTCAACTTATTTTTACTCACAAAAGCCTGAAACTTTTTTCTAAATTCAGTCAATACCGCCAAATCTCCACTCAGTTTCCACCTTGCACTGTTAATTTGCTTTAAAACGGTGTAGCCAGCCTGAGTTGCCATTAAAATCCAAGCTAAAACCGAGTGCATCATTAAAACATTTCGCCTTCTGAACAAGCATAGGTCCAGGTATAAGAGTGCCTTGTGCTAGTTTTTGGCTGACCTGTAAAAAGAGTACTTTATCAAGAGCACTACACTAGCTTTTTATCTTTTTTTTTCTTTCATTGATAAAGCACTCTTTTTACGGGTAGCCAAAAACTAGCACAGGTGTTCCTGTACCGTACCTGGACCTAGACTTGACCTAGCCTCGAGTGTTATTGGCTTCAGTTTGTACCCCTATGTTAAATTCACTCAGCACTGTGACGCATTCTCTCCTTTTTCAAGTTTTAATGACACTTAATTTTTGTTCTATTGATAGCACCATGCGTTTCAGTTTTGCACTCTTTGTTAAAAGTTTTTACACTATACTAAAAATAAAAAGTAACAAAAACAACACTACTAAGATGACAAAGAATAGAAATAAAGACTGAATAAAAAAAAACAAAACACAAAACAGCACTTCACGCAACAGCAAAAAACTGAATAATGCCAACATGGCAAAAATTATTCAAGCGCTGTACTGTATTTTCGTAAACAAAAACTTGCAGTCATTGACCGCACCAGAAGCAGGGAATTCCGATATCCGAAAAACTATGGACTACTACCTACATGACAAAGGGAAAAGTATTTATTACTTTGTTATGAGCCACTCACACGTGCACAAACTGCAGCCTATCTCAAATCTCTAAACACTGTGGGCACCAGGCAAAAATACGAAACTATTTTTCACAGTTGTAAATATTACGAATGCATGGTTAGACTGACGTACTGTTAAGCCACACATAGATAATTGGTGCTTTACTGTATTAAATGAAAACTCGGTTGTGATATTCTCACAGCTGGGACCGAAGCGAGGGACAGTGTTATGATCTAATGCTTGATGTCTGTGACACATGAGTGATGTTCTTAGTAACCTGCAAAATTGAGAAGTGGATTCGATGTCTATGTAGGGCAAGCAAAGTGAGCGCAGGGGTCTGTCATATACGGTATGTGGAGTATAAATGAAAAAATATCGGGTTTACCGTGTACGCGGCTAATTTCTACATGAAGAAAATTAAAAAACCGCATGTTTACATCATTCGGCTCCCATAATTGGTTTTTGCGAACAATTTTTTTCCGCGATATTTTATCAAAAACTCAATAAACTGTAATTGTTTCATATCAACGAACCACGCCATTTGCAAAAAATTACTGAGGAAAACGCTGCAGACACCCATCAGTAACATGGGACAATTGAAAAAAACTTTCGGAAAACACTGGGATGGGAGAAATTGAATCCCTTTTCCCGGTGGGGGGGGGGGGTTGTTGCAAATCGCAAGTTACACGCAAAGTTTTTCCCGATTTGTGTACTCGAAATGCGTTTGATGAACGTACTATAGCACCGCAAGCCGTTAGATCTGTAAGCTGGCTAAATTAAACTACATTACATAACATTAACCTAACCGAGACCGCATGTCACACGTCACGTTTTCCCGAATTAGTATGCTCGAAATAGAGTTTAATAAAGGTTTTGTAGTACAGGGGGCGTTCTATAATTACAAAGAAATATCAAGCAAATACCAGAGATAATGTAAAGTGTACACATCTTAATGGAAATGGTGGGGGCGTTCGAGTGCCGGGTACTTGGCCTAAATAAATATTCTGGCAAGAACTCTTCTAAATGGCCTTATCGCACGCTGAACCGAGGTACATAACTGCGCATAGGGATGGCAACATTGACTGGTATATCGATATATCGGTCTTCCGATATATCGTAACAGCTATATCGATATATCCAATATATTGCTTGAAATATATCGATATATCACGATATATCGGTAAGACCAATATATGAGCCAATGACTGCAAGCTCTCAGTCTGCACTGCTGTCCAACTCCAATTCCAATGCAATGCAGTGTTGCACGAGCACGACAAAAAATCCCGACGTTGTTTATAGCAGATAGTAATAAATTAATCTCATTATTAACCCTCTAATGGTAAGGTGCGGGTCGGATCTGACCCATGCGCAATTGTTCCAAACATCTCTCCATTCTAACTTTTCTCCAAACAGTTTAACACTAAGATACCCTCTCAGTCATTCATAGGGAAGGTATAGGAATAACCCCAGATTCCAGGTAATTGTTCCTCGATCACTGTGTTTGTTTTTTCTGGGCACTTCTGATGCGACCCGACTTACCAAAAATGCTTTAAAATTTTTCAACGCTTCCTATATATTTTTTGCAGTTTCGTAAGAATGCATGGCTTGTGAACTTTATACATGCGTAGTACTGTAACTAATGTTTAGTCTTGTTTTGTAGACTAAACATGAACACAACACTTGCCATTGTTTTGTAATTTTGTAACCAGTTTCTCTCTTGTTTCTCCAAAGTCGAGCCTAGACATCAACAATCGTATATTTTGGAATGTCTACACTTTGTGTACATGTTACGATTCACAAAAAACCGTAGTAGTATATGGTTGACATTGCTCTGGCATCATAGCAATACTAACACGTGTAAGAGCCAGACAGTACCATTGAGTGGACAATAGAATACAATTTACTCTAATTACTGTGACTTTTTTCATTGAATTTAGATTTTCTATTCATTTTTTATTTTTTGCATAATGGCTTGTAACAAAATATTGTACACTGCTGAAAAAATATTAGCAGAGTTTCAAAGGCAAGAAGAAGAAGACTCAGACTTAGAAGAAGAAGATTTTGACAAAGAAGTTTCCGAGACTGAAGATAACATTCTTATAGACAGCGATAACGATGACGAGTTCGACTTAGCTGAAGGGACACAGGATTGTAGCAGTGCTGATGATTTTTTTTATTGTACTTCAAACAAGTTTTTAATATTTAAGTCATTCTTGTAATAATGTTTAAACATTTAGAATACTCTCAGACTCTATAAAATGTGGTGACACTTTGCATAAAGCACACGCATTTGTGGCAGTGGGGATTTTGATAGCAAAGTGGAGAAATTTTGAGTAGCCATGTGGGGAAAAGAGGACTGATTGACCTGGCGACACTGATGATGACAGGATTTTTGAATTGGGAAAGACGAAGAAACCATCTGGACGAACAAACCGGTATGATGACAGGATTTTTGAATTGGGAAAGACGAAGAAACCATCTGGACGAACAAACCGGTACGCTCCAAATTTTCACGAACCTCATCTTTAAATGTTATCACACACCTGCCCGGACCAAAAGGCGATGCTCGAGGGATCGTTGATGAGGTACAATTGTTTTCTTTATTTGTAACCGATGAGATGCTGGAAAAAATTGTTCTCCACACTAACAATGAAATAGAAAGATCGAAGATCAAATACCAATCTGTACAGTGGTTTACATCTCCCACAAACCTGATAGAGATAAGAGCTCTTATTGGGCTGTTGTATATGAGCGGTGTTTTGTAGAACTCTGGTTTATGTCTTGATGATGTTTTCTGTAATCTATGGACCGGCTGTATTTCGCTGTTCAGTGTCACAGAAAAGATTCTCTTTTCTAATCCAGAACTTACGATTTGACGACAAAACTACGAGAGATCCAAGGAAAAATAACTTCGCGGCGTTTCGAGACCTTACCTTGCATGCGTAAAAGTCCACCTTACCGTTAGAGGGTTGAAGTACTAAAACACAATTTGTTACAACCTTATTAAAACATCATTTTAAGAGAAGTGAATTTAATGTTTTACATTTTGTAAATCAATAACAAAAAAACGATATATATCGTGTTTTTAGACATGTATCGATATAATCCAAAAATATATAAATAACGTATATCGATAAAAAATATATCGATATATTTAGAAATATATCGATAAATTTCAACTATCGATATATCGTTGCCATCCCTAACTGCGCACCTCTCGTTACTGGTGCCCGATGGTGTTCGTGTGAGCGCCGGTGCGCGCGTCAACAAACTCAATGGAGTGTTCGAAGCCAGCCTCGTCTAAGGATCGGTAGGCCCTCCAGCGATCGGAGACGATTGGCGTGTCTAGCTCGATTCTCTCGCAGATGATGCGGAGTAGTGTAGCCGCATCACGCTTCTCGATAGGCATTAAATACGTGTTACCGGTGCCCCTCTCGATCACCCGAACACCCACTTACCTCCACGACGCGACCTCGGTTGTACTTCCTGCGGACGAACTTTTCTTCAGATTTAAATTTTAACAAACTACCTACCCACACCGTACTCAGTATTAATCATACACTTTTGGGTTATGCTGATTTATAGCAAGGCCTACATTTTTTTTTTTTTTCAAAAAAGTCAATTTGTACCTGTTTACTAACAAAAGCAGTAATTGTATGTTATACTTTAATTCTGTTTTAAAGTAAAAACAACTTCTCCATATCATCTTACCTCTCTGCAATTAGATTTAAATGCCCTTAACATGCTTTTAAACACACAAGTAATTAGAATTAATCTCAATATAACCTCAATGTCGTTTTCTTTTCCAATGAATCAATAATTGGAGAAAGGATGTGAATTTCTGACATAAAATTATACCAAAATTACATTATAATCACATCAAACCACACATATACGTTTTTTGAGTTAATAAACTTCGTAGTGTGGTAAAACATACCACCACCACGGGAAGGCAAGGCAATGTATTAAACTTAACAGTATGTTTACTGCTTTCTGTTCGCAAATTTTATTACAACACACAATATGCCTACTAATTTTTGATCAAAACGGAATTGTTTTAACTATAAGCAACAAAGTGCCATAGACTTTTATATTTAAACAACTTTCTTCATTAAAAACAATAACCAATAACATGCTGTATTATCACCTGTACTTCGGCTCTTACTACACGATCACGTAATTTTTTGTCTTCCTCTGCAATATCACTGTACACAATTGAAACGAACAGTGAACATAATATTAAACTTTTCTTGACACCAAACATATTGACTGTTCAAACTGTTATCACCGTGTCTTGTTGAACATACGAGATACGAGCTTTTAAGTAAGCACCGAGTCAGTACTCGGTACAGTAGTAGCCACGTGACTTATCGAAAATGATCGATTCTCACAGAAAACGTTTTCGATAATACATTTCTATTATATTCAAATGAATTAATAAGAAACCAAACTAACTATGAGATTTCTGTTTCTTGTTTTCTTTGTTCGAAAAGTTACTCTAAAAATTTCGATCTGTCGTACACAAAATAGTAGTCTAAATATTACTATCAAACCAATTTAATATTAATATCATCTTGTAAACCAAAAAATATACTATTCAGGGCGTATTTACGAGGGGGGACAGTCCCCGGACCACCATTAGAGAGTCGAGAATAGTTGACGAATTTTGTTAATCTCTTAATTTTTAGACTATTTTATTATTTATATTAGTTGTGTACGTTAATATAGTAGTAACTCATTTTTAAAAATACAAACAGGTTTATTACACAGCATTTGTGTATACGTTTGAAATATGAAATATCGGAAAATCAATCTAGTCAATAAGTATCTTCCAAACAATGTTTCAATAATGTGCATTTTTATTGCGTTATTACAGTTTATTTTAATGGGATTCATTTCAGGATATTATCACACATTTTTCAACCACTTTAAAGATAGGAATGTTTCAACTCGACCGGACCCCTCCCCCAAGACCAAATTCTAGATACGGCAGTGGTTGGATATAAGATAGGTGCGGATCTTACCACTTGTGCTTGTCTGCACTGTTGGGATCACAGCCTGGTGAGCTCTAGTTTCCTTAGGTACTGTGTGGCATGTGTTTTCAACAGAAGGAAGTTGGGATGCAGTGAAATTGCTCTCAATTCGGATAAGAATGTGGTAAAATAATAAGGTTGCACTGCACCTGACCACCGTTTGTGGGCGTTGGTAGCAAAGATGGACTGCCATGATCACAGGTGACAGCTTTTGCAAAGAGGCATTTCAGGTTCTCATAAAAGTCTGTAGCCTGGATGATAGCACAGCCGAGTTGGATTTGCAGATGTCTGTTGTTTCTAGGAATTGGTGCACCGGCATGACATCGTGTCTGAGGTATGCATTTGGTACCTTCCTCAGGATTTGATCTATGGGAGGTTAAAGCCTTGCTGGTATGGTAATAGATGCCATGCTGAAAGGTGGTAACCATGTTCAGTGGGCAGTCATAATCAAAGCCAACAGCTTTCCCAAAGTGAAGGGCATTCATGGAAGCCGAGGGACCAGGCGCCAGCACAGCCAAGGCAGTCGGCTAATTTTCAGTTCTAACTAAGCATGAGATACGCTGTCTGGTGGATTTTCATGGTAATGTATCATAGGATGATTCAGAAGATGGGGGTGATACATACAATATTAGTAGACAATTGTTTATGGCAATGATTGTCAAGTAACCAGTACACGAATTCCTTCATAAATACAAATATTCACATAGTACAGTAGAGTCTTAATTACCTGACCTTTGTTTAACTAACATTCTGGATTGTCCAACCTGGTTTCAAAGCTAATAGTTAAATCATGTTAGGTAGATTGTTTTAAATGTTGCATTATGTGTTATGCACCACTGCTATTCCTACCATTTCTACACACCAAGCCCTTTCTCAGTGCTAATATTACTATTAGAGAGTAAGCATAGTTGTTTTTTGTTTTTTATACATAAACTGTTAATTAGTTTGGTTAAACAAATTAAAATTTTCATTATTCATTAGAGGAGAGAAAAAACTTGTTTAAATTGAGACGAAGCATTAAAGTGATTTATCAGAGGTGGAACAATAAACAAATTGGCACTGTTCTCAGGGTAGGAGAGCTACATTTAGTGATTTAGTAGAGGAGACAAAGAAGTAACTTAGAAAAATATAGTTGTGACTGTAATTGTGAAGATGTGCACAAAGGAAGAAAAAAATTTGTAAAGATGTCAATACAAACAATAAGTAATCTGTTGTTTTTGCAGTACTCTTACAAGAGAGCTAGGGAATGACTATTTTGGGCACTAGTCTTCAGGAGAAAGTTCTTGCTTTCCAGAAAGACACTGGGAATTAAAAACAAGAGTTTACAAAACAAGTGTGGGCATTGTTGGAAGAAACGTTACAGCGTAAGGCAGCTTAATGTGTAAGATGAAAATCTGTTTGCAGACTCCCAAACTGTCATTAATTTTAAAAGAAGGCTGCATACAATAAATGAAAAAGAATTAATAACAGGAGAGCAGCTGTATAATTACAATGAAACTGGCTTACATTTTTTAAATGCTCTAGCTAAAACAGCTTCAAGGACAGAGAAGAGAGCACCTGGTTTCAAAAGAAATAAAGGGCAAGCTAATCTAAGCAATACCACTGGCAATCATAAATATGCCACTTGTTATTGGGAAATCTAAAAGTCCCACAGCTGTTAAATATACGTTGACTTCGGTGTAACCAGTGACTTAGAAAAGCCAGAAGTGTGAAGGAATATGAAATGTTTCATATTGTTTTTTTTTTAAACAAGCTTATATTGAATGAGTTGAAAGATTTCTTATGTTTTTGAATCTTCCCAGGAAAGAAGTCCAGGCATAGAAGTCTTCCCAGGTTCCCAGGCATAGATAATATGCCAAGCCATCAAAACATTGAAGAGTTAAGAAGTAATGATATAATAACAGTGTTCAGGCCTCCAAAAGTGACTTTTTTATGGCAGCTAATGGGTCAAGGATTGGTGGACACAGTCAAGAAAAAATACTGCCTTTAAGTCCTTTCAGAACTCAAATGCAGTGGATGAGAGGAGTAATACTGTTGAAATGTTGGAACAGGTCAACATAAAAGATATAAGCTTCTGGATTTTAGAATGATTGAACAAGATTGAAATTCTCACATGAGCCAGATCATGGAAAACTGTATTCTCATAAGGTTCAAAATACATATACCAAAGATCTAATTGATGAAAATAACAATCTGATTCACTAACTACAAAAAGTTCCAGATTGTGATAGAATTATTGAATTCTTGGATTTCGTTGTCCACGACGTGACCGTTACTTAACTAAATATAATTATTTCACTACCGACTCGGAACACAAAACTTTTTATCGGTAAAAACGTAAGGCTATAAGGTAAAACTTTTACGTTTTTACCCATAAAAAGTTTTGTGTTCTGAGTCAGTAGTGAAATAATTATATATTGAAGAACTGGTGAACAGTAATGATCAACATGATTTGACTGATCGTGACAATTGCTATGGTAATGGTGCCAAAATTGAAGACAGAGTGATGAAGAATCAGAATTAAATCAATAAACCACTCAGAAGCAGTTGAAATTCTTGAGGCAGCCCTATCCTATGTTGAACAGCAACATGACGCAACCGCAACCATGTGATGTTACTATGATGCATGACCTCCTTGCATCTGCCTCCACACAAACATTAATCAAAGGTGAAGACTGTTTTACCAGTCAATGATTATTTTGTTATTTATTTAAAAACTTGTTTTTTTTCAGTATGTAATTAAAAAGTGAAAATGTTTTATATGAAATTTGCTCAAAATAAGAATAAAATGTAAACACAATAAGAATAATTGTTTTTAAATAGAATACAGTAATGAGTGTGTTGTTTAATTATCTGACATTGTCCCAAAAGTCAAGCCTTTTCCTTCTTATCTGACTTTTTCAATAGCTGACAATACCAGTACTGTACCTGAAATGATAAACTGATACTGGAAGTTGATGGCAAAATAATTTACTCTAGAAGGAAATATGCAATGAATGGGTGTAGGAAGATCATGAGACAGCAGTTGAGATAGTTTTCTTTTCTGGCAAGGAAATGCATAAATTTTGCTTACTTTATTGCCCTTACTGGGTTAACCTTGTTCTTCAGTTCACTGTTTAATGACAATACTTTTTAGATTGACAGTACTCAATCAATGAATGATAGTGGTTTACTACTAACTAAAACCATTAGTGATTCTAGTAATTCAACTTATTCACTGTATCGAGCTACTGTCAAGTAGAATTTTTATGTAGACAGTAATCGCAAACAAATATTTCAGGCAGGTGGTTCACAGAAGTCCATTATGAAATTTTACTTCATAACTCAAGAGTAGTCTGCTCTGTTCTTTTCTACTTTTTTTTTTTTATCAAAAAGCATTCAAATATTATTCAAAAACTATAAGAAAACTGTTTTACACATGTGTAATATTCTTGTGATTTTTTAATCAATTTGTAGACAAATTATTTCAGTTCCTAAGAAATATAAATCTACATTATAACAGAAGTTTAAAATATTTATTATCATAAAACTGTTAGATTTGCTATATCCTGTAGCCACAGTTTTGTAATACACTTCAGGGTCACAGGCCATTATTTTATAAAAAGTGTTCAGTACCAGTATCATAATAATGTGTGTAGAATATTAATAAGTATGATTTATAAAAGCATGGTAAATATGGTATTACCTGTTAACATATAACTGTATTGGAATACAGTCTAGTAAACTTTAAGGGTTAATATTTTTAATTAATAGAATATAAAAAGTGTAAGTTTTATAAAGTTAATAATGTGATAAAAGAACAAAAAATCGGAATGGAGAACCATACATGACTTCCATGTCCTAAAATTTATTTTTAAAATCATTTAAATATTAATTAAATAAGTGGATGCTTGAGTTCTGAAGAAATTACATATCAGCTAAAATGGTACCACCATGTTAGGTGGAGTAAGACTATCCTCAACCTTCGTGAGGAAGGACTATACTTTTGGATAAAATGTCTGTAGGTTGAACGAACAGCTAGCTAAAGGTAGCTGCAATCTGATTCCTGTAATGAAATTGGACTCTCGCTGCGAGGGGCCGAGGGATGTCTATAGTTTTATCAAAGTCTTTCCTGTCAATACTATACTAGTCATTTCTCTTTTTTTTAAATCGAGTCTTGATTTCTTTCTTTCCATTTGTCTTCTAATTTCCTGAATTACTATTCTGTTAACCCGTATAATTATAAATTTCTCAGCAAAGCATTTCTTCCTTAATACGTTTGTGTCTCTTGTTTAACACCCACCATTCTGATCCATGTCATAATGCTATATTCCACACAATCTAGTATATAACTAGCCATCAGGGAGGTCAAAATATTTTCAAGGAGGGGCAAACAATTTTCCAAAGGAGAATACACATAATACACACATGCACATATTAGTTTATAATACTCATATCATAATAGAAATAAGTACACAGATTGTATTAATTGCTTTAATACAACAACATTGCCCAGCGATCCACAGGAAGCAAATCAATGTCCATCTTTTCGGCTTGCACGCGTTGTGTTGGTGTGCGTTTCGGCACTTTCCATTTAAAAAGCATACAAACATAAGATAATAAACATGAGTGAGGCCAGAAATAACGCAAATTTTGTATGTGTGTGTGTGTGTGTCTCCTGCTGGTATTTTTATTGCGGTAATCACAATAATAAAACTTTGGAAAAGTAAACATTACATAATTGAGATATGCTTGCCTGCCAGGAACGATATATTTTCACTCATACGTGATTTAAATTAAAATGAAAAATATAGAATTTTGTTAAAGTCAAATGAAATGTTTCCATATAACCTACTTCTTTGTTGTCATTAACGTATTACACATATAAAACTTATAAAATTTACTTCCTCCATCATCAACTACCATTTTAATTTATTAAAAAATGTACCCCCTCCCCCCTTCAACTACCCTTTTTATTTATAGATAGTTCACCTACCTTTCTACAGTGGATTATTATGACCTTCTTTTCAGGATACTTTATTTATCAAAATTAAGTAATTTACTCTTGTTAAAACGTAAAATGTTGCAGGTAAACTACCCCTTTCCCTTAACCGATCTTCACCAAAAACAATAGGCCTTAAGTCCTCTACAATTCAGAGCTGTATGCAAAAAATTATTTGATTCTGTTTGAATTTGCGGCTGTTATCGTTTGCCATAGAAAACATTCAACACACAGACACACAAAGACACTTTTCGAAAAATGACTTTTTTTCATGTTTTTATGGTAGCACAATCAGAATCTGCCGTTATCTTGAACACGATTTTTTTCGCCATGACCATACTTCCATTTCTTTATAGAACATGGAAGTAAAAATTACCTTAATTTATAGGTAAATTGATTATGTGATTATATCATATGAAGAAGCATGTAAAATATTACTTCAAATATGGGAGTCTTGTACGATATCAAATTTTTTAGGTTCATATTTTTAGTGACATAGTTATGAAATCCTATAGGCTTATTAGGGCTATAGAATAGCTATAGCCTTATATTAGTATGCCAAATTTTTAATCTCATTAAGCAGTGGAATAGCAAATTATTGTATTTTACCAAAAAATGATTACAGGCTGAAACAAACATCCTTTGGCAAATAATAAATATCGGTATGGAGAACCATACATGACTTCCATGTTCTAAGATTTATATTTAAAATAATTTACAAAATGAAATGTTTCCATAGAAACTACTTCTTTCCACTTATTGCTTCAGCCTTAACCACAGTACTGTGGTCACTAACGTATACCACCTCACGTTATCGCACTCGATTTTCACTGATGATGGAAGTCGATGGCACTGCCAAAACGTCTGGTTTTGCAGAAAACATTGGATTACGGCCAAACAGCCCGGGAAGGAATTTTAACAACAAACTACTACTTTGTTGCCGATAACGTAGTACACATATAAAAATTATCCCCTCCCCCTTCAGCTATAATTTTCATTTATAGAAAATTACCCCCACCCCATTCAACTAGCCTCTTCATTTATAGATATTTCATCTACGTTTCTACAGTGGATTATTAAGATCTTCTTATCAAGATACTTTATTTATCAAAATTAAGTACTTTACTCTTGTTACAACAAAAAATGTTTCAGGTAAACTACCCTTTCCCCGTAACCGATCTTTACCAAAATCAATAGGCCTTAAGTCTTCTACAACTCAGGAACATATGTAAAAAAATTATTTGATTCTGTTCGAATTTACGGCAGTTATCGTTCGTCATGAAAAACTTTCTCTTGTTACAACATAAAATGTTGCAAAACTACCCCTTTCCCTTAACCGATCTTCACCAAAATCAACAGGTCTTGAGTTCTCTACAATTTAGGGATGTATGCAAAAAATGATTTGATTATGTTTGAGGTTACGGTAGTTATCGTTCGTCATAGAAAAAATTAACCTTGTTATCACATAAAATGTTTCAGGTAAACTACCCCTTTCTCTTAACTGATCTTCACCAAAATCAAAAGGTCTTGAGTCCTTTACAATTTAGGGATGCATGCAAAACATTATTTGATTCTGATTGAATGTGCAGCAGTTATCGTTCGTCATAGAAACAATTACTCTTGTTAAAACATTAAAGGTGGCAGGTAAACTACCCCTTTCCCTTAACCGATCTTTACCAAAATCAACAGGCCTTCAGTTCTTTACAATTCATAAACATGTACAAAAAATTATTTGATCCTCTTTGAATTTACGGCAGTTATCGTTCGTCATAGAAAAAATTGCCATTGTTAAACATAAAAGGTTGCTGGTAAACTATCCCTTTCCCTTAACCGATCTTCACCAAAAACAATAAGTCTTGAGAACTCTACAATTCAGGAACGTATGCAAAAAATTATTTGATTCTCTTTGAATTTACGGCAGTTATCATTCGTCATAGAAAAAATTACCCTTGTTAAAACATAAAATGTTGCAGGTAAACTACCCCTTTCCCTTAACCGATCTTCACCAAAAACAATAAGTCTTGAGTACTCTACAATTCAGGGCTGTATGCAAAAACTTATTTGATTCTGTTTGAATTTGCAGCTCTTATCATTTGCCATATAAATAAAAATCTACACGCAGACACACAGATAGACACACACACACAGACACTTTTTGAAAAATGACTTTTTTTCATGTTTTGAGAGTAGTACAGTCAGAATCTGCAATTATCTCAAACACGATTTTTTTTGCCATCACCATTTTCCATTTCCTTATGGAACATGGAAGTAAAATCTGTATGGAGAACCATACATGACTTCCATGTTGTAAGATTTATGTTTAAAATAATTTACTTGAATTCGGTTCGGTAATTTCTAAACAAATATCGCCCACCCTCAAACTAATTTCACTATTTATAGATATTTTTGTTATTATGGGGGTAGTCGTTTAATATAATGTTATTTTCAGTCACTTTATCCATAAAAATTAGGTAGGCTTACTTTATTCTTATAAAGAAACCGAACTATGCAGATAATCATTCCTCCTCCAAAGCGCTCCGAAGTCACTCACGGACCCTGAGCATCTTGCAGAGGGTTCATTCCCTAAATACGAAAAGTCTGTCTATGAACCGTTCCTCTGTAAACACGTGCAGTTACACTGCCCAGCGATCCACAGAAAGCAAATTGCTATCCACGCTGGACACTTTTTCGGCTTGCACGCGTTGTGTTGGTGTGGGTTTTTGGCACTTTCCATTTAAAAAGCGTGCAAATGTAAGAAAATAAACATGAGTGAGGCCAGAAATAACGCGAATTTTGTGTGTGGGGGGGGGGCTTGCCTGCCTTTTTATTGCGGTAATCATAATAATAAAATGGAAACGTAAACATTACATAATTGAGATATGCTTGCCTATACGATATATTTTCTCTCATACATGATTTAAATTAAAATGAAAAAATATAGAATTTTGTTAAAGTGAAATGAAATGTTTCCATAGAAACTACTTCTTTGTTGTCAATAACGTATTACACATATAACACTTATAAAATTTACTTCCTCCATCATCAACTACCATTTTAATTTATAAAAAAATGTACCCCCTCCCTCTTCAACTACCCTTTTCATTTATAGATATTTCATCTACCTTTCTACAGTGGATTATTATGACCTTCTTTTCAGTATACTATATTTATCAAAATTAAGCACTTTACTCTTGATAAAACGTAAAACGTTGCTGGTAAACTACCCCTTTCCATTAACCGACCTTCAACAATATCAATAGGCCTCGAGTCCTCTACAATTCAGGGCTGTATGCAAAAAATTATTTTATTGTTTGAATTTGCGGCTGTTATCGTTTGCCATAGAAAAAATTCTACACACAGACAGACACACACACAGACACTTTTCGAAAAATGACTTTTTTATGTTTTGATGGTAGTACAATCAGAATCTGCCATTATCTTGAACACGATTTTTTTCGCCATGAGCATATTTCCATTTCCTTATGGAACATGGAAGTAATATATATTAATAATAATAATATCAAGTTAATGATATAGTCCCCATGGGCAAACTTCTAATGCTGAAAAAAAGTTACTGTATCATATCATGGTCTAACAAATTATAACTGAGATTCCATGGTATTTTTCAGTCTAAAAGAGTTTTGGGGGGTAAGAACAGTAATATAGTAAACTGAAACAATCCTAGTTTTCAGTGACTAGTTCTTACTAGTTCACTTGTGAAAGTAACCTCCCTGAGCTTCTGAAATCACTCAGACTTTTACAATTTTTTCAAAATCTTGACTTTCATTGTTGGCTTATAGAACCCTATAAAAATAAAAACATTCAAAGCAAACACTATATTGTTTGGGTTAACATAATTCCCTTTAATCATATGTTCAGCATGAATGATTAAAACTTTTCCAAAATTTTAATACTTTTTAGGGCTTTGGTGTCCAAAATTTTTGAAATTTCCAAAGCCTGACATTATACTCAGATTATGGTTAAAATTATCTTTAATATGATACACCACATGTCATGTTGCGACTTTTGACCCCATATTTTTGAACCCTGTTTTGGAGGGGATCAGCCTCAAAAACAACAGAGATCTGTGGATCAGTAGATTAAAGGTTGATTAGTTTTAATTAATTAATTTAATTAATTTTAATCAGTAGATTAATTTTTTCTAAAAAAATATAATCTCGCAAAACATCTAGACAAAATTACCAGACGACACATACAACTAGACAACAACATTGCAGAAAAAAACAACACAGACCTAGTAACATAAGTAAAAGACATACATATCCCCCATAAAGCCACATTACCCTCCTTTGACATTAAAAAATTGTACACAAACATCCCGATCTCCGAAACAATGACCATCCTACAAAACAAACTCAAACAGAACAACACATCAGACGAACTTATCAACTTATTTTAAATCTATTTCTTATTGCCATTGAGCGGTGTTAGTGCGACCGCGCGCTGATGTCTCGATGTTTTGTTGTAACATGTGAACAACTGGTTGGATTTTTCGCAATGTGTTCTTCTTGGCAAGCAATAGAACTGTCTGCTTAACCTCAGGTCTCTCTGTTGAGTGTAGTTAAAGTATGTAAACTCGGAACAACGTCTGTATCACACCGTCAAGGATAATTTACGATAAACATTAATTGAACATTTTCTTTTTCTTAATCTTACTGTGTACCGTAGCTAGTAATCAAAACTAATTCTTTTTTAGCAAAATTGTCTGAACGTTGTTCAGGATTATTATCAATAAACTTATAAACCAGCGGTTTTCGCACGTTTTATCAAATAATTCTACTAAATTCTACTAACAATTGTTGTAAACATCAAATATGTCGCTAAGCAACTCGAATTAACGAATTTCTAAAATAGCCCATTCATTTTGTCTGTGTAACTGTTATTTCATGTAGGAAAATCGCACTGCCTCTTCATTTTAGAACCGGACAAAAAAATGCATGCGGGAACTTCAGCAAGACGTATTTCTTAACTTAAATAAAACATTGATGGTCGAACCCTTTTTTTACATATTTTTAGATTTTCAGCTGACTTTGTATGTTACAATATATAGGTAAAGGTTTCCAGAAAATACACATAGATAAGAAGGTAGGCGTGAGCTAGTTCACAGTATACTTATGGTTTGCGGTGGGCGGACTCCACGTAGGGAGAGGATATATTTTCAGAAATTATATTAAATAATGTCCAAATAAAATAAACTCCTTGTAGCCTCAAAAAAGGTGCATTGACAGATGTTTTCATTAAAATGAGTCAGCAAAATATTTTAGAGCTCAGCCCTCACGCCTTGACTCGCGAATTAACTGAATGTGATACATAAAGATTGTTTTGATAAGGAAATGGCGTAGAATCTGAACAAAACGTTTAGCAAATAAATCCTCAGTGGCACCTTGACAACTGTTTTGGGTCTTATGTAAACAAAGTTTGTTTAGTGTCCATAATTTGGTTTTTATTTGATTCTTTTATTGCGACTATTGGTTTTCCAATGGTACTGAACGGTTTTTTCTTCTCTAGTATCCTATGAGTTATCAGATCTCTACACTTTTTCTCTAAAGACGTGTTCTTTTAAAACGAACCTGTCCTGTCCTTTGTTGCAATCTGACCTCCATGTAGATCGTTTATGAAAAGCTTTTTAACGTTGTCATGTGAACGTAATTCATCTTAAAGACGAACTATGTAATATTTCTCACAAGTCCAAAGAAATAATTTACAAAGTAGAAATAACTTTTATACAATAAAAGTTGTATTTGTATTTGTATTTATAGAAACAAGAAATAAAAGACTTTTTGTATTAAAAGAAATCAGTTTATTATCACCAAATTTACACACACATTTATAACTAAGTGAATAGAGGTTGCACTTCAGTATTAAATAATATTACGATGGCCATGGCACTAAAATTATAAACTACAATTGAGTCACAAAGAACTGTACATAAATACCTACCCGTTGAAGCCGAGGACGAAGTCTTCAGTCGCCGAAGTTCGGATGCTGCAACAATAAAATGGATATTAATGTAGAGACAAATTAATTTTAGTATCCAATTCTTTACCTATCTCAGTTAACTACGATCTACTACACAAGTTATAAACTTTTTTACGATCATAGAAATAACTGTTACAGGATGTCAAGAACAACGAACAAATTTGGAACGTTTCTTTTAAAATGTCTGATACAACTAAATATATTCTGTGTGTTTTAGTTGGATCAGAGTTCAATGTCATTAATGACTGAAAAAAATACTAAACTGCAAACAAAACAAAATCTTACAGAAGAAAAAATGGTTGAAGAAAACGTTAAATCACAAAACCGAAGTCGAAGTCTCAGACCCGTGGTAGAATCTCAACACAGCTGAACTCAACCAAACCCCGAAGAATGGATTCTTCTTCTTCTTCATCTCAGGTCCAATGATGTCCCGACTTGAAGTACCAGAATTCGCCGTAGAAGCCCGACATAACCGGAGTCGACGCAGCCACGCAGAACGTATGCTATGACAAAGAAATTTCCATGCAAAAAAGTAACATTGTTGATATATTGTTAAATCTAGTTGTTTATGTATTTCAAAAGTGATAATATTAAATTATTGTAATCGGTATTACTTACAAAGCTCAATGCGATCGCCTAGACCTCCCCAAACCACCAGAATCGAACATCATCGAAGAACGTGAGGTGAACCTTATAAACGACGGCTTCAACCGCGCCTCCTCCGTAAGTTCTGGCAGAATCTGACGAACCCTAGGTTCGAGCAACACTGAGGTTCCATCACGTGACGTGCCGAAGACCGAATCTTCTTTCTTTGTTTTCTTCATTCTTCATTCTTCTTCTTCTTCTTCTTCTTCCATTGACGTCTCGTCGTGACCTGTCTTGAAGTCCCAGAATCGGCTCCGCAACCCGTCGTAGTTGAAGCTGGCGCAGTCCCGAAGAACTGATGCTGTAAGAATAAAAATATTTAGTTATAATGTAAAGATAAAGAAGTCAATATAGTAATTATACATTCTCATTTGTGCATTTTACATTATTTTTAATATAATTTTCATAAGTTTTTGACTCCATTTATCTTATATTATCTCATATATTTTTGACTAATTTTCATTCCATTTATCTCACATTTTAAATTCGCATAAACAAAGGTCTAGAGTCACAACACTGAGGCGAGTTACATACAATAAACTTTAGTGAGTGCCAGCTAGAGATAATATAACTTACGATCCTCAATGCGATCGCCTAGACCCCACCAAACTCCCAGGTACTAACATCATCGAAGACCGTGGGATGACCTTACAAACGACGGCATCAACCGCGTTCCCTCCGTAAGCACCCACAAGTCCGACAGGAGACTAGGTTCGAGCGACACTGAGGATCCATCATGTCGACTACAAAGAACCTGTGATTGAATAACGTGAACATTTTTAAACAACTTCATCTTTTCGTATAATTTACCTACGTTAAAGTTTTATTTTATCATGAGCGTAATACTGAAGTGCAACCTTATTGTAAAGGCGAGAAGAATTCACAATTTATAGAAGGATATATGATAAATAAAAGTAAATTTTTATTTACGAAATATGAGTTTTTATTCAATCTAAATGAGTCAATGAGGTTCATATGATCATTTGAGTTTCACTTACTTAAAAATTAAATATATAAAAAACAAAGTGTTTATTTGTAAGCCTTTTATACAAGTCATTTTAAATACGTACTGAAAAATTCAGAAATATTAAAATGTGGAAATACTTTCAATACTGTATTTCACGCATCACGCGTGAATGTTCGTTATGTATATAATCCTAATCGCAATAGGCCTACTTGTTCTCTGAAGTACGAGTCTCTTTTTAAAATGTTTTAATCATAACACTGGTGATAATACAATACAAGGCGTAATAAAGAAAATAATTTATACAAACAGATTTCTCAAACTGTGCCAAATCTATTTCAATGTACTGGTTTTGCACGCGCGCGTGTGTGTGTGTGTTTATTCACTCACGCTTATATAAACCAATAATATTAATAACATCATAATTTTTTCAAATTTTGGCCATCTATCGAGAAATAATTTATAGATTTCCTTTATTTCTCGTCGTTTTCCCTTCTAGTACTTCATCATCCTTTCACTGTGTTCTTTCTTCATTTCTTCTCTAAAGTTTTTATTTTACTTCTTAAACTCCTCAATTCTTTTTCAAATAGTATCCGTTTCTAAAATTTCCTCTTCCAGGATTTTCATTTCTCATAACAATGATTAAAAACTGAAAACCAATTCCTGGCTTGAAGTAAGTATCTGTTCTTAATTCAAACATTTACATGTGCTGAAATTTAGTATCATATATTTAGGCAACCTATTCTTTTGTAAAAATGTCTATGTTTAAAATATGGAAACATTTAGTTTCCTAAGATACGTAAATAAAAAAAATATTCTTAATTGTTGCATTCTTAATTGTGTTAAAATGAGTTCTAGGCCAAAATATTTTCTTAATAAAACACGATACTACGTGAGTACCACTTTTTACACGCCACACAATCGATTAAAATTTTAATTTTAAATATTTTACTAAAATATTAGTTTTTTATTATATTTGTTCCGTTCCTTATTGTTTGGCCTATCGTTAATCTATAAGTTTGAATTCCTACTGAGATATGTTGGAACACCTACTACACAGATACAGGTAATTTTTGCAGCCTATTGCCATATGTGTATTATATATAATACACCATAATATTTCTTTCATAAGCTATAGGCCTAATTAATTTTTAAAACAAAACGAATTAATTAAAATTCGTATATAGGTTTTTTTTATATGGGAAAATTATATCTTCTTAATAGACTATCCTTATAATTGTCTTGTTTGTTCATCATCTTCTTTCACAGCACTACACTTAATATAATATTGAAACTTTCTCTCGTGAAAACTTACTTGTCTTTTTCGTTGAACGCGTTTCAGCACTGTATTCGCCTTCGTCAGCTTAGAAACAGACTACCAGTACTTAGTAATGTTTGTTGCTTGGAAGGTATAGTGGAGGTGGTGTGCAGAGGAAGGGGATTGGCGCGGGGATCCAAATTATTGTTTGTTTTTTGTATGATTGTGTCAAAAAGTGTATGTGATTTATATTGTAACTGGTCGTTTAGAATGTTGTGTTGTGTGGTGTTTGTATATTTCATACTGTTCAGCTGTGTTGAGTTTTTGACCTTTGGGTAAAAGATGTAATATTTCAAGATTAGTATCTATGTTGGTGTAGCTATGGTTATGTGTGTGTATGTGTATGGCAAACGCAGAATGTATATTGTTGTTGGAGAGGCCCTTTAAGTGTTCAGAGTAACGGGATGAAAAAGATCTTCCCGTCTGGCCTATGTAGAAACTATTGCAGTTGTTACAACTTAATTTGTATACACCTGTTCTATTGTATTTGTCTATGTCCGTGTTTGTATCGTTGATGTGTTTTTTGATGGTATTGTTAGTTCTGAATGCTATTTTGTATTTGTGTTTTCTGAATGTGTTGGCAAGTTTGTGTGTGTTGGAGTTATGGTATGTGAGAGTGATGTATTATTGTGTTGTGTGTTGTTGGTATTTTGTGTTTTTTTTTATTTTTGTTATTGATACGTTTGTGTAGTTTGTTTATTAAATTGGGGTTGTAACCGTTTTTCATTGCTATGTATTTGATTGTGTTGAGTTTGTCAGTATAATCTTGTTTACTTAAGGGTATTTTAGTTAGTCTATGAAGCATATGGTTGAACGCCGCATGTTTATGTTGTGTTGGGTGGTTTGATGTGTTGTGTATAACCATGTCAGTTGTGGTGGGTTTTCTGTATATTTTGTACGTGTGTGTATTGTAACGTCTCGCTTGTATCAAAGGTTTCCGCCTCTCCAAGAGTGTATTACAATTACGTGTTTATAGTTAATTCAGCCCCACTGTTGTAAGCGCCAATTTGTAACGTATCCGTTTGTATAGGTGTGACCTCCGTCTTATTCAAGACCCACGTTAGTACGTCATTCTGTAACGTGTCGCTTATAATGTGTGCGTAACATCCGTCTTTTTACAGTCTCGGATCGGTCAGAACACCTCTTAGCAATCGCCACTTATGAATTATAAGTACTAAGGTTTAAATAAATTTGATGGTAATGTTACCCAAACGAAGCAGAAATCGAGTGTGTGTGATTTGGGTCAAGATTAAGGAAGTTGTTTAGCCTTATTTGGAAGAGAGACCGAGTACCGTTTGTTTACCCTCGGAGTAGACGATTTCTTAATTTTTTCAAATATTCGCCGTGAATGGGATCAGCTGGTTATGACATTAGTCTCCAAATATAGGTTAACCAAACGACACTGTTCCTTAATACTACCTGATGGATAGTCCTCTTCATATTTTACTGAAATCTACCACAACATCTATTTAACCCTCCCATTAATAAACAAAGGGAGTTAAATAAAGTTAGAAATTGTAGACAAAACTCAATAAAAATATCAAAGGTAATCCACCATAGAATAATAACAAAAAACTTAAATAAATTTAAATATCATTTAAATATATCGACGATCAAAGAGTATCTGACCACATCAATGATATTTTCAAGACGGAGTATACCAACAGAACATTATGTACATAATATAGAGGTCAAAGAGGATGGAATGATAGAATATATGAGTAATTACGTTAGGTTAGAGGAGATACGATACTTGTCAATTAAAAAGGATCTAATTATCACCGAAAACCGTGACTTAAATGAAGACTTTGTATCAGCCGAGTTACAGTACCAGATACACGAGAGATATTTAACAAGGACAAAAATCATTATGGACACCCCAGTAATCCGAGAACATGGAGTACCTGAATTAATGGACCATGGTTAGAAGAAGAAGGAGTCAACCAGAAAAATGGGACTGATTTTCTGAAAACCGAACAAGCAACCCATTGAAAAGGAATAACCCCAAAATTCTAAAAAACTGTAAGGACAACTTACTCAATATTTATTCAGGAACAATATGATTTAATAAAAAGTATGTAAGTACAACTTACTTAAGAGATTTCGAAACCATTTAATTTAACAAAAATAAGAACAGATTATTCAATAATATTTATAAAGAATGGATTTAAAATGAAATAATAGGAAAAAGTAATATTTTATGGTAACAAACAGAAGAATAAATAAATAAATAAAAACAATTGATGGTAATGTGCTCAGATAAGAAGAATAACAAATAATTTAAGGACTACAATGAAACTGAAGGAGGATGATAATTAATACAACAATAATTAGAATTTCTCGGAATTGAAGATTATATAAGAAGAAATGAGATGGAGAGATATGTCACAAGAAGGAAAGTCAAAAGGATTTTAACATAATGCCTATCAATAATGTTATATGCTATTAGTTAATGATAAAGAAGAAGGAATCAAGAAGAAGAAGAAATATATAAATAAATGCAAACAGCTACAGTATGAAGAATCCCAAAGGTGTTAGTATTAGTCACTAATTGACTACTTATAATCTTTTTATTTTTATGTATTGACCGTAGATATGTTCCGGCAATAATTTTCCTGAGCAGGGATGATGTTCCCCTGGTCTCAGAAGGTGTAAGGTTGGACAGCGGAGTTATGGACCCAAAAGTGGCACCCGACTGGTACCACCGCACAGGATAGGGAAAAATGTTAGGGAAATTGAATATTTAAGGGATAATAATTATAAAATAGCTGAAAAGAGTGATATTAGATTCCAGAAGTATAGATGAAGAGAATAGAAGGAAGATAGCAGACAGAAGCTTAATTGATAAAGCGAATTCATAGAAGTAAATAGAAATGAGTGTTAAAACAAGTTTAATATGATTAGTGTGACCAGTCCTTATCAAGTAAAATGTGGAAGTACCACTACCCAGAGAAATAAATCATTAATGAATTTGCCTCCAAGAGAGAGAGAGTAGAGTAAGAAAACAGCAATTACCACCAATCTGAAATACCAGTCAGTATATAACCAGTCTGAAATGAAGGAAGATATTATGAAGATATAAAACCAGGAATATTATGAAAATTGAAACAATCAACAATTTATTTTGATAAACAAGTAAAACCAAAAATAAATTTGTTCTAGTGGGGGGGCTTTATGTAACGTTACATAACCCAGTCCCAATATAAATGATAACTCTTATACTACCATAAAAGTCAGAAATGGGTAAACTGTAACTAGCTATAAATTAAATTATATCACTAAACATTATAAACGATATTGAAGTGATATACAGTGACAAGTGAGTTATAGTGTACCCAGTGCGGAAATAAGTGAATGTGAAGGGAACTTCTTACAGACTTGTGCTGGAGATGTGGGAATTATAGATTATAATAGTAGACTGTGATGCTACTAACTAATTATGTATTTTGTTTAGATTGTAGGATTTATATTGTGTAGGCAACAAAATTTAGTACCTATGTTAATTTTATATTTAATAAAATAATTATGTTATTATATAAGATAACCCAGGGTTTTAAAAAATAAAAGATTTAAATTTCAGATGATAATAAAAAATAAAATAATACTGTATGAGGAAAATGGCAGAAGAAAATAGTGCAGTGTAAGAATACTATAAGAGATTAATAAATAATATATAAATTCATTTAAAGTTAATAATAATATTAAAGACTTATATCTAAAGTTATAAGAAAATAAACGAAAAACTATTATGTAAATCAAATTGGGAAAGAAACCAAAATTAAAAAGAATTATTTTTCTGTAAATCAAAAATAAATTTATAATAATTAAAAACGGCCTATATACTAAAAAGTAAATAGCAGCACCAATAAAAAATGATATAAAAATTATGGGTTACTAACAGTAACGAAATAACAACATTTGTTTAATCTAATTTGAGATTGAAAACTGTTCGGTTGGAAAACGTTATGAGACAAAAATTGTATTAAAAAACCTTTGGAAACATTTGGAACAGTACAAAATTATCACAAAATTTAACTAACAGTATAAACATTATGTACCACTACTTTAAATATCAAATGTAACTTGCTTTACCCCATAACAAAAGTGAAAAACCATTTTTAAGATCAGGCCTAGCCAAGCCGTGTTTCGAGTTTTTGACGAGATGGTATCTGACAGACGGTCATGAAATTACAAAACAACTAAGAACACCACACGAGAAACCGCTTCACACAAGTAAGAACTTCGAGGAAAGAGGTAATATAAACATTTCTTTTAATATTTAACCAAGAAAACCTCAAATCAAATCGTCGTGCAGTACAGAAATTTCTAAAGTGTAATCATATGTTTAATAAAACATAATCTGCTCTCTCGCGGACAAATCCGGAACTACGTACTAAAAAGAATAAACAAATTTTCGAAGTTGATTATTTTTATTTTGTAAAGTGTAGTATATAATTATCCATTTCTGACCATCTCATAACACAAAGAACTTACCCTTAACCCTGGGGAAATAAATAAAACGAATTATCTGTTGATTGATGTTTAAATAAAAGATAAAATTGTAAAATCAGTAAAAACCAGATTTTATGATAATTACATGTTTACCCAATGAAGTCGATATCATGAATTAGTTATTGAAAGGATCGATTGCAATATTTGTATGTTGGCGGAAGAGAAAATCAATAATATTATAAATAAATACTATTAAGAATTTATATTGAATAATAAAATGTGTTTCCTTTATTGTAGCGGGTAGTTGTGGTAGATTTCAGTAAAATAAGAAGAGGACTATCCATCAGGTAGTATTAAGAACAGTGTCGTTTGGTTAACCTATATTTGGAGACTAATGTCATAACCAGCTGATCCCATTCACGGCGAATATTTGAAAAAATTAAGAAATCGTCTACTCCGAGGGTAAACAAACGGTACTCGCTCTCTCTTCCAAATAAGGCTAAACAACTTCCTTAATCTTGACCCAAATCACACACACTCGATTTCTGCTTCGTTTGGGTAACATTACCATCAAATTTATTTAAACCTTAGTACTTATAATTCATAAGTGGCGATTGCTAAGAGGTGTTCTGACCGATCCGAGACTGTAAAAAGACGGACGTTACGCACACATTATAAGCGACACGTTACAGAATGACGTACTAACGTGGGTCTTGAATAAGACGGAGGTCACACCTATACAAGCGGATACGTTACAAATTGGCGCTTACAACAGTGGGGCTGAATTAACTATAAACCCGTAATTGTAATACACTCTTGGAGAGGCGGAAACCTTTGATACAAGCGAGACGTTACAGATTGGCGCTCAACGTAAAAGGGCTGTAATTAGAAAAGAATTTTGATATATTTAATAAATTAATATACCAAAAAACCTAATTATCATCGGCAGTTATGAGAAAACAAGAAATGCATAATACCAGAGGCAGATCAAAGAAGAGGGCAGAAGAAAAGGAGAAGGAAGAAGGTGGACAGGAACGAGAGATAGAAATATTTACGGACAGTGAAATGGAACAACCAATAGGTGATAAAGAAGAAACTGAACCAATTATGAACACGGAAAGAGAAATAGTTGAAGAGGATGCCCAAGGGGACCAACCAGACAAAGCGGTAGCCAGAGAAGAACCTAATTGGCAAGACATGATGAAATTTATGGCTGAACAATTTAGAAAACAGGAGGAAACTTCAAAGCAAACCAATAACAAAATAGATGAAAATTTTAGAAAACAGGAGGAAAACTTAAAACAAACCAATGAGGAAAATAAAGAAAATTTTAGGAGACAGGAGGAAAAATTTGATAAAATAGATGAGAATTTTAAGAAACAGGAAGAGAACTCAAGGAAGCAAAATGAAACCTTGAGGGACAGTTTAAAACAAATGGAGAAAATAAACGAAGAAAGTTTAAAGCGGATTGAGGGTAAAATGGAGAATTTCAATAAGGAGATATGGGAAACTTTCGGGGAGAAGTTTGGAAAGGTTAATACACTTAGCCCAAAAGCAGATACATACAAGGAGGAGACAAATAAGAAAATGGATGAAGGTTTCAAGAGTTCGGATGAAACATTAGACAGCACTTCCGAAGGTATTATAGTAAGTCCAAACACAGAAGAGACTAGCAAGGAAACACAAATTAGAGAAGACCAGAATGCATTGCTATCTGAAAATAAGAATAGAAAGGACAAGGAGAAGATCCAAACCATGGAAGAGAATATCAAGAAAATAAGGAAAATATGGAGAAAGAAAATATTCAATACAAAAGAAGAAATGGAGATGAGGAAGGGTGGATTAATTAATATATTTAACCCTCCCATTAATAAACAAAGGGAGTTAAATAAATTTAGAAATTGTAGACAAAACTCAATAAAAATATCAAAGGTATTTCACCATAGAATAATAACAAAAAACTTAAATAAATTTAAATATCATTTAAATATATCGACGATCAAAGAGTATCTGACCACATCAATGATATTTTCAAGACGGAGTATACCAACAGAACATTATGTAAATAATATAGAGGTCAAAGAGGATGGAATGATAGAATATATAAATAATTACGTTAGGTTAGAGGAGATACGATACTTGTCAATTAAAAAGGATCTAATTATCACCGAAAACCGTGACTTAAATGAAGACTTTGTATCAGCCGAGTTACAGTACCAGATACACGAGAGATATTTAACAAGGACAAAAATCATTATGGACACCCCAGTAATCCGAGAACATGGAGTACCTGAATAATGGACCATGGTTAGAAGAAGAAGGAGTCAACCAGAAAAATGGGACTGATTTTCTGAAAACCGAACAAGCAACCCATTGAAAAGGAATAACCCCAAAATTCTAAAAAACTGTAAGGACAACTTACTCAATATTTATTCAGGAACCATATGATTTAATAAAAACTATGTAAGGACAACTTACTCAAGTTATTCCGAAACCATATAATTTAAAATGAAGAGACTAAAAACCCCAAAATTCAAAAAGCATGTAAGGACAACTTACTCAAGTTATTTCGAACAATATAATTTAAAATAAAGAGACTAACATCCCAAAATTCCAAAAAACTGTAAGAACAACTTACTAAATATTTATTCAGGAACAATATGATTTAATAAAAAGTATGTAAGTACAACTTACTTAAGAGATTTCGAAACCATTTAATTTAACAAAAATAAGAACAGATTATTCAATAATATTTATAAAGAATGGATTTAAAATGAAATAATAGGAAAAAGTAATATTTTATGGTAACAAACAGAAGAATAAATAAATAAATAAAAACAATTGATGGTAATGTGCTCAGATAAGAAGAATAACAAATAATTTAAGGACTACATTGAAACTGAAGGAGGATGATAATTAATACAACAATAATTAGAATTTCTCGGAATTGAAGATTATATAAGAAGAAATGAGATGGAGAGATATGTCACAAGAAGGAAAGTCAAAAGAATTTTAACATAATGCCTATCAATAATGTTATATGCTATTAGTTAATGATAAAGAAGAAGGAATCAAGAAGAAGAAGAAATATATAAATAAATGCAAACAGCTACAGTATGAAGAATCCCAAAGGTGTTAGTATTAGTCACTAATTGACTACTTATAATCTTTTTATTTTTATGTATTGACCGTAGATATGTTCCGGCAATAATTTTCCTGAGCAGGGATGATGTTCCCCTGGTCTCAGAAGGTGTAAGGTTGGACAGCGGAGTTATGGACCCAAAAGTGGCACCCGACTGGTACCACCGCACAGGATAGGGAAAAATGTTAGGGAAATTGAATATTTAAGGGATAATAATTATAAAATAGCTGAAAAGAGTGATATTAGATTCCAGAAGTATAGATGAAGAGAATATAAGGAAGATAGCAGACAGAAGCTTAATTGATAAAGCGAATTCATAGAAGTAAATAGAAATGAGTGTTAAAACAAGTTTAATATGATTAGTGTGACCAGTCCTTATCAAGTAAAATGTGGAAGTACCACTACCCAGAGAAATAAATCATTAATGAATTTGCCTCCAAGAGAGAGAGAGTAGAGTAAGAAAACAGCAATTACCACCAATCTGAAATACCAGTCAGTATATAACCAGTCTGAAATGAAGGAAGATATTATGAAGATATAAAACCAGGAATATTATGAAAATTGAAACAATCAACAATTTATTTTGATAAACAAGTAAAACCAAAAATAAATTTGTTCTAGTGGGGGGGCTTTATGTAACGTTACATAACCCAGTCCCAATATAAATGATAACTCTTATACTACCATAAAAGTCAGAAATGGGTAAACTGTAACTAGCTATAAATTAAATTATATCACTAAACATTATAAACGATATTGAAGTGATATACAGTGACAAGTGAGTTATAGTGTACCCAGTGCGGAAATAAGTGAATGTGAAGGGAACTTCTTACAGACTTGTGCTGGAGATGTGGGAATTATAGATTATAATAGTAGACTGTGATCCTACTAACTAATTATGTATTTTGTTTAGATTGTAGGATTTATATTGTGTAGGCAACAAAATTTAGTACCTATGTTAATTTTATATTTAATAAAATAATTATGTTATTATATAAGATAACCCAGGGTTTTAAAAAATAAAAGATTTAAATTTCAGATGATAATAAAAAATAAAATAATACTGTATGAGGAAAATGGCAGAAGAAAATAGTGCAGTGTAAGAATACTATAAGAGATTAATAAATAATATATAAATTCATTTAAAGTTAATAATAATATTAAAGACTTATATCTAAAGTTATAAGAAAATAAACGAAAAACTATTATGTAAATCAAATTGGGAAAGAAACCAAAATTAAAAAGAATTATTTTTCTGTAAATCAAAAATAAATTTATAATAATTAAAAACGGCCTATATACTAAAAAGTAAATAGCAGCACCAATAAAAAATGATATAAAAATTATGGGTTACTAACAGTAACGAAATAACAACATATTGTTTAATCTAATTTGAGATTGAAAACTGTTCGGTTGGAAAACGTTATGAGACAAAAATTGTATTAAAAAACCTTTGGAAACATTTGGAACAGTACAAAATTATCACAAAATTTAACTAACAGTATAAACATTATGTACCACTACTTTAAATATCAAATGTAACTTGCTTTACCCCATAACAAAAGTGAAAAACCATTTTTAAGATCAGGCCTAGCCAAGCCGTGTTTCGAGTTTTTGACGAGATGGTATCTGACAGACGGTCATGAAATTACAAAACAACTAAGAACACCACACGAGAAACCGCTTCACACAAGTAAGAACTTCGAGGAAAAAGGTAATATAAACATTTATTTTAATATTTAACCAAGAAAACCTCAAATCAAACCGTCGTGCAGTACAGAAATTTCTAAAGTGTAATCATATGTTTAATAAAACATAATCTGCTCTCTCGCGGACAAATCCGGAACTACGTACTAAAAAGAATAAACAAATTTTCGAAGTTGATTATTTTTATTTTGTAAAGTGTAGTATATAATTATCCATTTCTGACCATCTCATAACACAAAGAACTTACCCTTAACCCTGGGGAAATAAATAAAACGAATTATCTGTTGATTGATGTTTAAATAAAAGATAAAATTGTAAAATCAGTAAAAACCAGATTTTATGATAATTACATGTTTACCCAATGAAGTCGATATCATGAATTAGTTATTGAAAGGATCGATTGCAATATTTGTATGTTGGCGGAAGAGAAAATCAATAATATTATAAATAAATACTATTAAGAATTTATATTGAATAATAAAATGTGTTTCCTTTATTGTAGCGGGTAGTTGTGGTAGATTTCAGTAAAATAAGAAGAGGACTATCCATCAGGTAGTATTAAGAACAGTGTCGTTTGGTTAACCTATATTTGGAGACTAATGTCATAACCAGCTGATCCCATTCACGGCGAATATTTGAAAAAATTAAGAAATCGTCTACTCCGAGGGTAAACAAACGGTACTCGCTCTCTCTTCCAAATAAGGCTAAACAACTTCCTTAATCTTGACCCAAATCACACACACTCGATTTCTGCTTCGTTTGGGTAACATTACCATCAAATTTATTTAAACCTTAGTACTTATAATTCATAAGTGGCGATTGCTAAGAGGTGTTCTGACCGATCCGAGACTGTAAAAAGACGGACGTTACGCACACATTATAAGCGACACGTTACAGAATGACGTACTAACGTGGGTCTTGAATAAGACGGAGGTCACACCTATACAAGCGGATACGTTACAAATTGGCGCTTACAACAGTGGGGCTGAATTAACTATCAACCCGTAATTGTAATACACTCTTGGAGAGGCGGAAACCTTTTATACAAGCGAGACGTTACAGATTGGCGCTCAACGTAAAAGGGCTGTAATTAGAAAAGAATTTTGATATATTTAATAAATTAATATACCAAAAAACCTAATTATCATCGGCAGTTATGAGAAAACAAGAAATGCATAATACCAGAGGCAGATCAAAGAAGAGGGCAGAAGAAAAGGAGAAGGAAGAAGGTGGACAGGAACGAGAGATAGAAATATTTACGGACAGTGAAATGGAACAACCAATAGGTGATAAAGAAGAAACTGAAGCAATTATGAACACGGAAAGAGAAATAGTTGAAGAGGATGCCCAAGGGGACCAACCAGACAAAGCGGTAGCCAGAGAAGAACCGAATTGGCAAGACATGATGAAATTTATGGCTGAACAATTTAGAAAACAGGAGGAAACTTCAAAGCAAACCAATAACAAAATAGATGAAAATTTTAGAAAACAGGAGGAAAACTTAAAACAAACCAATGAGGAAAATAAAGAAAATTTTAGGAGACAGGAGGAAAAATTTGATAAAATAGATGAGAATTTTAAGAAACAGGAAGAGAACTCAAGGAAGCAAAATGAAACCTTGAGGGACAGTTTAAAACAAATGGAGAAAATAAACGAAGAAAGTTTAAAGCGGATTGAGGGTAAAATGGAGAATTTCAATAAGGAGATATGGGAAACTTTCGGGGAGAAGTTTGGAAAGGTTAATACACTTAGCCCAAAAGCAGATACATACAAGGAGGAGACAAATAAGAAAATGGATGAAGGTTTCAAGAGTTCGGATGAAACATTAGACAGCACTTCCGAAGGTATTATAGTAAGTCCAAACACAGAAGAGAGTAGCAAGGAAACACAAATTAGAGAAGACCAGAATGCATTGCTATCTGAAAATAAGAATAGAAAGGACAAGGAGAAGATCCAAACCATGGAAGAGAATATCAAGAAAATAAGGAAAATGTGGAGAAAGAAAATATTCAATACAAAAGAAGAAATGGAGATGAGGAAGGGTGGATTAATTAATATATTTAACCCTCCCAATAATAAACAAAGGGAGTTAAATAAAGTTAGAAATTGTAGACAAAACTCAATAAAAATATCAAAGGTATTTCACCATAGAATAATAACAAAAAACTTAAATAAATTTAAATATCATTTAAATATATCGACGATCAAAGAGTATCTGACCACATCAATGATATTTTCAAGACGGAGTATACCAACAGAACATTATGTAAATAATATAGAGGTCAAAGAGGATGGAATGATAGAATATATAAATAATTACGTTAGGTTAGAGGAGATACGATACTTGTCAATTAAAAAGGATCTAATTATCACCGAAAACCGTGACTTAAATGAAGACTTTGTATCAGCCGAGTTACAGTACCAGATACACGAGAGATATTTAACAAGGACAAAAATCATTATGGACACCCCAGTAATCCGAGAACATGGAGTACCTGAATTAATGGACCATGGTTAGAAGAAGAAGGAGTCAACCAGAAAAATGGGACTGATTTTCTGAAAACCGAACAAGCAACCCATTGAAAAGGAATAACCCCAAAATTCTAAAAAACTGTAAGGACAACTTACTCAATATTTATTCAGGAACCATATGATTTAATAAAAACTATGTAAGGACAACTTACTCAAGTTATTCCGAAACCATATAATTTAAAATGAAGAGACTAAAAACCCCAAAATTCAAAAAGCATGTAAGGACAACTTACTCAAGTTATTTCGAACAATATAATTTAAAATAAAGAGACTAACATCCCAAAATTCCAAAAAACTGTAAGAACAACTTACTAAATATTTATTCAGGAACAATATGATTTAATAAAAAGTATGTAAGTACAACTTACTTAAGAGATTTCGAAACCATTTAATTTAACAAAAATAAGAACAGATTATTCAATAATATTTATAAAGAATGGATTTAAAATGAAATAATAGGAAAAAGTAATATTTTATGGTAACAAACAGAAGAATAAATAAATAAATAAATAAAAACAATTGATGGTAATGTGCTCAGATAAGAAGAATAACAAATAATTTAAGGACTACATTGAAACTGAAGGAGGATGATAATTAATACAACAATAATTAGAATTTCTCGGAATTTAAGATTATATAAGAAGAAATGAGATGGAGAGATATGTCACAAGAAGGAAAGTCAAAAGAATTTTAACATAATGCCTATCAATAATGTTATATGCTATTAGTTAATGATAAAGAAGAAGGAATCAAGAAGAAGAAGAAATATATAAATAAATGCAAACAGCTACAGTATGAAGAATCCCAAAGGTGTTAGTATTAGTCACTAATTGACTACTTATAATCTTTTTATTTTTATGTATTGACCGTAGATATGTTCCGGCAATAATTTTCCTGAGCAGGGATGATGTTCCCCTGGTCTCAGAAGGTGTAAGGTTGGACAGCGGAGTTATGGACCCAAAAGTGGCACCCGACTGGTACCACCGCACAGGATAGGGAAAAATGTTAGGGAAATTGAATATTTAAGGGATAATAATTATAAAATAGCTGAAAAGAGTGATATTAGATTCCAGAAGTATAGATGAAGAGAATAGAAGGAAGATAGCAGACAGAAGCTTAATTGATAAAGCGAATTCATAGAAGTAAATAGAAATGAGTGTTAAAACAAGTTTAATATGATTAGTGTGACCAGTCCTTATCAAGTAAAATGTGGAAGTACCACTACCCAGAGAAATAAATCATTAATGAATTTGCCTCCAAGAGAGAGAGAGTAGAGTAAGAAAACAGCAATTACCACCAATCTGAAATACCAGTCAGTATATAACCAGTCTGAAATGAAGGAAGATATTATGAAGATATAAAACCAGGAATATTATGAAAATTGAAACAATCAACAATTTATTTTGATAAACAAGTAAAACCAAAAATAAATTTGTTCTAGTGGGGGGGCTTTATGTAACGTTACATAACCCAGTCCCAATATAAATGATAACTCTTATACTACCATAAAAGTCAGAAATGGGTAAACTGTAACTAGCTATAAATTAAATTATATCACTAAACATTATAAACGATATTGAAGTGATATACAGTGACAAGTGAGTTATAGTGTACCCAGTGCGGAAATAAGTGAATGTGAAGGGAACTTCTTACAGACTTGTGCTGGAGATGTGGGAATTATAGATTATAATAGTAGACTGTGATGCTACTAACTAATTATGTATTTTGTTTAGATTGTAGGATTTATATTGTGTAGGCAACAAAATTTAGTACCTATGTTAATTTTATATTTAATAAAATAATTATGTTATTATATAAGATAACCCAGGGTTTTAAAAAATAAAAGATTTAAATTTCAGATGATAATAAAAAATAAAATAATACTGTATGAGGAAAATGGCAGAAGAAAATAGTGCAGTGTAAGAATACTATAAGAGATTAATAAATAATATATAAATTCATTTAAAGTTAATAATAATATTAAAGACTTATATCTAAAGTTATAAGAAAATAAACGAAAAACTATTATGTAAATCAAATTGGGAAAGAAACCAAAATTAAAAAGAATTATTTTTCTGTAAATCAAAAATAAATTTATAATAATTAAAAACGGCCTATATACTAAAAAGTAAATAGCAGCACCAATAAAAAATGATATAAAAATTATGGGTTACTAACAGTAACGAAATAACAACATATTGTTTAATCTAATTTGAGATTGAAAACTGTTCGGTTGGAAAACGTTATGAGACAAAAATTGTATTAAAAAACCTTTGGAAACATTTGGAACAGTACAAAATTATCACAAAATTTAACTAACAGTATAAACATTATGTACCACTACTTTAAATATCAAATGTAACTTGCTTTACCCCATAACAAAAGTGAAAAACCATTTTTAAGATCAGGCCTAGCCAAGCCGTGTTTCGAGTTTTTGACGAGATGGTATCTGACAGACGGTCATGAAATTACAAAACAACTAAGAACACCACACGAGAAACCGCTTCACACAAGTAAGAACTTCGAGGAAAGAGGTAATATAAACATTTCTTTTAATATTTAACCAAGAAAACCTCAAATCAAACCGTCGTGCAGTACAGAAATTTCTAAAGTGTAATCATATGTTTAATAAAACATAATCTGCTCTCTCGCGGACAAATCCGGAACTACGTACTAAAAAGAATAAACAAATTTTCGAAGTTGATTATTTTTATTTTGTAAAGTGTAGTATATAATTATCCATTTCTGACCATCTCATAACACAAAGAACTTACCCTTAACCCTGGGGAAATAAATAAAACGAATTATCTGTTGATTGATGTTTAAATAAAAGATAAAATTGTAAAATCAGTAAAAACCAGATTTTATGATAATTACATGTTTACCTAATGAAGTCGATATCATGAATTAGTTATTGAAAGGATCGATTGCAATATTTGTATGTTGGCGGAAGAGAAAATCAATAATATTATAAATAAATACTATTAAGAATTTATATTGAATAATAAAATGTGTTTCCTTTATTGTAGCGGGTAGTTGTGGTAGATTTCAGTAAAATAAGAAGAGGACTATCCATCAGGTAGTATTAAGAACAGTGTCGTTTGGTTAACCTATATTTGGAGACTAATGTCATAACCAGCTGATCCCATTCACGGCGAATATTTGAAAAAATTAAGAAATCGTCTACTCCGAGGGTAAACAAACGGTACTCGCTCTCTCTTCCAAATAAGGCTAAACAACTTCCTTAATCTTGACCCAAATCACACACACTCGATTTCTGCTTCGTTTGGGTAACATTACCATCAAATTTATTTAAACCTTAGTACTTATAATTCATAAGTGGCGATTGCTAAGAGGTGTTCTGACCGATCCGAGACTGTAAAAAGACGGACGTTACGCACACATTATAAGCGACACGTTACAGAATGACGTACTAACGTGGGTCTTGAATAAGACGGAGGTCACACCTATACAAGCGGATACGTTACAAATTGGCGCTTACAACAGTGGGGCTGAATTAACTATCAACCCGTAATTGTAATACACTCTTGGAGAGGCGGAAACCTTTGATACAAGCGAGACGTTACAGATTGGCGCTCAACGTAAAAGGGCTGTAATTAGAAAAGAATTTTGATATATTTAATAAATTAATATACCAAAAAACCTAATTATCATCGGCAGTTATGAGAAAACAAGAAATGCATAATACCAGAGGCAGATCAAAGAAGAGGGCAGAAGAAAAGGAGAAGGAAGAAGGTGGACAGGAACGAGAGATAGAAATATTTACGGACAGTGAAATGGAACAACCAATAGGTGATAAAGAAGAAACTGAAGCAATTATGAACACGGAAAGAGAAATAGTTGAAGAGGATGCCCAAGGGGACCAACCAGACAAAGCGGTAGCCAGAGAAGAACCTAATTGGCAAGACATGATGAAATTTATGGCTGAACAATTTAGAAAACAGGAGGAAACTTCAAAGCAAACCAATAACAAAATAGATGAAAATTTTAGAAAACAGGAGGAAAACTTAAAACAAACCAATGAGGAAAATAAAGAAAATTTTAGGAGACAGGAGGAAAAATTTGATAAAATAGATGAGAATTTTAAGAAACAGGAAGAGAACTCAAGGAAGCAAAATGAAACCTTGAGGGACAGTTTAAAACAAATGGAGAAAATAAACGAAGAAAGTTTAAAGCGGATTGAGGGTAAAATGGAGAATTTCAATAAGGAGATATGGGACACTTTCGGGGAGAAGTTTGGAAAGGTTAATACACTTAGCCCAAAAGCAGATACATACAAGGAGGAGACAAATAAGAAAATGGATGAAGGGTTCAAGAGTTCGGATGAAACATTAGACAGCACTTCCGAAGGTATTATAGTAAGTCCAAACACAGAAGAGAGTAGCAAGGAAACACAAATTAGAGAAGACCAGAATGCATTGCTATCTGAAAATAAGAATAGAAAGGACAAGGAGAAGATCCAAACCATGGAAGAGAATATCAAGAAAATAAGGAAAATATGGAGAAAGAAAATATTCAATACAAAAGAAGAAATGGAGATGAGGAAGGGTGGATTAATTAATATATTTAACCCTCCCAATAATAAACAAAGGGAGTTAAATAAAGTTAGAAATTGTAGACAAAACTCAATAAAAATATCAAAGGTATTTCACCACAG
Source organism: Magicicada septendecula (assembly GCA_034769895.1). Taxonomy (NCBI): domain Eukaryota; kingdom Metazoa; phylum Arthropoda; class Insecta; order Hemiptera; family Cicadidae; genus Magicicada; species Magicicada septendecula. Next base: position 929,515,693 of record CM068367.1, read on the forward strand.
AATACTAACAAAAAACTTAAATAAATTTAAATATCATTTAAATATATCGACGATCAAAGAGTATCTGACCACATCAATGATATTTTCAAGACGGAGTATACCAACAGAACATTATGTAAATAATATAGAGGTCAAAGAGGATGGAATGATAGAATATATAAATAATTACGTTAGGTTAGAGGAGATACGATACTTGTCAATTAAAAAGAATCTAATTATCACCGAAAACCGTGACTTAAATGAAGACTTTGTATCAGCCGAGTTACAGTACCAGATACACGAGAGATATTTAACAAGGACAAAAATCATTATGGACACCCCAGTAATCCGAGAACATGGAGTACCTGAATTAATGGACCATGGTTAGAAGAAGAAGGAGTCAACCAGAAAAATGGGACTGATTTTCTGAAAACCGAACAAGCAACCCATTGAAAAGGAATAACCCCAAAATTCTAAAAAACTGTAAGGACAACTTACTCAATATTTATTCAGGAAACAATATGATTTAATAAAAACTATGTAAGGACAACTTACTCAAGTTATTCCGAAACCATATAATTTAAAATGAAGAGACTAAAAACCCCAAAATTCAAAAAGCATGTAAGGACAACTTACTCAAGTTATTTCGAACAATATAATTTAAAATAAAGAGACTAACATCCCAAAATTCCAAAAAACTGTAAGAACAACTTACTAAATATTTATTCAGGAACAATATGATTTAATAAAAAGTATGTAAGTACAACTTACTTAAGAGATTTCGAAACCATTTAATTTAACAAAATAAGAACAGATTATTCAATAATATTTATAAAGAATGGATTTAAAATGAAATAATAGGAAAAAGTAATATTTTATGGTAACAAACAGAAGAATAAATAAATAAATAAATAAAAACAATTGATGGTAATGTGCTCAGATAAGAAGAATAACAAATAATTTAAGGACTACATTGAAACTGAAGGAGGATGATAATTAATACAACAATAATTAGAATTTCTCGGAATTGAAGATTATATAAGAAGAAATGAGATGGAGAGATATGTCACAAGAAGGAAAGTCAAAAGAATTTTAACATAATGCCTATCAATAATGTTATATGCTATTAGTTAATGATAAAGAAGAAGGAATCAAGAAGAAGAAGAAATATATAAATAAATGCAAACAGCTACAGTATGAAGAATCCCAAAGGTGTTAGTATTAGTCACTAATTGACTACTTATAATCTTTTTATTTTTATGTATTGACCGTAGATATGTTCCGGCAATAATTTTCCTGAGCAGGGATGATGTTCCCCTGGTCTCAGAAGGTGTAAGGTTGGACAGCGGAGTTATGGACCCAAAAGTGGCACCCGACTGGTACCACCGCACAGGATAGGGAAAAATGTTAGGGAAATTGAATATTTAAGGGATAATAATTATAAAATAGCTGAAAAGAGTGATATTAGATTCCAGAAGTATAGATGAAGAGAATAGAAGGAAGATAGCAGACAGAAGCTTAATTGATAAAGCGAATTCATAGAAGTAAATAGAAATGAGTGTTAAAACAAGTTTAATATGATTAGTGTGACCAGTCCTTATCAAGTAAAATGTGGAAGTACCACTACCCAGAGAAATAAATCATTAATGAATTTGCCTCCAAGAGAGAGAGAGTAGAGTAAGAAAACAGCAATTACCACCAATCTGAAATACCAGTCAGTATATAACCAGTCTGAAATGAAGGAAGATATTATGAAGATATAAAACCAGGAATATTATGAAAATTGAAACAATCAACAATTTATTTTGATAAACAAGTAAAACCAAAAATAAATTTGTTCTAGTGGGGGGGCTTTATGTAACGTTACATAACCCAGTCCCAATATAAATGATAACTCTTATACTACCATAAAAGTCAGAAATGGGTAAACTGTAACTAGCTATAAATTAAATTATATCACTAAACATTATAAACGATATTGAAGTGATATACAGTGACAAGTGAGTTATAGTGTACCCAGTGCGGAAATAAGTGAATGTGAAGGGAACTTCTTACAGACTTGTGCTGGAGATGTGGGAATTATAGATTATAATAGTAGACTGTGATGCTACTAACTAATTATGTATTTTGTTTAGATTGTAGGATTTATATTGTGTAGGCAACAAAATTTAGTACCTATGTTAATTTTATATTTAATAAAATAATTATGTTATTATATAAGATAACCCAGGGTTTTAAAAAATAAAAGATTTAAATTTCAGATGATAATAAAAAATAAAATAATACTGTATGAGGAAAATGGCAGAAGAAAATAGTGCAGTGTAAGAATACTATAAGAGATTAATAAATAATATATAAATTCATTTAAAGTTAATAATAATATTAAAGACTTATATCTAAAGTTATAAGAAAATAAACGAAAAACTATTATGTAAATCAAATTGGGAAAGAAACCAAAATTAAAAAGAATTATTTTTCTGTAAATCAAAAATAAATTTATAATAATTAAAAACGGCCTATATACTAAAAAGTAAATAGCAGCACCAATAAAAAATGATATAAAAATTATGGGTTACTAACAGTAACGAAATAACAACATATTGTTTAATCTAATTTGAGATTGAAAACTGTTCGGTTGGAAAACGTTATGAGACAAAAATTGTATTAAAAAACCTTTGGAAACATTTGGAACAGTACAAAATTATCACAAAATTTAACTAACAGTATAAACATTATGTACCACTACTTTAAATATCAAATGTAACTTGCTTTACCCCATAACAAAAGTGAAAAACCATTTTTAAGATCAGGCCTAGCCAAGCCGTGTTTCGAGTTTTTGACGAGATGGTATCTGACAGACGGTCATGAAATTACAAAACAACTAAGAACACCACACGAGAAACCGCTTCACACAAGTAAGAACTTCGAGGAAAGAGGTAATATAAACATTTCTTTTAATATTTAACCAAGAAAACCTCAAATCAAACCGTCGTGCAGTACAGAAATTTCTAAAGTGTAATCATATGTTTAATAAAACATAATCTGCTCTCTCGCGGACAAATCCGGAACTACGTACTAAAAAGAATAAACAAATTTTCGAAGTTGATTATTTTTATTTTGTAAAGTGTAGTATATAATTATCCATTTCTGACCATCTCATAACACAAAGAACTTACCCTTAACCCTGGGGAAATAAATAAAACGAATTATCTGTTGATTGATGTTTAAATAAAAGATAAAATTGTAAAATCAGTAAAAACCAGATTTTATGATAATTACATGTTTACCTAATGAAGTCGATATCATGAATTAGTTATTGAAAGGATCGATTGCAATATTTGTATGTTGGCGGAAGAGAAAATCAATAATATTATAAATAAATACTATTAAGAATTTATATTGAATAATAAAATGTGTTTCCTTTATTGTAGCGGGTAGTTGTGGTAGATTTCAGTAAAATAAGAAGAGGACTATCCATCAGGTAGTATTAAGAACAGTGTCGTTTGGTTAACCTATATTTGGAGACTAATGTCATAACCAGCTGATCCCATTCACGGCGAATATTTGAAAAAATTAAGAAATCGTCTACTCCGAGGGTAAACAAACGGTACTCGCTCTCTCTTCCAAATAAGGCTAAACAACTTCCTTAATCTTGACCCAAATCACACACACTCGATTTCTGCTTCGTTTGGGTAACATTACCATCAAATTTATTTAAACCTTAGTACTTATAATTCATAAGTGGCGATTGCTAAGAGGTGTTCTGACCGATCCGAGACTGTAAAAAGACGGACGTTACGCACACATTATAAGCGACACGTTACAGAATGACGTACTAACATGGGTCTTGAATAAGACGGAGGTCACACCTATACAAGCGGATACGTTACAAATTGGCGCTTACGACAGTGGGGCTGAATTAACTATAAACCCGTAATTGTAATACACTCTTGGAGAGGTGGAAACCTTTGATACAAGCGAGACGTTACAGATTGGCGCTCAACGTAAAAGGGCTGTAATTAGAAAAGAATTTTGATATATTTAATAAATTAATATACCAAAAAACCTAATTATCATTGGCAGTTATGAGAAAACAAGAAATGCATAATACCAGAGGCAGATCAAAGAAGAGGGCAGAAGAAAAGGAGAAGGAAGAAGGTGGACAGGAACGAGAGATAGAAATATTTACGGACAGTGAAATGGAACAACCAATAGGTGATAAAGAAGAAACTGAAGCAATTATGAACACGGAAAGAGAAATAGTTGAAGAGGATGCCCAAGGGGACCAACCAGACAAAGCGGTAGCCAGAGAAGAACCGAATTGGCAAGACATGATGAAATTTATGGCTGAACAATTTAGAAAACAGGAGGAAACTTCAAAGCAAACCAATAACAAAATAGATGAAAATTTTAGAAAACAGGAGGAAAACTTAAAACAAACCAATGAGGAAAATAAAGAAAATTTTAGGAGACAGGAGGAAAAATTTGATAAAATAGATGAGAATTTTAAGAAACAGGAAGAGAACTCAAGGAAGCAAAATGAAACCTTGAGGGACAGTTTAAAACAAATGGAGAAAATAAACGAAGAAAGTTTAAAGCGGATTGAGGGTAAAATGGAGAATTTCAATAAGGAGATATGGGAAACTTTCGGGGAGAAGTTTGGAAAGGTTAATACACTTAGCCCAAAAGCAGATACATACAAGGAGGAGACAAATAAGAAAATGGATGAAGGTTTCAAGAGTTCGGATGAAACATTAGACAGCACTTCCGAAGGTATTATAGTAAGTCCAAACACAGAAGAGAGTAGCAAGGAAACACAAATTAGAGAAGACCAGAATGCGTTGCTATCTGAAAATAAGAATAGAAAGGACAAGGAGAAGATCCAAACCATGGAAGAGAATATCAAGAAAATAAGGAAAATATGGAGAAAGAAAATATTCAATACAAAAGAAGAAATGGAGATGAGGAAGGGTGGATTAATTAATATATTTAACCCTCCCATTAATAAACAAAGGGAGTTAAATAAAGTTAGAAATTGTAGACAAAACTCAATAAAAATATCAAAGGTATTTCACCATAGAATAATAACAAAAAACTTAAATAAATTTAAATATCATTTAAATATATCGACGATCAAAGAGTATCTGACCACATCAATGATATTTTCAAGACGGAGTATACCAACAGAACATTATGTAAATAATATAGAGGTCAAAGAGGATGGAATGATAGAATATATAAATAATTACGTTAGGTTAGAGGAGATACGATACTTGTCAATTAAAAAGGATCTAATTATCACCGAAAACCGTGACTTAAATGAAGACTTTGTATCAGCCGAGTTACAGTACCAGATACACGAGAGATATTTAACAAGGACAAAAATCATTATGGACACCCCAGTAATCCGAGAACATGGAGTACCTGAATTAATGGACCATGGTTAGAAGAAGAAGGAGTCAACCAGAAAAATGGGACTGATTTTCTGAAAACCGAACAAGCAACCCATTGAAAAGGAATAACCCCAAAATTCTAAAAAACTGTAAGGACAACTTACTCAATATTTATTCAGGAACTATATGATTTAATAAAAACTATGTAAGGACAACTTACTCAAGTTATTCCGAAACCATATAATTTAAAATGAAGAGACTAAAAACCCCAAAATTCAAAAAGCATGTAAGGACAACTTACTCAAGTTATTTCGAACAATATAATTTAAAATAAACAGACTAACATCCCAAAATTTCAAAAAACTGTAAGAACAACTTACTAAATATTTATTCAGGAACAATATGATTTAATAAAAAGTATGTAAGTACAACTTACTTAAGAGATTTCGAAACCATTTAATTTAACAAAAATAAGAACAGATTATTCAATAATATTTATAAAGAATGGATTTAAAATGAAATAATAGGAAAAAGTAATATTTTATGGTAACAAACAGAAGAATAAATAAATAAATAAAAACAATTGATGGTAATGTGCTCAGATAAGAAGAATAACAAATAATTTAAGGACTACATTGAAACTGAAGGAGGATGATAATTAATACAACAATAATTAGAATTTCTCGGAATTGAAGATTATATAAGAAGAAATGAGATGGAGAGATATGTCACAAGAAGGAAAGTCAAAAGAATTTTAACATAATGCCTATCAATAATGTTATATGCTATTAGTTAATGATAAAGAAGAAGGAATCAAGAAGAAGAAGAAATATATAAATAAATGCAAACAGCTACAGTATGAAGAATCCCAAAGGTGTTAGTATTAGTCACTAATTGACTACTTATAATCTTTTTATTTTTATGTATTGACCGTAGATATGTTCCGGCAATAATTTTCCTGAGCAGGGATGATGTTCCCCTGGTCTCAGAAGGTGTAAGGTTGGACAGCGGAGTTATGGACCCAAAAGTGGCACCCGACTGGTACCACCGCACAGGATAGGGAAAAATGTTAGGGAAATTGAATATTTAAGGGATAATAATTATAAAATAGCTGAAAAGAGTGATATTAGATTCCAGAAGTATAGATGAAGAGAATAGAAGGAAGATAGCAGACAGAAGCTTAATTGATAAAGCGAATTCATAGAAGTAAATAGAAATGAGTGTTAAAACAAGTTTAATATGATTAGTGTGACCAGTCCTTATCAAGTAAAATGTGGAAGTACCACTACCCAGAGAAATAAATCATTAATGAATTTGTCTCCAAGAGAGAGAGAGTAGAGTAAGAAAACAGCAATTACCACCAATCTGAAATACCAGTCAGTATATAACCAGTCTGAAATGAAGGAAGATATTATGAAGATATAAAACCAGGAATATTATGAAAATTGAAACAATCAACAATTTATTTTGATAAACAAGTAAAACCAAAAATAAATTTGTTCTAGTGGGGGGGGCTTTATGTAACGTTACATAACCCAGTCCCAATATAAATGATAACTCTTATACTACCATAAAAGTCAGAAATGGGTAAACTATAACTAGCTATAAATTAAATTATATCACTAAACATTATAAACGATATTGAAGTGATATACAGTGACAAGTGAGTTATAGTGTACCCAGTGCGGAAATAAGTGAATGTGAAGGGAACTTCTTACAGACTTGTGCTGGAGATGTGGGAATTATAGATTATAATAGTAGACTGTGATGCTACTAACTAATTATGTATTTTGTTTAGATTGTAGGATTTATATTGTGTAGGCAACAAAATTTAGTACCTATGTTAATTTTATATTTAATAAAATAATTATGTTATTATATAAGATAACCCAGGGTTTTAAAAAATAAAAGATTTAAATTTCAGATGATAATAAAAAATAAAATAATACTGTATGAGGAAAATGGCAGAAGAAAATAGTGCAGTGTAAGAATACTATAAGAGATTAATAAATAATATATAAATTCATTTAAAGTTAATAATAATATTAAAGACTTATATCTAAAGTTATAAGAAAATAAACGAAAAACTATTATGTAAATCAAATTGGGAAAGAAACCAAAATTAAAAAGAATTATTTTTCTGTAAATCAAAAATAAATTTATAATAATTAAAAACGGCCTATATACTAAAAAGTAAATAGCAGCACCAATAAAAAATGATATAAAAATTATGGGTTACTAACAGTAACGAAATAACAACATATTGTTTAATCTAATTTGAGATTGAAAACTGTTCGGTTGGAAAACGTTATGAGACAAAAATTGTATTAAAAAACCTTTGGAAACATTTGGAACAGTACAAAATTATCACAAAATTTAACTAACAGTATAAACATTATGTACCACTACTTTAAATATCAAATGTAACTTGCTTTACCCCATAACAAAAGTGAAAAACCATTTTTAAGATCAGGCCTAGCCAAGCCGTGTTTCGAGTTTTTGACGAGATGGTATCTGACAGACGGTCATGAAATTACAAAACAACTAAGAACACCACACGAGAAACCGCTTCACACAAGTAAGAACTTCGAGGAAAGAGGTAATATAAACATTTCTTTTAATATTTAACCAAGAAAACCTCAAATCAAATCGTCGTGCAGTACAGAAATTTCTAAAGTGTAATCATATGTTTAATAAAACATAATCTGCTCTCTCGCGGACAAATCCGGAACTACGTACTAAAAAGAATAAACAAATTTTCGAAGTTGATTATTTTTATTTTGTAAAGTGTAGTATATAATTATCCATTTCTGACCATCTCATAACACAAAGAACTTACCCTTAACCCTGGGGAAATAAATAAAACGAATTATCTGTTGATTGATGTTTAAATAAAAGATAAAATTGTAAAATCAGTAAAAACCAGATTTTATGATAATTACATGTTTACCCAATGAAGTCGATATCATGAATTAGTTATTGAAAGGATCGATTGCAATATTTGTATGTTGGCGGAAGAGAAAATCAATAATATTATAAATAAATACTATTAAGAATTTATATTGAATAATAAAATGTGTTTCCTTTATTGTAGCGGGTAGTTGTGGTAGATTTCAGTAAAATAAGAAGAGGACTATCCATCAGGTAGTATTAAGAACAGTGTCGTTTGGTTAACCTATATTTGGAGACTAATGTCATAACCAGCTGATCCCATTCACGGCGAATATTTGAAAAAATTAAGAAATCGTCTACTCCGAGGGTAAACAAACGGTACTCGCTCTCTCTTCCAAATAAGGCTAAACAACTTCCTTAATCTTGACCCAAATCACACACACTCGATTTCTGCTTCGTTTGGGTAACATTACCATCAAATTTATTTAAACCTTAGTACTTATAATTCATAAGTGGCGATTGCTAAGAGGTGTTCTGACCGATCCGAGACTGTAAAAAGACGGACGTTACGCACACATTATAAGCGACACGTTACAGAATGACGTACTAACATGGGTCTTGAATAAGACGGAGGTCACACCTATACAAGCGGATACGTTACAAATTGGCGCTTACGACAGTGGGGCTGAATTAACTATAAACCCGTAATTGTAATACACTCTTGGAGAGGCGGAAACCTTTGATACAAGCGAGACGTTACAGATTGGCGCTCAACGTAAAAGGGCTGTAATTAGAAAAGAATTTTGATATATTTAATAAATTAATATACCAAAAAACCTAATTATCATTGGCAGTTATGAGAAAACAAGAAATGCATAATACCAGAGGCAGATCAAAGAAGAGGGCAGAAGAAAAGGAGAAGGAAGAAGGTGGACAGGAACGAGAGATAGAAATATTTACGGACAGTGAAATGGAACAACCAATAGGTGATAAAGAAGAAACTGAAGCAATTATGAACACGGAAAGAGAAATAGTTGAAGAGGATGCCCAAGGGGACCAACCAGACAAAGCGGTAGCCAGAGAAGAACCGAATTGGCAAGACATGATGAAATTTATGGCTGAACAATTTAGAAAACAGGAGGAAACTTCAAAGCAAACCAATAACAAAATAGATGAAAATTTTAGAAAACAGGAGGAAAACTTAAAACAAACCAATGAGGAAAATAAAGAAAATTTTAGGAGACAGGAGGAAAAATTTGATAAAATAGATGAGAATTTTAAGAAACAGGAAGAGAACTCAAGGAAGCAAAATGAAACCTTGAGGGACAGTTTAAAACAAATGGAGAAAATAAACGAAGAAAGTTTAAAGCGGATTGAGGGTAAAATGGAGAATTTCAATAAGGAGATATGGGAAACTTTCGGGGAGAAGTTTGGAAAGGTTAATACACTTAGCCCAAAAGCAGATACATACAAGGAGGAGACAAATAAGAAAATGGATGAAGGTTTCAAGAGTTCGGATGAAACATTAGACAGCACTTCCGAAGGTATTATAGTAAGTCCAAACACAGAAGAGAGTAGCAAGGAAACACAAATTAGAGAAGACCAGAATGCGTTGCTATCTGAAAATAAGAATAGAAAGGACAAGGAGAAGATCCAAACCATGGAAGAGAATATCAAGAAAATAAGGAAAATATGGAGAAAGAAAATATTCAATACAAAAGAAGAAATGGAGATGAGGAAGGGTGGATTAATTAATATATTTAACCCTCCCATTAATAAACAAAGGGAGTTAAATAAAGTTAGAAATTGTAGACAAAACTCAATAAAAATATCAAAGGTATTTCACCATAGAATAATAACAAAAAACTTAAATAAATTTAAATATCATTTAAATATATCGACGATCAAAGAGTATCTGACCACATCAATGATATTTTCAAGACGGAGTATACCAACAGAACATTATGTAAATAATATAGAGGTCAAAGAGGATGGAATGATAGAATATATAAATAATTACGTTAGGTTAGAGGAGATACGATACTTGTCAATTAAAAAGGATCTAATTATCACCGAAAACCGTGACTTAAATGAAGACTTTGTATCAGCCGAGTTACAGTACCAGATACACGAGAGATATTTAACAAGGACAAAAATCATTATGGACACCCCAGTAATCCGAGAACATGGAGTACCTGAATTAATGGACCATGGTTAGAAGAAGAAGGAGTCAACCAGAAAAATGGGACTGATTTTCTGAAAACCGAACAAGCAACCCATTGAAAAGGAATAACCCCAAAATTCTAAAAAACTGTAAGGACAACTTACTCAATATTTATTCAGGAACTATATGATTTAATAAAAACTATGTAAGGACAACTTACTCAAGTTATTCCGAAACCATATAATTTAAAATGAAGAGACTAAAAACCCCAAAATTCAAAAAGCATGTAAGGACAACTTACTCAAGTTATTTCGAACAATATAATTTAAAATAAACAGACTAACATCCCAAAATTTCAAAAAACTGTAAGAACAACTTACTAAATATTTATTCAGGAACAATATGATTTAATAAAAAGTATGTAAGTACAACTTACTTAAGAGATTTCGAAACCATTTAATTTAACAAAAATAAGAACAGATTATTCAATAATATTTATAAAGAATGGATTTAAAATGAAATAATAGGAAAAAGTAATATTTTATGGTAACAAACAGAAGAATAAATAAATAAATAAAAACAATTGATGGTAATGTGCTCAGATAAGAAGAATAACAAATAATTTAAGGACTACATTGAAACTGAAGGAGGATGATAATTAATACAACAATAATTAGAATTTCTCGGAATTGAAGATTATATAAGAAGAAATGAGATGGAGAGATATGTCACAAGAAGGAAAGTCAAAAGAATTTTAACATAATGCCTATCAATAATGTTATATGCTATTAGTTAATGATAAAGAAGAAGGAATCAAGAAGAAGAAGAAATATATAAATAAATGCAAACAGCTACAGTATGAAGAATCCCAAAGGTGTTAGTATTAGTCACTAATTGACTACTTATAATCTTTTTATTTTTATGTATTGACCGTAGATATGTTCCGGCAATAATTTTCCTGAGCAGGGATGATGTTCCCCTGGTCTCAGAAGGTGTAAGGTTGGACAGCGGAGTTATGGACCCAAAAGTGGCACCCGACTGGTACCACCGCACAGGATAGGGAAAAATGTTAGGGAAATTGAATATTTAAGGGATAATAATTATAAAATAGCTGAAAAGAGTGATATTAGATTCCAGAAGTATAGATGAAGAGAATAGAAGGAAGATAGCAGACAGAAGCTTAATTGATAAAGCGAATTCATAGAAGTAAATAGAAATGAGTGTTAAAACAAGTTTAATATGATTAGTGTGACCAGTCCTTATCAAGTAAAATGTGGAAGTACCACTACCCAGAGAAATAAATCATTAATGAATTTGTCTCCAAGAGAGAGAGAGTAGAGTAAGAAAACAGCAATTACCACCAATCTGAAATACCAGTCAGTATATAACCAGTCTGAAATGAAGGAAGATATTATGAAGATATAAAACCAGGAATATTATGAAAATTGAAACAATCAACAATTTATTTTGATAAACAAGTAAAACCAAAAATAAATTTGTTCTAGTGGGGGGGGCTTTATGTAACGTTACATAACCCAGTCCCAATATAAATGATAACTCTTATACTACCATAAAAGTCAGAAATGGGTAAACTATAACTAGCTATAAATTAAATTATATCACTAAACATTATAAACGATATTGAAGTGATATACAGTGACAAGTGAGTTATAGTGTACCCAGTGCGGAAATAAGTGAATGTGAAGGGAACTTCTTACAGACTTGTGCTGGAGATGTGGGAATTATAGATTATAATAGTAGACTGTGATGCTACTAACTAATTATGTATTTTGTTTAGATTGTAGGATTTATATTGTGTAGGCAACAAAATTTAGTACCTATGTTAATTTTATATTTAATAAAATAATTATGTTATTATATAAGATAACCCAGGGTTTTAAAAAATAAAAGATTTAAATTTCAGATGATAATAAAAAATAAAATAATACTGTATGAGGAAAATGGCAGAAGAAAATAGTGCAGTGTAAGAATACTATAAGAGATTAATAAATAATATATAAATTCATTTAAAGTTAATAATAATATTAAAGACTTATATCTAAAGTTATAAGAAAATAAACGAAAAACTATTATGTAAATCAAATTGGGAAAGAAACCAAAATTAAAAAGAATTATTTTTCTGTAAATCAAAAATAAATTTATAATAATTAAAAACGGCCTATATACTAAAAAGTAAATAGCAGCACCAATAAAAAATGATATAAAAATTATGGGTTACTAACAGTAACGAAATAACAACATATTGTTTAATCTAATTTGAGATTGAAAACTGTTCGGTTGGAAAACGTTATGAGACAAAAATTGTATTAAAAAACCTTTGGAAACATTTGGAACAGTACAAAATTATCACAAAATTTAACTAACAGTATAAACATTATGTACCACTACTTTAAATATCAAATGTAACTTGCTTTACCCCATAACAAAAGTGAAAAACCATTTTTAAGATCAGGCCTAGCCAAGCCGTGTTTCGAGTTTTTGACGAGATGGTATCTGACAGACGGTCATGAAATTACAAAACAACTAAGAACACCACACGAGAAACCGCTTCACACAAGTAAGAACTTCGAGGAAAGAGGTAATATAAACATTTCTTTTAATATTTAACCAAGAAAACCTCAAATCAAATCGTCGTGCAGTACAGAAATTTCTAAAGTGTAATCATATGTTTAATAAAACATAATCTGCTCTCTCGCGGACAAATCCGGAACTACGTACTAAAAAGAATAAACAAATTTTCGAAGTTGATTATTTTTATTTTGTAAAGTGTAGTATATAATTATCCATTTCTGACCATCTCATAACACAAAGAACTTACCCTTAACCCTGGGGAAATAAATAAAACGAATTATCTGTTGATTGATGTTTAAATAAAAGATAAAATTGTAAAATCAGTAAAAACCAGATTTTATGATAATTACATGTTTACCCAATGAAGTCGATATCATGAATTAGTTATTGAAAGGATCGATTGCAATATTTGTATGTTGGCGGAAGAGAAAATCAATAATATTATAAATAAATACTATTAAGAATTTATATTGAATAATAAAATGTGTTTCCTTTATTGTAGCGGGTAGTTGTGGTAGATTTCAGTAAAATAAGAAGAGGACTATCCATCAGGTAGTATTAAGAACAGTGTCGTTTGGTTAACCTATATTTGGAGACTAATGTCATAACCAGCTGATCCCATTCACGGCGAATATTTGAAAAAATTAAGAAATCGTCTACTCCGAGGGTAAACAAACGGTACTCGCTCTCTCTTCCAAATAAGGCTAAACAACTTCCTTAATCTTGACCCAAATCACACACACTCGATTTCTGCTTCGTTTGGGTAACATTACCATCAAATTTATTTAAACCTTAGTACTTATAATTCATAAGTGGCGATTGCTAAGAGGTGTTCTGACCGATCCGAGACTGTAAAAAGACGGACGTTACGCACACATTATAAGCGACACGTTACAGAATGACGTACTAACATGGGTCTTGAATAAGACGGAGGTCACACCTATACAAGCGGATACGTTACAAATTGGCGCTTACGACAGTGGGGCTGAATTAACTATAAACCCGTAATTGTAATACACTCTTGGAGAGGCGGAAACCTTTGATACAAGCGAGACGTTACAGATTGGCGCTCAACGTAAAAGGGCTGTAATTAGAAAAGAATTTTGATATATTTAATAAATTAATATACCAAAAAACCTAATTATCATTGGCAGTTATGAGAAAACAAGAAATGCATAATACCAGAGGCAGATCAAAGAAGAGGGCAGAAGAAAAGGAGAAGGAAGAAGGTGGACAGGAACGAGAGATAGAAATATTTACGGACAGTGAAATGGAACAACCAATAGGTGATAAAGAAGAAACTGAAGCAATTATGAACACGGAAAGAGAAATAGTTGAAGAGGATGCCCAAGGGGACCAACCAGACAAAGCGGTAGCCAGAGAAGAACCGAATTGGCAAGACATGATGAAATTTATGGCTGAACAATTTAGAAAACAGGAGGAAACTTCAAAGCAAACCAATAACAAAATAGATGAAAATTTTAGAAAACAGGAGGAAAACTTAAAACAAACCAATGAGGAAAATAAAGAAAATTTTAGGAGACAGGAGGAAAAATTTGATAAAATAGATGAGAATTTTAAGAAACAGGAAGAGAACTCAAGGAAGCAAAATGAAACCTTGAGGGACAGTTTAAAACAAATGGAGAAAATAAACGAAGAAAGTTTAAAGCGGATTGAGGGTAAAATGGAGAATTTCAATAAGGAGATATGGGAAACTTTCGGGGAGAAGTTTGGAAAGGTTAATACACTTAGCCCAAAAGCAGATACATACAAGGAGGAGACAAATAAGAAAATGGATGAAGGTTTCAAGAGTTCGGATGAAACATTAGACAGCACTTCCGAAGGTATTATAGTAAGTCCAAACACAGAAGAGAGTAGCAAGGAAACACAAATTAGAGAAGACCAGAATGCGTTGCTATCTGAAAATAAGAATAGAAAGGACAAGGAGAAGATCCAAACCATGGAAGAGAATATCAAGAAAATAAGGAAAATATGGAGAAAGAAAATATTCAATACAAAAGAAGAAATGGAGATGAGGAAGGGTGGATTAATTAATATATTTAACCCTCCCATTAATAAACAAAGGGAGTTAAATAAAGTTAGAAATTGTAGACAAAACTCAATAAAAATATCAAAGGTATTTCACCATAGAATAATAACAAAAAACTTAAATAAATTTAAATATCATTTAAATATATCGACGATCAAAGAGTATCTGACCACATCAATGATATTTTCAAGACGGAGTATACCAACAGAACATTATGTAAATAATATAGAGGTCAAAGAGGATGGAATGATAGAATATATAAATAATTACGTTAGGTTAGAGGAGATACGATACTTGTCAATTAAAAAGGATCTAATTATCACCGAAAACCGTGACTTAAATGAAGACTTTGTATCAGCCGAGTTACAGTACCAGATACACGAGAGATATTTAACAAGGACAAAAATCATTATGGACACCCCAGTAATCCGAGAACATGGAGTACCTGAATTAATGGACCATGGTTAGAAGAAGAAGGAGTCAACCAGAAAAATGGGACTGATTTTCTGAAAACCGAACAAGCAACCCATTGAAAAGGAATAACCCCAAAATTCTAAAAAACTGTAAGGACAACTTACTCAATATTTATTCAGGAACTATATGATTTAATAAAAACTATGTAAGGACAACTTACTCAAGTTATTCCGAAACCATATAATTTAAAATGAAGAGACTAAAAACCCCAAAATTCAAAAAGCATGTAAGGACAACTTACTCAAGTTATTTCGAACAATATAATTTAAAATAAACAGACTAACATCCCAAAATTTCAAAAAACTGTAAGAACAACTTACTAAATATTTATTCAGGAACAATATGATTTAATAAAAAGTATGTAAGTACAACTTACTTAAGAGATTTCGAAACCATTTAATTTAACAAAAATAAGAACAGATTATTCAATAATATTTATAAAGAATGGATTTAAAATGAAATAATAGGAAAAAGTAATATTTTATGGTAACAAACAGAAGAATAAATAAATAAATAAAAACAATTGATGGTAATGTGCTCAGATAAGAAGAATAACAAATAATTTAAGGACTACATTGAAACTGAAGGAGGATGATAATTAATACAACAATAATTAGAATTTCTCGGAATTGAAGATTATATAAGAAGAAATGAGATGGAGAGATATGTCACAAGAAGGAAAGTCAAAAGAATTTTAACATAATGCCTATCAATAATGTTATATGCTATTAGTTAATGATAAAGAAGAAGGAATCAAGAAGAAGAAGAAATATATAAATAAATGCAAACAGCTACAGTATGAAGAATCCCAAAGGTGTTAGTATTAGTCACTAATTGACTACTTATAATCTTTTTATTTTTATGTATTGACCGTAGATATGTTCCGGCAATAATTTTCCTGAGCAGGGATGATGTTCCCCTGGTCTCAGAAGGTGTAAGGTTGGACAGCGGAGTTATGGACCCAAAAGTGGCACCCGACTGGTACCACCGCACAGGATAGGGAAAAATGTTAGGGAAATTGAATATTTAAGGGATAATAATTATAAAATAGCTGAAAAGAGTGATATTAGATTCCAGAAGTATAGATGAAGAGAATAGAAGGAAGATAGCAGACAGAAGCTTAATTGATAAAGCGAATTCATAGAAGTAAATAGAAATGAGTGTTAAAACAAGTTTAATATGATTAGTGTGACCAGTCCTTATCAAGTAAAATGTGGAAGTACCACTACCCAGAGAAATAAATCATTAATGAATTTGTCTCCAAGAGAGAGAGAGTAGAGTAAGAAAACAGCAATTACCACCAATCTGAAATACCAGTCAGTATATAACCAGTCTGAAATGAAGGAAGATATTATGAAGATATAAAACCAGGAATATTATGAAAATTGAAACAATCAACAATTTATTTTGATAAACAAGTAAAACCAAAAATAAATTTGTTCTAGTGGGGGGGGCTTTATGTAACGTTACATAACCCAGTCCCAATATAAATGATAACTCTTATACTACCATAAAAGTCAGAAATGGGTAAACTATAACTAGCTATAAATTAAATTATATCACTAAACATTATAAACGATATTGAAGTGATATACAGTGACAAGTGAGTTATAGTGTACCCAGTGCGGAAATAAGTGAATGTGAAGGGAACTTCTTACAGACTTGTGCTGGAGATGTGGGAATTATAGATTATAATAGTAGACTGTGATGCTACTAACTAATTATGTATTTTGTTTAGATTGTAGGATTTATATTGTGTAGGCAACAAAATTTAGTACCTATGTTAATTTTATATTTAATAAAATAATTATGTTATTATATAAGATAACCCAGGGTTTTAAAAAATAAAAGATTTAAATTTCAGATGATAATAAAAAATAAAATAATACTGTATGAGGAAAATGGCAGAAGAAAATAGTGCAGTGTAAGAATACTATAAGAGATTAATAAATAATATATAAATTCATTTAAAGTTAATAATAATATTAAAGACTTATATCTAAAGTTATAAGAAAATAAACGAAAAACTATTATGTAAATCAAATTGGGAAAGAAACCAAAATTAAAAAGAATTATTTTTCTGTAAATCAAAAATAAATTTATAATAATTAAAAACGGCCTATATACTAAAAAGTAAATAGCAGCACCAATAAAAAATGATATAAAAATTATGGGTTACTAACAGTAACGAAATAACAACATATTGTTTAATCTAATTTGAGATTGAAAACTGTTCGGTTGGAAAACGTTATGAGACAAAAATTGTATTAAAAAACCTTTGGAAACATTTGGAACAGTACAAAATTATCACAAAATTTAACTAACAGTATAAACATTATGTACCACTACTTTAAATATCAAATGTAACTTGCTTTACCCCATAACAAAAGTGAAAAACCATTTTTAAGATCAGGCCTAGCCAAGCCGTGTTTCGAGTTTTTGACGAGATGGTATCTGACAGACGGTCATGAAATTACAAAACAACTAAGAACACCACACGAGAAACCGCTTCACACAAGTAAGAACTTCGAGGAAAGAGGTAATATAAACATTTCTTTTAATATTTAACCAAGAAAACCTCAAATCAAATCGTCGTGCAGTACAGAAATTTCTAAAGTGTAATCATATGTTTAATAAAACATAATCTGCTCTCTCGCGGACAAATCCGGAACTACGTACTAAAAAGAATAAACAAATTTTCGAAGTTGATTATTTTTATTTTGTAAAGTGTAGTATATAATTATCCATTTCTGACCATCTCATAACACAAAGAACTTACCCTTAACCCTGGGGAAATAAATAAAACGAATTATCTGTTGATTGATGTTTAAATAAAAGATAAAATTGTAAAATCAGTAAAAACCAGATTTTATGATAATTACATGTTTACCCAATGAAGTCGATATCATGAATTAGTTATTGAAAGGATCGATTGCAATATTTGTATGTTGGCGGAAGAGAAAATCAATAATATTATAAATAAATACTATTAAGAATTTATATTGAATAATAAAATGTGTTTCCTTTATTGTAGCGGGTAGTTGTGGTAGATTTCAGTAAAATAAGAAGAGGACTATCCATCAGGTAGTATTAAGAACAGTGTCGTTTGGTTAACCTATATTTGGAGACTAATGTCATAACCAGCTGATCCCATTCACGGCGAATATTTGAAAAAATTAAGAAATCGTCTACTCCGAGGGTAAACAAACGGTACTCGCTCTCTCTTCCAAATAAGGCTAAACAACTTCCTTAATCTTGACCCAAATCACACACACTCGATTTCTGCTTCGTTTGGGTAACATTACCATCAAATTTATTTAAACCTTAGTACTTATAATTCATAAGTGGCGATTGCTAAGAGGTGTTCTGACCGATCCGAGACTGTAAAAAGACGGACGTTACGCACACATTATAAGCGACACGTTACAGAATGACGTACTAACATGGGTCTTGAATAAGACGGAGGTCACACCTATACAAGCGGATACGTTACAAATTGGCGCTTACGACAGTGGGGCTGAATTAACTATAAACCCGTAATTGTAATACACTCTTGGAGAGGCGGAAACCTTTGATACAAGCGAGACGTTACAGATTGGCGCTCAACGTAAAAGGGCTGTAATTAGAAAAGAATTTTGATATATTTAATAAATTAATATACCAAAAAACCTAATTATCATTGGCAGTTATGAGAAAACAAGAAATGCATAATACCAGAGGCAGATCAAAGAAGAGGGCAGAAGAAAAGGAGAAGGAAGAAGGTGGACAGGAACGAGAGATAGAAATATTTACGGACAGTGAAATGGAACAACCAATAGGTGATAAAGAAGAAACTGAAGCAATTATGAACACGGAAAGAGAAATAGTTGAAGAGGATGCCCAAGGGGACCAACCAGACAAAGCGGTAGCCAGAGAAGAACCGAATTGGCAAGACATGATGAAATTTATGGCTGAACAATTTAGAAAACAGGAGGAAACTTCAAAGCAAACCAATAACAAAATAGATGAAAATTTTAGAAAACAGGAGGAAAACTTAAAACAAACCAATGAGGAAAATAAAGAAAATTTTAGGAGACAGGAGGAAAAATTTGATAAAATAGATGAGAATTTTAAGAAACAGGAAGAGAACTCAAGGAAGCAAAATGAAACCTTGAGGGACAGTTTAAAACAAATGGAGAAAATAAACGAAGAAAGTTTAAAGCGGATTGAGGGTAAAATGGAGAATTTCAATAAGGAGATATGGGAAACTTTCGGGGAGAAGTTTGGAAAGGTTAATACACTTAGCCCAAAAGCAGATACATACAAGGAGGAGACAAATAAGAAAATGGATGAAGGTTTCAAGAGTTCGGATGAAACATTAGACAGCACTTCCGAAGGTATTATAGTAAGTCCAAACACAGAAGAGAGTAGCAAGGAAACACAAATTAGAGAAGACCAGAATGCGTTGCTATCTGAAAATAAGAATAGAAAGGACAAGGAGAAGATCCAAACCATGGAAGAGAATATCAAGAAAATAAGGAAAATATGGAGAAAGAAAATATTCAATACAAAAGAAGAAATGGAGATGAGGAAGGGTGGATTAATTAATATATTTAACCCTCCCATTAATAAACAAAGGGAGTTAAATAAAGTTAGAAATTGTAGACAAAACTCAATAAAAATATCAAAGGTATTTCACCATAGAATAATAACAAAAAACTTAAATAAATTTAAATATCATTTAAATATATCGACGATCAAAGAGTATCTGACCACATCAATGATATTTTCAAGACGGAGTATACCAACAGAACATTATGTAAATAATATAGAGGTCAAAGAGGATGGAATGATAGAATATATAAATAATTACGTTAGGTTAGAGGAGATACGATACTTGTCAATTAAAAAGGATCTAATTATCACCGAAAACCGTGACTTAAATGAAGACTTTGTATCAGCCGAGTTACAGTACCAGATACACGAGAGATATTTAACAAGGACAAAAATCATTATGGACACCCCAGTAATCCGAGAACATGGAGTACCTGAATTAATGGACCATGGTTAGAAGAAGAAGGAGTCAACCAGAAAAATGGGACTGATTTTCTGAAAACCGAACAAGCAACCCATTGAAAAGGAATAACCCCAAAATTCTAAAAAACTGTAAGGACAACTTACTCAATATTTATTCAGGAACTATATGATTTAATAAAAACTATGTAAGGACAACTTACTCAAGTTATTCCGAAACCATATAATTTAAAATGAAGAGACTAAAAACCCCAAAATTCAAAAAGCATGTAAGGACAACTTACTCAAGTTATTTCGAACAATATAATTTAAAATAAACAGACTAACATCCCAAAATTTCAAAAAACTGTAAGAACAACTTACTAAATATTTATTCAGGAACAATATGATTTAATAAAAAGTATGTAAGTACAACTTACTTAAGAGATTTCGAAACCATTTAATTTAACAAAAATAAGAACAGATTATTCAATAATATTTATAAAGAATGGATTTAAAATGAAATAATAGGAAAAAGTAATATTTTATGGTAACAAACAGAAGAATAAATAAATAAATAAAAACAATTGATGGTAATGTGCTCAGATAAGAAGAATAACAAATAATTTAAGGACTACATTGAAACTGAAGGAGGATGATAATTAATACAACAATAATTAGAATTTCTCGGAATTGAAGATTATATAAGAAGAAATGAGATGGAGAGATATGTCACAAGAAGGAAAGTCAAAAGAATTTTAACATAATGCCTATCAATAATGTTATATGCTATTAGTTAATGATAAAGAAGAAGGAATCAAGAAGAAGAAGAAATATATAAATAAATGCAAACAGCTACAGTATGAAGAATCCCAAAGGTGTTAGTATTAGTCACTAATTGACTACTTATAATCTTTTTATTTTTATGTATTGACCGTAGATATGTTCCGGCAATAATTTTCCTGAGCAGGGATGATGTTCCCCTGGTCTCAGAAGGTGTAAGGTTGGACAGCGGAGTTATGGACCCAAAAGTGGCACCCGACTGGTACCACCGCACAGGATAGGGAAAAATGTTAGGGAAATTGAATATTTAAGGGATAATAATTATAAAATAGCTGAAAAGAGTGATATTAGATTCCAGAAGTATAGATGAAGAGAATAGAAGGAAGATAGCAGACAGAAGCTTAATTGATAAAGCGAATTCATAGAAGTAAATAGAAATGAGTGTTAAAACAAGTTTAATATGATTAGTGTGACCAGTCCTTATCAAGTAAAATGTGGAAGTACCACTACCCAGAGAAATAAATCATTAATGAATTTGTCTCCAAGAGAGAGAGAGTAGAGTAAGAAAACAGCAATTACCACCAATCTGAAATACCAGTCAGTATATAACCAGTCTGAAATGAAGGAAGATATTATGAAGATATAAAACCAGGAATATTATGAAAATTGAAACAATCAACAATTTATTTTGATAAACAAGTAAAACCAAAAATAAATTTGTTCTAGTGGGGGGGGCTTTATGTAACGTTACATAACCCAGTCCCAATATAAATGATAACTCTTATACTACCATAAAAGTCAGAAATGGGTAAACTATAACTAGCTATAAATTAAATTATATCACTAAACATTATAAACGATATTGAAGTGATATACAGTGACAAGTGAGTTATAGTGTACCCAGTGCGGAAATAAGTGAATGTGAAGGGAACTTCTTACAGACTTGTGCTGGAGATGTGGGAATTATAGATTATAATAGTAGACTGTGATGCTACTAACTAATTATGTATTTTGTTTAGATTGTAGGATTTATATTGTGTAGGCAACAAAATTTAGTACCTATGTTAATTTTATATTTAATAAAATAATTATGTTATTATATAAGATAACCCAGGGTTTTAAAAAATAAAAGATTTAAATTTCAGATGATAATAAAAAATAAAATAATACTGTATGAGGAAAATGGCAGAAGAAAATAGTGCAGTGTAAGAATACTATAAGAGATTAATAAATAATATATAAATTCATTTAAAGTTAATAATAATATTAAAGACTTATATCTAAAGTTATAAGAAAATAAACGAAAAACTATTATGTAAATCAAATTGGGAAAGAAACCAAAATTAAAAAGAATTATTTTTCTGTAAATCAAAAATAAATTTATAATAATTAAAAACGGCCTATATACTAAAAAGTAAATAGCAGCACCAATAAAAAATGATATAAAAATTATGGGTTACTAACAGTAACGAAATAACAACATATTGTTTAATCTAATTTGAGATTGAAAACTGTTCGGTTGGAAAACGTTATGAGACAAAAATTGTATTAAAAAACCTTTGGAAACATTTGGAACAGTACAAAATTATCACAAAATTTAACTAACAGTATAAACATTATGTACCACTACTTTAAATATCAAATGTAACTTGCTTTACCCCATAACAAAAGTGAAAAACCATTTTTAAGATCAGGCCTAGCCAAGCCGTGTTTCGAGTTTTTGACGAGATGGTATCTGACAGACGGTCATGAAATTACAAAACAACTAAGAACACCACACGAGAAACCGCTTCACACAAGTAAGAACTTCGAGGAAAGAGGTAATATAAACATTTCTTTTAATATTTAACCAAGAAAACCTCAAATCAAATCGTCGTGCAGTACAGAAATTTCTAAAGTGTAATCATATGTTTAATAAAACATAATCTGCTCTCTCGCGGACAAATCCGGAACTACGTACTAAAAAGAATAAACAAATTTTCGAAGTTGATTATTTTTATTTTGTAAAGTGTAGTATATAATTATCCATTTCTGACCATCTCATAACACAAAGAACTTACCCTTAACCCTGGGGAAATAAATAAAACGAATTATCTGTTGATTGATGTTTAAATAAAAGATAAAATTGTAAAATCAGTAAAAACCAGATTTTATGATAATTACATGTTTACCCAATGAAGTCGATATCATGAATTAGTTATTGAAAGGATCGATTGCAATATTTGTATGTTGGCGGAAGAGAAAATCAATAATATTATAAATAAATACTATTAAGAATTTATATTGAATAATAAAATGTGTTTCCTTTATTGTAGCGGGTAGTTGTGGTAGATTTCAGTAAAATAAGAAGAGGACTATCCATCAGGTAGTATTAAGAACAGTGTCGTTTGGTTAACCTATATTTGGAGACTAATGTCATAACCAGCTGATCCCATTCACGGCGAATATTTGAAAAAATTAAGAAATCGTCTACTCCGAGGGTAAACAAACGGTACTCGCTCTCTCTTCCAAATAAGGCTAAACAACTTCCTTAATCTTGACCCAAATCACACACACTCGATTTCTGCTTCGTTTGGGTAACATTACCATCAAATTTATTTAAACCTTAGTACTTATAATTCATAAGTGGCGATTGCTAAGAGGTGTTCTGACCGATCCGAGACTGTAAAAAGACGGACATTACGCACACATTATAAGCGACACGTTACAGAATGACGTACTAACATGGGTCTTGAATAAGACGGAGGTCACACCTATACAAGCGGATACGTTACAAATTGGCGCTTACGACAGTGGGGCTGAATTAACTATAAACCCGTAATTGTAATACACTCTTGGAGAGGCGGAAACCTTTGATACAAGCGAGACGTTACAGATTGGCGCTCAACGTAAAAGGGCTGTAATTAGAAAAGAATTTTGATATATTTAATAAATTAATATACCAAAAAACCTAATTATCATTGGCAGTTATGAGAAAACAAGAAATGCATAATACCAGAGGCAGATCAAAGAAGAGGGCAGAAGAAAAGGAGAAGGAAGAAGGTGGACAGGAACGAGAGATAGAAATATTTACGGACAGTGAAATGGAACAACCAATAGGTGATAAAGAAGAAACTGAAGCAATTATGAACACGGAAAGAGAAATAGTTGAAGAGGATGCCCAAGGGGACCAACCAGACAAAGCGGTAGCCAGAGAAGAACCGAATTGGCAAGACATGATGAAATTTATGGCTGAACAATTTAGAAAACAGGAGGAAACTTCAAAGCAAACCAATAACAAAATAGATGAAAATTTTAGAAAACAGGAGGAAAACTTAAAACAAACCAATGAGGAAAATAAAGAAAATTTTAGGAGACAGGAGGAAAAATTTGATAAAATAGATGAGAATTTTAAGAAACAGGAAGAGAACTCAAGGAAGCAAAATGAAACCTTGAGGGACAGTTTAAAACAAATGGAGAAAATAAACGAAGAAAGTTTAAAGCGGATTGAGGGTAAAATGGAGAATTTCAATAAGGAGATATGGGAAACTTTCGGGGAGAAGTTTGGAAAGGTTAATACACTTAGCCCAAAAGCAGATACATACAAGGAGGAGACAAATAAGAAAATGGATGAAGGTTTCAAGAGTTTTTCGGATGAAACATTAGACAGCACTTCCGAAGGTATTATAGTAAGTCCAAACACAGAAGAGAGTAGCAAGGAAACACAAATTAGAGAAGACCAGAATGCGTTGCTATCTGAAAATAAGAATAGAAAGGACAAGGAGAAGATCCAAACCATGGAAGAGAATATCAAGAAAATAAGGAAAATATGGAGAAAGAAAATATTCAATACAAAAGAAGAAATGGAGATGAGGAAGGGTGGATTAATTAATATATTTAACCCTCCCATTAATAAACAAAGGGAGTTAA